>JASDFA010000020.1:107030000-107575000 GCA_035772735.1 Datura wrightii | reverse complement strand
GAAAACCCTTATTCTAAAAATTGGATTACTATTTTGCCCATGTAGTAAATTTAAATATAATAAAATATCTAATTAAATAGTAATATTTTACTATCAAATATCTAAATATTCTTATTTTATATATATATATATATATATATATATATATATATATATATATATATATATATATATTATATTTATTTATTTATTCATTTTATTTTGGTGATCTTGTCACGCTTTATACTTAATCTTCATCAAAGCATGATTAGTAAACTAAGGTAACCAAAACGCTAGTTCAATCATTTTGAATTTACACTTATCACACCTCTATATTTAATTATCTAATGTGGATATGCACGTGCGAACCACGTGTCCAAAAACTAGTATATGTACGCGCGCGCATACACACACACACACGTATATATATTAAAATTAAAAAAAAATGAATAAAGTCATGATTTACCTTCTTGTTTTGTTGTTGTTGTCATTTTGAGTTTGTATGAAATTTCCATAAACTTGATAGAAGCAGCCTCAAACCTGCAGATTAAATTTACTCTTGGCGTGTGGCTTATATTTATGCCCATCATGGTAACTTATATTTTATGTAATTCTTGTACTTTTCTGCATATGTAGAAAAAAATTTAGTTTTTCATTTTATTTAGGTGTTCTTGTCACGCCTTATATTTAATCATCATCAAAGCATGATTTGTAAACTAAGGTAACCAAAACATCAGTTTAGTCATTTTGACTTTACACTTATCACAACTCTATATTTAATACGAATATACACGTGCAAAGCACGTGTCCAGAAACTAGTATATAATATATATATAAGGAGATTTTAGAGGCATGTTGATGTGGCATGCCTCTAAGGCCTCCATTCCTATTTTTCTTTTTTGTAGTTTTCTTGACTATTTTTTTAAATGATTTTATTAACTCATTTATTTAATTATTGTTGTCATTTAATGTTATCACAATGTATAGAGAGTGTTAAATATAACATATTTAGCATAATTAAGAAAAAATATATAATTAAGAGAGTTAAAAGAATAATTTTTTAAATTATCTTTTTTAATATAACACATCTATATATGTGTGTGCGCGCGCACGTGTATATCTATAACCTATATCTAGATATAATATAAACTTAGACATTTGATAAGTGATGTGACACCTCTCTTTGGACAAAGTTTCTATTTATCTTTTTTCTCATTTTTTTTGATAATTTTCCTCACATTTCTATTTACTTATTATTATAGAAAAATAAATGTGTCAATTACTACTCACTCTATTTATTTTTATTTTATTGTAAAAAATTAAATGTCTCAAAATTGACTACTCCACTTATTTTTATTCTTTATTGTAATATTTGAAAATCTAAATATTTACTACTACATTCCTTTCATTTCCTCTAGAAAGAATAAAAATATGTTACAATGAAGAGTGTGTGTGTAAATATCCTATTACTATATAAGTGAAAAACCCCTTAGTTGAAAAGTTGAATTACCAAAATGTTTAAATAATAAATGACCATTTTACCCTTTACTTAAACACTACTCCTATTAATAATTTCGTACAAAAAAAAAGTAAATTTAATTTTTAATAAATGCAAATATATATATAAAAGACCCAAAGTATAAAATTAAAAGATCAAAATAACCATCATAAGTTAAATGACATTTTTGCCCTTTAATCAAATACTAGTTCTATAACATTTTTGTGTAGAATTGTAAATAAACATCCCAAATTAATTATCTTTTTCTATTTTTTTCTCTTGATCCCCTCATTTATTACTTGAATTTTGTACTCTTTTGGTTTAAAGCCTACGGAATTTGAGAAGACAATGTCTAATACAAAATCTAAAATACTTATAATTATGATATGATGTTTGAGTTTCTTTCAAATCTTCCGATACGAATATGAAATTCCAATGACTTTGTTCTTTTATAAACTTAATTATAATTATTGTTGAAATTTAATGCATAAAGCATATGGTACTAATTAGAATTTTTGAACGTTTCACCTATATATTATATAATTTTGGTCTTAGAACCAGCGATGTGACATACTTCTAAGATCAGGAAACTATGTTTTTCTTAATTTCTTAATGATTTCCTATTTTCTTAATTTTTTATTTTCTTGGTCATTGATTATGAATATAAATACCATTTTTTTTTCTAAATAATAGTAAATAGATTTGCATTAAAACCCAATTAGAGGTTAGATTATTTTTAATTATAATAGTTTTAATATGTATTAATCTCTAAGTAATTATATGTTAATTAATTCTTGAGCCTCTTCATATTATATTTTTTATGTTAATTCTAGTACCTCTTCATATTACATTTATATTCATCTTTTTTAGTCTTTTTCTTTACTTTCTATTTTTTTAATTTTTGGTTTGGTAAATTTTTTTTTACCATTTATTTTATTTAAAAACCTTAAAAGTCCCTCTTTTAATTCACTTAATTATGATGAAAAACTCTTTTTTAGAGCTCTCTCCCCCCCCCCCCTTCCCCCGGAAATTATTATTGAATCTAATTAATTCATCACCTATAACTTAAATATAATTACAGCGTTGACAACACTACAAATAATAGGCCTATAAATATTATTCAAATAGCTATTAATTTTTTTCTCCTTTGTGTATTCTCCATTGCACTCACCACCTTCTCCAGATCACTTTCTATTTGTTTTCATCAAAATTTATTTGAACATGTAAAATTGTTAAATATATAAATGTAATAAATAATTTTATAAGTGAGAATATTTTTATTTTCTTTATTTTACATATAAGAAGGTACGTACAAGATGATGTTATAAGGCTTGGTGATGCTTAGAATTTGATGGATTATTCTTTTGTTCAAGCGAGTGTTACTCTCAACTACTCTTCTTTTATACCAATTAGTTATTTGAATTACCTTAAATATAAAGTTTAATCTCATATCCCTCAATTATTAATTAGAGATTTTAAATTAAACTTTGAGAACAAAATCGTCCTTAAAAGTAAAATAATTTATCCAAAGTAGAATTACCCTACATGAACTCGCAAACTCCGTTAATCCTTCCAAATATAAGTACAAGTACAAAATCGAAAAAACAGTCGCTATTTAATGTCAATTTTTGAGATAATGCTGGAAAGATGAGGAGACGATGAATTAAAGAAAAATGTGAAGGTATAAATTATGAGAAGGTGACTAGTGATTGAAAGAGACAGAAGAAATTAAAAATGATTTAAAATAAAAAGAAGAAAGAAGTGAAACACAGAAAATAATTAGGAAAAATTGATAAAATTTTAAAAGAGAAGAAGATAATTAAGTTTTACCAAAAATCTTCTTTAATAAAGTGTACATTTCTAACGATAAAAAGCAGAGAAAAATATTCTTAAGTTTTTTTAAAAGAAGAATCTTGAAGTAAAACAAAAAAAAATTAGCATGGTAATTGTGTTGTCACGACTTCTTCTTTTTATTATTTCCTTAAGATTATGTTTGTCTTTAAAATTTTAGTTTTGATTTTAATGTTAGAAGGAAAGTTCGATGGACAAAACAGTCATAGTTTAAATATAAATTTGTGAAATACTTCTGAGTTGGAATTATATATTTTAACTTTAGATTCTCCTATTATAAGATAAATTTAAGATATTTTCAATTGTTGCAAACTTATATTTTCGATCTTTTTTTAAAAAAATTTCTTAAGTCTTTTGCGGCCTAAATTTCAATATTATCTGATTGTAAGATAGAATTTAAGGTTTTTTTAATTATTGTACACTTAAATTTCTGAAGTTTATTTTAAAAATATTTTCATAAATTAAGTAATTTTTTTTGTAACCGCACAAAGCGCGAAAAAAATTACTACTACTAAGATATACACTAGATGCAAAGGTCGTGTGCCAATACAGACCCTACAAATTGTACTAAGAGTGGTCTTAAGTAAGCAATAACATTTATACGAGTTTTTTGCACTAATATTTTTATTTTGGGGTGAATTATAATTTTTATTCTTTTAATCGATGGTCTTTAATTAATTATGATTTACTCTTATTATTCACTATAATCATTTCTCAAAATATTAAATCTATTATATTCAATTGGTGATATAGTAAAATTATCATTCTATTTACTATTTTTTAAGAGGTGTGACAAATCAATATTGGACAAACAAAAATAAATGGAGGTATAGTAAGTAATCAATTTCCAAGTTTCAGAACAAAAAGAGAAAAGGAACTATGTGATAAATTATCTTTTGATTTTTTAAATTGAATCATGAACGTCTATCTTATGAACAAAAGTTAAAACTTTCTAAAGTGGAAACTGTTTTTAAAAAAATCTATTAAGCAGATGTCACACCCTAAAACCTGAGAAGGCATGACTGGTACCCAATGTCGCACTTGATCAAACATACTGTAATCCCGATATTATGCAAAGGCATTTAGGTAGGAAAAAAAAATAATATATATATATATATATATACCTATAACAAAGAGACAAGGTATAAATAAAGACATATATATATATATATGGGCTAAAGCCCATATCAAGTAAATGACTGAAACAAAAAGAAAAAAGGGGGGAGGGGGAGAGGCAATGAGGCTTAAAGCCTCTGCCATGGCAACAGCAAACAAAGCAACCCAAAAAAAAAAGCAGAAGCAGCAAAGAACGGAGAGGAAACAAAAAAGATTCTACGTTATAACCTCTTCACGATAAGAAATCTTATGTTATGAAATAATAAAGAAAGAACAAGAATATTATAGAGAAAGAGAGAAGTTCTTATTTCTCTTGATGGGATGAAATACAATGAAGGAGAACCACTCTATTTATAGGGATAATTTCTCCTAACTTTTCTCCAAAAGATAGACTTTCACAATGATATAAATACATATATCCAGTACAATACAAATACCTTTATAGGCATTCACTACAACACAAATATGTTTATAACACTCCCCCTTGAATGTCTATTTGATAGATAATGTGCCTCGTTAAAACCTTTACTAGAAAAAACCCAGTGGAAAAAAATCTAGTGAAGGAAAAAGAGTACACATATCTAATAATACGCATTTTTGGCTGCCTCATTAAAAACATTACAAGGAAAACCCAGTGGGACAAAACCTCGCAAGGGAAAAAGAGTACAGCGCGTATTAACTCCCCCTAATGAGAACATCCTTGAATCTTTGCATCCCGATCTTGTGCACCATCTTTTTGAAAGTTGCAGTTGGTAGAGATTTGGTGAATAAATCAGCCACATTGTCACTTGAACGAATCTGTTGCACATTGATATCACCATTCTTTTGGAGCTCATGTGTGTAGAAAAACTTTGGCGAGATGTGCTTCGTTCTATCTCCTTTTATGAATCCTCCCTTTAGTTGTGCTATGCATGCAGCATTATCTTCATACAAAATTGTGGTTACTTTGTCACAGTTCAAACCACATTTTTCTCTAATGAGATGTATCATGGACCTCAACCACACACATTCTCGGCTTGCTTCATGAATAGCTGTTATCTCAGCATGATTTGATGAAGTAGCTACGAGAGACTGCTTTGTAGATCTCCAAGATATTGCAGTACCTCCACATATGAACACGCAGTCAGTTTGAGATCGAGCTTTGTGGGGGTCAGATAAATACCCAGCATCAGCATAGCCAATAAGATCGGGACTGCAATTATTAGAATAAAATAAGCCCATATCGGTAGTCCCTTTTAGATACCGCATTATGTGTTTTATCCCATTCCAATGCCTCCTAGTAGGAGCAGAACTATACCTTGCTAACAAATTAACCGAAAAGGCTATATCAGGCCTTGTAGTGTTAGCAAGATACATTAGTGCACCAATTGCACTAAGATATGGTACTTCAGGACCAAGAATTTCTTCATTCCTTTCTTGAGGTTGGAATGGATCCTTATTCACATCAAGTGATCGAACAACCATCGGAGTACTTAATGGATGTGCGCCATCCATATAAAATCTTTTCAACACCTTTTCTGTATAGGCAGATTGATGAATAAAGACACCACTTTTCAAATGCTCAATTTGCAGACCAAGACATAATTTTGTCTTTCCAAGGTCTTTCATCTGAAATTCCTTCTTTAAATAATCAATTGCCTTTCGAAGCTCTATTGGAGTTCCAATAAGGTTTATGTCATCTACATAAACAGCAAGTATGACAAACTCCGATGTCGTTTTCTTTATAAAAACACATGGGCAAATTTCATCATTTATATAACCTTCCTTAGATAAATATTCGCTAAGACGGTTATACCACATGCGTCCAGATTGCTTCAAACCATATAATGATCTTTGCAATCTAATTGAATACATTTCCCGAGACTTTGAATGATATGCTTCAGGCATTTTAAATCCTTCAGGGATTTTCATGTATATCTCATTATCAAGTGATCCATAAAGATAAGCTGTAACTACATCCATCAAATGCATTTCAAGCCTCTCACGGACAGTGAAACTAATTAGATAACGCAATATTATTGCATCCATAACTGGTGAGTATGTCTCTTCATAGTCGACACCAGGCCTTTGTGAAAATCCTTGTGCAACAAGGCGTGCTTTGTACCTCTGTACTTCATTTTTCTCATTTCTTTTTTGCACAAAGACCCATTTATAGCCAACAGGCTTAATACCATTAGGTGTTTGAGCTATAGGTCCAAAAACTTCACGCTTGACAAGTGAATTCAATTATGATTGAATTGCTTCTTGCCATTTTGGCCAAT
Organism: Datura wrightii; assembly: GCA_035772735.1. Classification (NCBI taxonomy): domain Eukaryota; kingdom Viridiplantae; phylum Streptophyta; class Magnoliopsida; order Solanales; family Solanaceae; genus Datura; species Datura wrightii. The sequence continues at coordinate 107,568,295 of JASDFA010000020.1, read as the reverse complement.
CATTTCTTTGTCGACATTCTGTGACAGATTGAGGTTCAAGATCCTCACTATCTTGCATGATTTTTGTTGCAACATTATATGCAAAGACATAATCCACCACTATTTTTGATCGATTAATTCCAGCATCACTTGAATTTATGGATAGTTCCTCATTTTCTTGAGTCTCAGGCTCATTGATTTCTTCATGGATATCAAAATTGCTCAAGTCTTGAACTTCCATATGTGGTCCTTTCGTAGTGTCATCTTGACCATTTATTTTTCTTTTTCTAGGATTTCGATCCTTAGAACCCAATGGTCTACCACGCTTTAGGCGTGCTTTGGACTCATTGGCTATGACACTAGTAGATGGTCCTTCAGGGACATCAATTCGAATTGGGACATTCTCTACAGGAATATATGACTTAGTAGTTCTTTTAATATCTGTAAATGCGTCTGGCATTTGATTTGCAATTTTCTGCAGATGAATAATCTTTTGTACTTCTTGCTCACAAATAGAAGCACGTGGATCAAAATGAGACAGTGATGGATTTTTTCACAAAATTTCTCTTTTGATTTCACAATTTTCTCCCCCTAATTTTGGGAAAATTGTCTCATCAAACCGACAATCTGCAAATCGAGCAGTAAACATATCTTCAGTTAATGGTTCAAGGTAGCGAATAATGGAGGGCGATTCAAACCCAACATAAATTCCTAACCTTCTTTGGGGACCCATTTTTGTGCGATGTGGTGGTGCTACAGGCACATATACAACACATCCAAAAATTCTCAGATGAGAAATATTAGGTTCTTAACCCAAAACCAATTGTAACAGAGAAAAATTATGATTATTTGTCGGTCTGAGACGAACCAGTGTTGCAGCATGCAGAATGGCATGACCCCAAACCGAAGCGGGCAGCCTAGTTTTCATGAGCAATGGCCTTGCTATCAATTGCAGACGTTTAATTAGTGACTCGGCAAGGCCATTTTGAGTGTGAACATGAGCTACAGGATGTTCAACTTTTATCCCAATTGATAAGCAATAATCATTAAATTCTTGGGATGAAAACTCTGCAGCATTATCAAGGCGAATGGACTTAATTTGATTATCAGGAAATTATGCCCGTAATCGTATTATTTGTGCCAATAATTTTGCAAACGCCAGGTTGCGAGATGACAATAGGCACACATGAGACCATCTAGAGGAAGCATCTATTAGAACCATGAAGTATCTAAACGACCCACTAGGTGGGTGGATAGGTCCACAGATATCCCCATGTATGCGTTCCAAGAATGCAGGGGACTCAATCTCAACCTTTGTTGATGATGGTCTCACAATTAACTTGCCTTGATAATAAGCACTACAAGAAAATTCACCATTTGAAAGAATCTTCAAGTTCTTTAATGGATGCCCATTTGAATTTTCTATAATTCGTCTCATCATTATAGATCCAGGATGTCCCAGACGATCATGCCAAAGTACAAAAGTATTGGAATTAGTAAACTTCTGGTTTACTATAGAATGTGCCTCAATTGCACTAATCTTTGTCCAATACAAGCCAAAGGATAAAGCAGAGAACTTTTCTATAACACATGTCTGCCCAGAGACATTCTTGGTGATACCAAGATATTCAAGATTCATCTCATCCATTGTGTTGATATGATAACCATTTTCACGGATATCTTTAAAACTCAACAAATTTCTCCGAGACTTAGGAGAAAACATGACATTATTTAGGATGAGTTTAGTTCCTTTAGGCAAGATTATAATGGCTTTCCCAAAGCCTTCAATCAAATTGGTACTACCAGATATCGTAGTAACATTTATCTTGCCCATATTTAAGTGAGAAAAATATTTCTCATCTTTGAATATCGTATGTGTGGTACCAGAATCAATCAAACAAATGTCTTCATAATTGGATAACTTGCTTTGAGATTTATCCATACTAGTAAACTTCAGGTTTACCATGACATGTATTATTTAGTAAATTTCAGATTTACTACTTCGGGAGTAAATTTTAAGATTTTATTAAGTATTGTCACATTCACTTCAGGGACTAGATCTGTATTGTCACACCCCGCCTTGGGGGTATGACTGGCACCTGGTGCCCTACTAGGACCTAACCTGCTAAACTGTTAAGCCTGGGCACCTCTGGTGCCTAGCTGGCTCTGACTCACATTTCTGAAAACATAGGGCTATATAACGGCTGTAAATACAGCCCCCGGCCTAATGGCCTATCGCCTTCTGTACCTGTATTATCAGCTGACCAGAAACATGGTAATTTAGGGGAACCTATGCGGGCCGACAAGGCCACCATGCTGTCTAGTTATCTGCAATTCAATCATAACGTATTAAAAAGCTACGTGACCGGCAAGGTCACCACTACTGATAACTATGGCCCCACACGACCATCACAATAGAAAGAAGGAATGCTAACAACTATGCAACTGCACGGCCTCTCACGACCGGCTCATCTGACCACAGGGAATATAAACAGACTGCAAGCCTCTAGGAAAGATAATAGAAATGATCGGGACAGGGCCCCGACCTACCCGTACTGTACAACAAAAAGAACTGGACTACACCTCTAGAAATTCAGTCTCCGGATGACAGGAGCTGAATACTCAACCGCTGATGGGGATCAAGTGGTATCGCCTGCTCGTCTATGGGTACCTGCAGGCAAGTAATGCAGCGCCCCACTGGGCGTCAGTACCGCTGGTACTGAGTATGTAAAGCAACAACTGAAAGAGATATCTGAAATCAATAACATAACTGACGAAACTGGAATAAGAAGAACTAGATTAACTATCTGATGATGTAGATCGTACCTGTTCTTAATCATGCTGAAGGGAATAGGAATCATACCTGGAGACGTATCATTCTACTAATAATCTACTCGTATCTACTGTAATATAGCATAACATACATAACATAACATGGCATACACAACCTTACCCGGCCCCCATAAGCCGGGAGGTACAATCAACACAGAATCTATACCCCTACCCCGATCAACCCATCTCTTATACTGGCTGTAAGCATCCTGCCGTTCCCCTGGGTATGCACTTGGGCTCGCTGAGCCCCTGACTATAACTGCATCTGAGTTCGGAGGACTCCTGAATCTGCACCCGGGCGTATCCGCTCGACTGGGGTGTGTAAGGCCGATCAAGGCACAAATATGGGGAAAAACTGGCATCCCATCTTCGTCCCCTGGCGGGACGGCATGCCACTCCGTAGAGTGACGTATCCTCGTCCTCTGGCGGACGAGTCGATACAGCTATTAACCCTGGGCGGTCATGGATGCTAGGTAATCCAACCCCAAACAATACAACGGTCTCAACTGGTAATACTATCTGTGTATCTCACATGCTGAGGCTACTAGGGGTAAAGTATCATATATATTACATGCTGGGCTAATGATAGTAATCTGTACGTATTTAATACGTGCTGAGGCAGGTAAAGATATATAAATATGAATATAGTCTCCTGCCGGGCTGTACTGGGCAAATGCTATATAAGATAATGTTTTTGCTAAAACTCTGTTGTTTACTAAGTTTCTGCATACACTATATGCTGGACTAGTGATAGAAATATGTACATACTTAATACATATTGAGGCTGGAAGTACTATATATGTATGTACGAATATAGTCTTTCTGCTGAACTACGCTGTATACTGATTTTCTATAGTAACATGATTTACTATTACTAACATGCTTTCTAAACTTCATTTTAGTCTGCTATTCTATTTCTGAAGCGCTTTACGGGTATTGCATTGCTATACGGGGTTTCAACTGAATACAACCATATCTCAACATGGCATATCACATTACATACTGAGTATACTTGGCAATCTCTAATACTTGCGTTAGAATCTGTATCATACTGATAGGTTTCATATACATTACAACCCAATGTTTCTCACATCGTACCAATATTCATAATAACGCAATACTCGACTTCTGAACATTCTACTGGTCCGTAATTTATTACACTATACTGATATTACTTAACTTGCCGAAGGAAACTAACTTTACATACCTTATCTTTGACTATTCGTCCGTCGGACGAGGCTCGGCCGGTACTTTGACTATTTTCTCCCAACTGCATTCATAAATACGTCAATCAATACTAAATACAGCTTTATTGTAAAGAGCAACGTTACTCTCGATATAGTTTATAGCCTAAACTTAGGCTTATCGAAAGACGGTCGAAAACTCGCTATTTTTCAACGGCCCAGAAGAGAGAAGTATTCACTTCTCAGCTAGGAACACATAGACATTAATTTAGAGCAATTCTACTTACTTTAGTTCGGTGGCTCGCCGATTCGTCGGCCGTATTTCGCGAATAATTCCGTAGAAATGCTCTCTGCTGCTAAATACTCGGGTATCTGGGATTAATTTGAGTTTGGGCAGCGTTTGGCAGCGTAATCGGACAAAAATATATAATTTTCTTCGTCTTCCTCGGCTTCACTGCGTTTCTCTGGAAATTTATAAGTGTTAAATGAATTTAAACCGAAGTGGGGGCTTTATATACTTGGGCCTGAACCTGGGCAACGTGTCACGGAGCCATCGCGGAGGCCTCTCCTCCGTGACACGCTGCCATCGCGGAGGGGCTCTGTCTCGGCTCCTCCCGCGATGGTTCGACGGGTTTCTCGTCTGATCTTTTCCCGGGCCTTTCCCTAGCACGTATGGCTTTCAAATATGCTTAACCAACGTGCGAATAGGTCATCTAAGTGCTGGAAACTCTACGGGGTATAACATTCTCCCCCCCTTAAGAACATTCGTCCTCGAATGTACACTGTTATCTAGAGGACTGCTTACTTTACTTTCTAGAAAAATTTCGGCAGAGTTTCCCCTGTAATATGGACTATCGCAAAAACCTGAAACGCAGAAAAGTCCAACACAGGCACTGCATACAATATTCTAAAATCCACTGGACAGTTAAATATCACTTCTTTCTTTATCATTTACAACATACAACCATAAAGTACTGTATAAATATTGATACGGACGTACCTGTCGTCTGACTAGGCCTGAAATAGGTGAGGGTATCTGGTTTTCATATCTTCTTCAGCCTCCCACGTCATTTCCTCCCGATTTCTGTTACGCCACAATACTTTGACAGATGCAACATCTTTAGTTCTCAGTCTGCGAACCTGTCTGTCTAAAATGGCTACGGGAACCTCTTCATATGCTAACTCTTCTGTGATCTGGACATCCTGAACTGGAACTACTGTAGAAGGGTCCCCTACGAACTTCCTTAGCATAGAAACATGGAATACTGGGTGAACCAACGCTAACTCTGGAGGCAAGTTTAACTCGTATGCCACGCGGCCTATTCTTCGCCGAATCTGATATGGCCCAATGAATCTCGGGCTAAGCTTGCCTTTCTTGCCAAACCTCATTACCCCTTTCATCGGGGACACTTTCAGATATACCCAGTCGTTTATCGAAAATTCTAGATTTCTGCGCCGCCTATCTGCGTATGACTTCTGGCGGCTCTGAGCGGTCAGTAAACGTTCTCGGATAAGCTTTATCTTTTCCTCGGACTGCCGAACAATGTCTGGGCCAACTAATGCTGATTCCCCTATCTCAAACCAGCCCACCGGCGATCTACATTTTCGCCCGTACAATGCTTCGAAAGGCGCCATCTGGATAGCTGAATGGTAGTTGTTATTATAAGAAAATTCAATTAACGAAATATGTTCATCCCATCTACCCCCAAAATCTAACACACACGCTCGTAGTATATCTTCGAGCGTCTGAATTGTACGTTCAGCCTGCCCGTCTGTCTGAGGATGGAATGCTGTGCTCAAATTAATCTGCGTCCCCAGACCTTTCTGAAATGACTGCCAGAATCTAGCTGTAAACTGTGCTCCCCTATCTGAAATAATAGATACCGGCACTCTATGCAATCTAACTATTTCTCTGATATATAATTCGGCATAATCCTCAGCTGAGAAGGTAGCCCTTACTGGCAGGAAATGAGCTGATTTTGTCAGCCTGTCAACTATTACCCAAATGGAATCATTTCTGCGTCTAGTACGGGGTAACCCTGTTACAAAATCCATGTTTATCACTTCCCACTTCCACATAGGTATCATTATCCCTTGAGTCAAACCACCCGGTTTCTGGTGCTCTGCTTTCACCTGTTGACAATTAGCACATCTAGATACAAATTCAGCTATCTCAGCTTTCATACCTGGCCACCAGTAGATGTCTCTGATATCGTGGTACATTTTCGTCGCCCCTGGATGAAGGGAATAGCGAGCGTAGTGTACCTCATGCATGATCTGCCCACGAAGTCCTGAGACATTCGGGACACAAAGGCGGCCCTTACAGAGTAGCACATCATCCTCGGTTATCTGAAAATCTGGCTCCTTGCCCTTCTGAACTCTATCTCTGAGCTTGACTAAATCGGGATCCTCGTACTGTCGTTCTTTTACCTCTGTAACCAATGATGACACCGCAGAATTCTGAATTACTGCCCAATTATTTTCTGTTTCCATTACTCGAACGGCTAGATCAGCTAACTGATGAATTTCTTTAGCTAATTTCTGTTTCTCAGGTCGCAAATACGCCAAACTTCCCATTGACTTACGGCTCAGGGCATCTGCTACAACATTAGCTTTTCCGGGGTGGTATAGAATATTCACATCATAATCTTTCAGCATCTCCAACCAGCGGCGTTGCCGCAGATTCAACTTCCTCTGAGTGAAAATGTACTGTAAGCTCTTATGATCTGTATAAATATCAACATGGACGCCGTACAGATAATGCCTCCACATCTTCAAGGCATAAATTACTGCGGCCAATTCCAGGTCATGGGTAGGATAATTCTTTTCGTGTTTCCTCAGCTGTCTGGAGGCATATGCAATTACTCTACCATGCTGCATCAACACACAACCCAATCCGACACCTGACGCGTCGCAATAGACTGAATAACCCTCTGTGCCTTCCGGCAATGCTAATACTAGGGCAGAGGTTAATCTGTCTTTCAGTTCCTGGAAACTCTGCTCGCATGCCTCCGTCCACTGAAACTTTGCTGCTTTCTGTGTCAATTTAGTTAAAGGTGCTGCAATGGTTGAGAATCCCTCAACGAACCTCCGATAATATCCTGCCAACCCCAGGAAGCTACGAACTTCAGTCGGGGTGGTAGGCCTAGGCCATGACTTAACTGCTTCTATCTTCTGCTTATCTACCTGTATACTGGTGTCTGAGACAATATGCCCTAAAAAGGACACTGAATTAAGCCAGAATTCACACTTTGAAAACTTAGCATACAACTGGCGGTCCCTGAGAATCTGGAGCACTGTCCGCAAATGAGTCCGGTGATCTGCTTCAGAGCGAGAATACACCAGAATGTCATCAATGAATACTATCACGAACAAGTCCAGGAAAGGTCTGAAAATACTGTTCATCAGGTCCATGAAGACTGCTGGGGCATTCGTTAGCCCGAAGGACATAACTAGAAATTCAAAATGTCCATATCGGGTCCTGAATGCTGTCTTAGGAATATCTCTCTCACGTACTCGGACCTGGTGATATCCGGACCGCAAGTCAATTTTGGAAAAGTATCTGGCTCCCTGTAGCTGATCAAATAAGTCATCAATTCTGGGAAGCGGATACTTGTTCTTTACTGTAACTTTGTTTAGCTGCCGATAATCTATGCACATTCGGAGCGAGCCATCTTTCTTTCTTACAAACAAGACTGGCGCACCCCACGGGGAAGTGCTCGGCCTGATAAAACCTTTATCTAACAAGTCTTTCAACTGCTCCTTTAATTCTCTGAGTTCTGCAGGAGCCATACGATAAGGAGGTATTGATATTGGCTGAGTGCCTGGTAGCAAGTCAATAGCAAAGTCTATTTCCCTTTCTGGGGGAATACCAGGTAACTCATCAGGAAATACATCTGGGAATTCATTTACCACTGGGACAGACTGGAGTGTCGGAGATTCTACTTGGACATCCTGAACTCTGACAAGATGGTAAATGCACCCCTTAGATATCAACTTTCTCACCTGAAGGTAGGAAATAAACCTACCTTTTGGCGTAGCGGTGCTGCCTTCCACTCCCGTACTGCTTCTCCTGGGAAGTGGAATCGGACCGTCTTGGTCCAACATTCAACATTGGCAAAGCATGGTACTAACCAGTCCATACCCATTATGGCATCGAAGTCTATCATTTCTAACTCGACCAGATCTACTGTGGTCTGACGGTCAACAATCTCTACTGTACACCCGCGGTAGATTCGGCTAGCTGTGATAGAGTCACCGATGGGCGTAGATACTAAGAAGGGCTGCTGTAATGATTCTGGTACAATACTAAACTTCCGTGCCACAAATGGAGTAATATAGGACAAAGTAGACCCTGGATCAATTAACACATAAGCAGGGTGTGGGCAGATAATTAGCATACCTGTCACAACATCAGGCAACGCTTCTGAATCGTGCCTCCCTGGTAAGGCATATGTGCGGCTTGGGCCCGCACCTATACTGGAGGCCCCTGATCTGCCCCGACCCCTGCCTGCTGAAATTGAGGGCCTGCGCCCAGTCGAAGATGCTGTAGCTTGTGATCCTATTGATGCCCTATCCTGTCTATCCCGGTCCTCTCGACCTCTGGCTGGGCAATCTTTCATCAAATGGCCTTCTTGGCCACAATTATAACATGCGGTGGAGCCATATCTGCATGCTCCAGGATGGCGTCGACTGCATATAGGGCAAAGTGGTAGGGTATACCTGCTTTGCTCTGCCCTCCTCTATGATGGTGAATCTGCCATCTGCGAGCCTCTACCAGTCCCTGACTGCCCCCTGCGGCTGGACCTACCCCCCTGTGACTGTGGCGGAGGCGGGGTCCTGGGCGGCCTGTCTGACAATCGGGGCCTGGGTCCTCCCCAGGCCTCTCTCTGTAACTCAGCTGGCCTGTCCCGGCGACGCTGTTCCTAATTGACCCTTCTGATCTCTCGTTGTCGCTGTCTGATGCCCTCAATATTCTGGGCAAATGCCTGAATGCGAGCAATATCCATGTCCTTTCGCAGTGTGGCTGTAGTGCAAATCTCAACATATTCTGGATTCAACCCCATAATAAAGTGATGCACTCTGGATGCCATGGTATCAACGAAGGCCGGTGCATATCGGGCTAAGGAATCAAACTGCAAGGAATATTCCCGAACACTCATGGCCCCCTGTTCTAGATACAGGAACTGGTCTACCTGGGCCTGTCGAATCTCCCGCGGCAAATAATGATCCAGAAAGGCTCCCGAAAAACTGGACCAGGTGGGAGGGGAAACATCTCTCCCTTGGGACCTCTCCCAGCTTTCATACCATAACACCGCAATATCCCGTAACCGGAATGCTGCCAACTCAACTGAGTCGGTAGACGTGGCATGCATAACCCTGAAGATCCTCTGCATTTGGTCCAGAAAATCCTGAGGGTCCTCTGTCCGGTCCGTGCCTGTAAATTCTGGAGGATTCAAAGCTAAGAACTCTCGGACCCTCGAACTATCGGGCCCTCCTGACGATTCTGCAACTGTAGATGGCATTGGCTGACGCTGAGCAGCCATCATCTGTGCTAACATAACTACAGCACTCCTAACCTCCTGGTCAGAAGGAGTCAATATAGGGGCTGCTGAAGGTAGTGTCGCCCCAAGTGGCTCCTGACGTGGTGGAGACTGCTGAGGAGGCTGGGATGATGCCTCTGTAGTGCCCTCTGGTCGGGCTGTCTCCAAAGGAGGGTGAGGCATCCTGCTGCAACATCTAAGTTCCGACCTGTGATAGGATGGCGCTGGTCTGACATTATCTGTAACCAAAGAATATGGTAAGATTTTTAGGGACTCAACCCTAAACTATACCGCTCTACAGCACGACTGAATAAGAATAAAAGACAACCATCCTATCATGCCTTGCAGCCTCCTATCCATAGTATGTGGTGCACAACACATCCATGGACAAGACTCTGCTTAGCACGGCTTGCAGACTCCCTGGGATACGACCTGCTCTGATACCAAGTTTGTCACACCCCGCCTTGGGGGGTATGACTGGCACCTGGTGCCCTACTAGGACCTAACCTGCTAAACTATTAAGCCTGGGCACCTCTGGTGCCTAGCTGGCTCTGACTCACATTTCTGGAAACAAAGGGCTATATAACGGCTGTAAATACAGCCCCTGGCCTAATGGCCTATCGCCTTCTGTACCTGTATTATCAGCTGACCAGAAACATGGTAATTTAGGGGAACCTATGCGGGCCGACAAGGCCACCATGTTGTCTAGTTATCTGCAATTCAATCATAACGTATTAAAAAGCTACGTGACCGGCAAGGTCACCACTACTGATAACTATGGCCCCACACGACCATCACAATAGAAAGAAGGAATGCTAACAACTATGCAACTGCACGGCCTCTCACGACCGGCTCATCTGACCACAGGGAATATAAACAGACTGCAAGCCTCTAGGAAAGATAATAGAAATGATCGGGACAGGGCCCCGACCTACCCGTACTGTACAACAAAAAGAACTGGACTACACCTCTAGAAATTCAGTCTCCGGATGACAGGAGCTGAATACTCAACCGCTGATGGGGATCACGTGGTATCGCCTGCTCGTCTATGGGTACCTGCAGGCAAGTAATGCAGCGCCCCACTGGGCGTCAGTACCGCTGGTACTGAGTATGTAAAGCAACAACTGAAAGAGATATCTGAAATCAATAACATAACTGACGAAACTGGAACAAGAAGAACTAGATTAACTATCTGATGATGTAGATCGTACCTATTCTTAATCATGCTGAAGGGAATAGGAATCATACCTGGAGACGTATCATTCTACTACTAATCTGCTCGTATCTACTGTAATATAGCATAACATACATAACATAACATGGCATACACAACCTTACCCGGCCCCCATAAGCCGGGAGGTACAATCAACACAGAATCTATACCCCTACCCCGGTCAACCCATCTCCTATACTGGCTGTAAGCATCCTGCCAGTCCCCTGGGTATGCACTTGGGCTCGCTGAGCCCCTGACTATAACTGCATCTGAGTTCGGAGGACTCCTGAATCTGCACCCGGGCGTATCCGCTCGACTGGGGTGTGTAAGGCCGATCAAGGCACAAATATGGGGAAAAATTGGCATCCCATCTTCGTCCCCTGGCGGGACGGCATGCCACTCCGTAGAGTGACGTATCCTCGTCCTCTGGCGGACGAGTCGATACAGCTATTAACCCTGGGCGGTCATGGATGCTAGGTAATCCAACCCCAAACAATACAACGGTCTCAACTGGTAATACTATCTGTGTATCTCACATGCTGAGGCTACTAGGGGTAAAGTATCATATATATTACATGCTGGGCTAATGATAGTAATCTGTATGTATTTAATACGTGCTGAGGAAGGTAAAGATATATAAATATGAATATAGTCTCCTGCCGGGCTGTACTGGGCAAATGCTATATAAGATAATGTTTCTGCTAAAACTCTGTTGTTTACTAAGTTTCTGCATACACTATATGCTGGACTAGTGATAGAAATATGTACATACTTAATACATACTGAGGCTGGAAGTACTATATATGTATGTACGAATATAGTCTTTCTGCTGAACTATGTTGTATACTGATTTTCTATAGTAACATGATTTACTATTCCTGACATGCTTTCTAAACTTCATTTTAGTCTGCTATTCTATTTCTGAAGCGCTTTATGGGTATTGCATTGCTATACGGGGTTTCAACTGAATACAACCATATCTCAACATGGCATATCACATTACATACTGAGTATATTGGGCAATCTCTAATACTTGCGTTAGAATCTGTATCATACTGATAGGTTTCATATACATTACAACCCAATGTTTCTCACATCGTACCAATATTCATAATAACGCAATACTCGACTTCTGAACATTCTACTGGTCCGTAATTTATTACACTATACTGATATTACTTAACTTGCCGAAGGAAACTAACTTTACATACCTTATCTTTGACTATTCGTCCGTCGGACGAGGCTCGGCCGGTACTTTGACTATTTTCTCCCAACTGCATTCATAAATATGTCAATCAATACTAAATACAGCTTTATTGTAAAGAGCAACGTTACTTTCGATATAGTTTATAGCCTAAACTTAGGCTTATCGAAAGACGGTCGAAAACTCGCTATTTTTCAGCGGCCCAGAAGAGAGAAGTATTCACTTCTCAGCTAGGAACACATAGACATTAATTTAGAGCAATTCTACTTACTTTAGTTCGGTGGCTCGCCGATTCGTCGGCCGTATTTCGCAAAACTAATTCCGTAGAAATGCTCTCTGCTGCTAAATACTCAGGTATCTGGGATTAATTTGAGTTTGGGCAGCGTTTGGCAGCGTAATCGGATGAAAATATATAACTTTCTTCGTCTTCCTCGGCTTCACTGCGTTTCTCTGGAAATTTATAAGTGTTAAATGAATTTAAACCGAATTGGGGGCTTTATATACTTGGGCCTGAACCTGGGCAACGTGTCACGGAGCCATCGCGGAGGCCTCTCCTCCATGACACGCTGCCATCGCGGAGGGGCTCTGTCTCGGCTCCTCCCGCGATGGTTCGACGGGTTTCTCGTCCGATCTTTTCCCGGGCCTTTCCCTAGCACGTATGGCTTTCAAATATGCTTAACCAACGTGCGAATAGGTCATCTAAGTGCCGGGAACTCTACGGGGTATAACATTGTATTAGATCTATATTTGTAACAATTATCAAAAGTTCTCAATTTCTCATTCTTCAGGAATGAAACATGATCATCTAAATATGCATTAACCACATAAGGTATGATAGCTTAAAACCTCTTTTAAGATATTGCTACTTTGGGAGCAAATCGAGGTATGTATAGATGATTTCTCTTACATATTTTCACAATATTGTTCTGCTGGAACAAATATATTTTCACAATATTGTTCTTCTAGAACAAATATATTTTTCACAATATTGTTCTTCTGGAACAATTATGAGGCATGAATTGCCAAGTGAATCAATAAGTCGTTCCTCAAGTTCATATACAAAATCGATATTGTTATTAGTAAATACATAAATATCAAGACATACTAACCTTCATCTTTCTAAGAAAACTTTGATTTTTCTTACCTCAGATCTTTCAAAGTGAGTGCTCAAGGCAGAGACTCTTGCTGATAACGTGTTATGAAATAATAAAGAAAGAACAAGAATATTATAGAGAAAGAGAGAAGTTCTTATTTCTCTTGATGGGATGAAATACAATGAAGGAGAACCCCTCTATTTATAGGGATAATTTTTCCTAACTTTTCTCCAAAAGATAGACTTTCACAATGATATAAACACATGTATCCAGTACAATACAAATACCTTTATAGACATTCACTACAACACAAATATGTTTATAACATCTTAAGCATTTATTGAATATTTCAGGTATTACTTGAACTTAAACTTTGAATTTTTTGGTATGATTTATTTTCGGGGTTCATAAAATTTCTTTTATGTATTAAAAAGATCTATTACCAATAAAAAATATTAGGAGCAATAATTCTAGTAAGTTGGGTTATTCGCATGTACAAGAAAAGTATTATGAATAATTCAGGGAATAAACTATATGAATTCCCTTCTACAATTAGAAGACTATGGAGTGGTTAGGTCATTCACGACGAGCATAAATATATTTTTGGCTAATCGAGAGTTAAAAGTGATGTTGAGGGGTGGGTATTCTAATTTAGTTATGAGTCATCCTAGATAAAGAAATTATCACAAGATCGATATAATGTAATTATATATCAATCGAATAAAGTGACACAGATTGCTCGAGGCACGCAGTTTGGGTATTTCGACACGAGTACAGTGAGTAGTAACCTTACTGCAATTTGTGTTTTCATAACTTGCATGATTTATATATGATTTTGAAAGTAAGTTGTGTTACAAAATGCTTTAAAATTGTATATGGGACAAGTCTTTTACTTGATATAATATTGAAACATATATTTAAGATGTTTATCGATATTTTAGATGTTCTACTATTACTAGATGTGTTTTATTGTTATCTGAGATATGATTTTCGTTATCAAAATAAAAGTACATGATTTGATGAGAATTTAAATGCTCTATACTATACTAAAAATGGTTTTATACTAGTACTTATTATTTACAAAGAAAAGTATAAAAGGAAATAGATTTTGATGGATCCCGTAGTTAACAGCGGGTTCGTTAGATCTGTACACCTTGTATTTATATATTACTGTTACAGCCCTTGCTAGTGGAAAGGTAGAACTATCATATAGTTACTGATTTCCTTTGAATAGGAACCTACTGTAATATTTGACTGCTTTACGAAGGGTTCATAGTTATTGGCTATCTCTCAAGGTAGGGAGCCACACCGATTACATGATTCATTCTTAGAAACCTCCCAAAACATAATATCTGATATGATAGTATTTACAGATTTTATTATTAAATTGTTAATTGGTTCATGCTTACATGAAACAGACAAGACTGATTATTGTTACCATTTTTGAAAGGATATTTTATTTCATGATATTTTTTTATCATCATACTAGTATGTTTTCTGACTTGTCCGCAATAAAAATGGTTGTGGTTAAGTGTTATTACTCATTGAGAAAGCGACTCACTCCCCACTATTTTTTTCTATAAAGAACGCAGGTGACGTTGGTAAGGATCTCATTAACTAGAGCGTACGAGTTGATAGTTTCTGGTGAGCCCCCACATTGCTTCGTTGTGGGTAAGAAGTTTATTCATATGTTTTGCCATCTTCTTTTAAAACTCTTAGATTCGCTCTGTTAGTCACTTCATTAGTGTCATGAGTATTTTTCTGTTATTATAGACTTGTAGCTAGTATTAGACTTTATCGTATTTGGAGATGGATTTAGTATTATTACGTTTTGAATAGAATGTTGACTGATATTATGATATGGTGTAGTGATATTGGTTGTTTCTTGTTGATTTTTTAGACAGGTAAGTTTTGGATAGGCCCAAAAATAGGGAAAACTCTACCCGATTTTCTATAAATTTCCGTTAAGGCCTGCATTTGGATTTTATCTCTTAGTGTTGTGCCCCATTTTCCTCGCGGAAAGTGGGATACAACATGTGACATCTCTTAAGGGTTCTTGAATGAGAAGAGTCGCCACCTAATGATTTGAGGTGCGTTAGGGCACCGTACTAACTTAAGGGTCTGTTATACTAGTCTAGGTCACCAGAGTCGGGTAAGGGTTCAAGTCACCTCGAAAGGAAGGTGTTAGGCACCTTTCGAGATCCCCAAACGTGGGTACCTTCCGGATTCATTATTATGTGGGAATTTACTAAGTGATCATATAAAATTGATTTTTTTGTCTTAAACAACTTAATAAACTAGGTGATAAGGAGGAAGAAAATCGTGACAATATAATATAATGAAAGAAATAAATTTAACAATTTATGCAAATAAGGATTAACAAATAAAGGCAAATAATAATAAATGATAAATTAAGAAGAAACAAAAACAAAACAAATAAATAAAAATTTTAAGGATTGGACCGAACCTCAAAGAGGCGCCTACGTATCCCAAAGGGAATCAGGTCAAACGTAGTTCTGCCTTTCAAAAGGGGGGTTATTTTAACCTAACGGGATCACCCCGTGCAACTAAAATAATATTTCACAACCTATTTAGATTGCTCATATTATTCAGCGGGCACAAACTATCATTTTCCACTACCCGCCTAATTAATTTAATTATTGTTAAGCTTAAGCAATCTAAGTGGAGAAGACTAACGCCTTAACAAATGCCTACCCGTCCCAATCCTAATGTCCAAGAGGCGATGGACTACTAAATTCGGATTTTTGGGTCTAAAATTCCTAGGGCTTTATTAAAGGTGATTAAACGTCAAACAATTAGCAAATAGTAAAAAATTAGCACAAAAGGGTTTCACATAAGCCTCCATTAAAATAAATAAGTAATTTAACATGCTTCTGAATTAAACCCTATAGTCATGATTTCTAGTGAACATAATCATATTAAAAATTATCCTATAGCCATGATGTCTAATGCGTGCAAATCTACTCATTAAAACAACTTCAACGGGCAAAATATCAAATATGATCCAAGTAATTTAATGTTGTAAAAATAATTTATAGGCATGATGTCCATGATTATGCAAAATAATTTAGGTGGATAAATTTTATAATTAAGCCTAGCAAATCGTTCATAAATAGTTATTAGCTAGTAAATCTTTAGCATGTTATAATATGACAAAATGGGTTTACACATACATATTGTAATATACTTCAAATTAAATTACTAAGACACTATTGGCATGATTTCTATGTATGCGTTAATCCTATAGGCATGCTTTCTAGAAAAATAATTGTACTTGTATTGTTCTTGCAGGCAAAGTTACTAAAATTTAAACATAAAAACATACTTTAAATTAAATTATTTTAAAACCTATATGCATGATTTCTATGTGTTTATTAATTCTATAGACATGTTTTCTAGATGAAGTTGATAGTTAAGAAAACAGTAAGATCCTCACCCCCCACAAACCCGCTTTTCCACTATTATGAGCGTTGATTACAATTATTACAAACTAAAATAAAGATAAAATAAATAACTACGGCACATGAAAAATAAATAATGTTAAAATAACTTCGGTAGCCTCCTTTTGTCCCGGCGACTCTCCGATGAATTTTGGAATGAGATGATATCTGCTTACAGGTTAGTACAATAGTAGACACATAATAATATTCTGATATTCTTAATCATGAATTTGACTAAACTTGAAAAAATCAAATTAAGAGCATATTAAACATATAATCGCGAGAAGAAAGCAATCAAAGAGATTAACATGGTAAATGACAATCTGGTAAAGGTAAATAAACTAACCGACGAATGCCAAAGTTGAAAGGAAAGTCACGAATTAATAATGCAACAAAACCCCTTGATTAGCACACATCCTCAACGCATCAAGATCACAAGAATCTCAAGGATTCCGAGTAGTGCTTGCATTGAGGAGGTATAAAGGAGCCATAGAATTAAATAGAGGAACAGAAAGCCAAGAAATGCTTAGGAACAAAGCAAATTTCGGGTACTAAAGTTGATAAAAGAAAGTAATATTTTAATGTTAAAATAAAATTGCCTTTCTTCAGAAGAAGTGGTCTCTCCCCCTTTTTGAAAAAGGCAGGCAACACATTTATATATTTAATAATAAAAGGGTTAAAGGAAGGAGAGATATTGAGCACCATCAATCATGACAAATTAGGAACAGTTATAACAAATTATAGGGATCCTTGCCTTAATGGAATAGACAGAATCAAATAAGGCCTCAAATTACCATATATATATATATAAAGTACTAAGATTAAGATTACCATAATTGTTACAGAATCACCTAGAAATTAATGAAGATTATTACCGTAATAATTAAATACCAACTGTCTAATTATTACGATGAGGCATAAATTAAGAGATTTTCTTTTAACTTGCAGTGATAGCCTCAAATCAGTAGTATTAGCTAAAGTTACCGAATATATATGCGACACTGCCACAATTCATATTTGAAAAAAAGGAAATGAAAATATTTAGCCAAAATTACCATATGAAACAGAACAATAGTGTTGTCATGATCGAGTTCGAGTAGGAAGAAATTATTTTATACAACTAATCATGGAGTACAATCTTCTATTGCCATATTCAACAAATCCAAAGCTGGCATAGGTAAACGACACTAGAGCTTTTTGCATAATTTGAAAATCAATTACAAGTATAAAATATTATATTAACATATTCACACAAACAACTTTTATAAACTAATTTTGTGAGGAGAAGAAAAATAATCAAAGTTGTCAAGGATATTTAAGGGAGCAAAAATACAGGAAGATTTTAAAATTCATAAATTAACAAAATTTAAGGCTGCATTATACAGAACCAACATCTTATATGAACAATAATCTTACACCCACGACTAACCAGTTCAGAACCGAATTCAAATATTCATGAGACTGTTCAGCAAGATCTGAAATGTTTTAATACCCAATCTACAAAGATAAAGTTCATATCTCATGCTTTATTTACTTCATAACGACATTGAAATGGGCTACAATAAGAATGGTGTCTGCTCTGGGTGGGTGCGGCAATGTGGTGGCTATAAGTTCATGGAAGTTCACCAGCGTGGTTTTCGCGGTAGTTCGGCGAGAGTGGAGGGGAGAAAAAGAAGGTGCGCCGGTGATGGGTTACCGGCGCTGGCCGGAGGTGAGGGAGAGAAATGTGAGGAAGAAGAAGATGAGTTGGAAGTGGTGGTGCGCGACGGTGAGGGAGAGTGAGGGAGAGAGGTATGGTTGTTGGTTGCTGCCTTCGGTGAAGAGAAGGAGAGAGGGGTGAGAGAGGAAAGAGGGGCGGCGCTTCTGGTTTTTGCGGGCGTTCGGACGGCTGTTATTTCCATGGTGAAACGGGAGAGGGAAAAGTGAGGAGGGAGGCGGTGATGGAGGTCGGAGAAAGACGAAGAAGAAGAGGCGGGTGAGAGGGGAAGGAGGGGATAGGCGGCGCTGGAGTGGAAGAAGAAGGAAAATGAAAAATGTAGTTTAGGGTTTTCGGGGGGGGGGGTAAGTAATTAAATATGGAAATAGGTTAGAATTAATTAGAGCCGTCCGATTAATATGGATGAACGGCTGGGATTAAATTGGTGTAATCCGGGTCGGGTCGTGGGTTGGATAAATGGGTAGGATTTAAATTGAAATGAATTAGGCTTAAAAATATGGCCAGATTTGATAAGAGTGGCTAAACTTTAAACACATTGAATGAAATTAAATAAAAAGTGGCTAAAATTTAAATACATTTGCTAAAATTGAAATTAACTGCTATTAAATTAAATAAATAAATACTACACTTGTAGATAATTTAATTAATAAATAAATAAATAAAATATTTTACATTATAGAAAAAATCATATAATATTATTATTAATAAATAAATTCTAAATCTTAGTAGACTTATGTAAATATTAAATAATTAAATTATTATATTTATAAATAATTTTATGACTAGAAAATAAGATTAAGTTATCGAATATTATAAAAATTATATTATTAACATAAATAATTTATAAATTCGAGTAATATTATTACGCAAATAAATTTTTAAAATTTAGTAAAATTATGTAAATAGTTTATAAAGATTAAGTAAAAATTATATACTTCACGATAAGAGCGTATGTTAATACTAAATATATATATATATATATATATATATATATATATATACGACGTAATTATTTAACATCAAAAATTAAATTAATACAAACTATATGTACATATATGTGTAATTTGAAATAATTTTCGCAGTATCACGATAATTAATTATTTTATAAATACAAATGCAAGTCGAATATTTACATAAAAAAGGTAAATAATATATATATGTGTGTGTGTGTGTGTGTGTGTGTGTGTAAGCAGCATATAAGGGCATAGGGAGGTCAAAATTGGGTGTCAACACTTAGCGCCGGTCACGATCCTAAATTGGATCGCGATCACACCCTGCCTCTATATCAAGCTACAACAAGCCAGAGCTGACGAGGCCCAACATCACAATAAGAAATAAAATAACAACTGTACATATACCTAGCAACGAACAACTATATCATTGGAGCCGCCGAAGCCGCACACAACCAAAAGATATATACACAAGGGTCGCTAAGGCCTAGCATAACACAACAACCCAAGGGGTACTGTCTACGAGTCTCTAAAGAGTTCAACAAGGTTATACTAATTGGGACATGGTCCCAACCTATCCAATATGTACACAAAATCTCAAAAGGCATCTCCGAATAAGTTGGAGCTTATCACAAGTACCTGGGACTTAGTCAACCTTGGGGACCTTGATCAAACTGACGATCAAGATCTACAAGCATGGATGTAGCGCGCTGACTAGAGAGTCAGTACAACAATGTACCGAGCATGTAATGCATAGCAAGAATATCAAAAGAAAGACCAGGAAGATACAACAAAATCTAATAGAATACTAACCTGAAAATACTACAAAAGCGGGACCTCCAAAGTCAAGTAACCCTTACAACACTTAAAAATACGATGACATTGCAAACACAACCACATGATCCACATCTACAATCAAACAATATGACATCATTCTGTTGAATAAGTGATTCAAAAAAAAGAACAAAAATTTACTGCAACTTTCCTTTAGTTATTTACTGCTTTTTGACTTAGTATAGGGTAGTTGTTATTTGGTCTTTAAATTTCTCATTTCAGTTGAAAGCACTACTGAGTTAGCACACTTTATTTCTGCATTTTAGTTGAGTTGTAAGCCTATTTAAAAGGCATCACTAGTGATGAATGAAAGAAGAAAAAGCAGTTCTACAATTTAAAAAAAAAAACACTCTGCCAAGTGTTTGATATATTTCCTCTTCAACTTGTCTGTTAGTTTCTTCTTTACTTTTCAATATTTTGTTCTTGAGTGAGTTTGAGTTTTTTTCCTCTAATGTTTGTGGTATCAAAGAACATAGATTCAAAGACCTAGTAAAATAAAAAACACCATGGCTTCCAATGGAAGTTCTCTGAATTGTAACATCCCAAAAGTATCTAAGACTAGACTCAAAACTAGTGAGTTGAGATATTTCAATGCCTCGGTCTTTTGGGCTAAGTTTGGAACCGTTCTAGGTGTATGGATAGGTCCGAGACCGATGAATTATATGGATACTAGGTTTTAATATCAATCCTCAAGTGTTAGAAGTGCAATGGATACAAATTAAGGTCATAAGGAACTTCTAGCACAAAGTTGAGTTGAGAGCCTTCTTACTGATTGAGTTTTCGTACAAGTTCTAGCAAGGGTCAACTTCTAATAACTATATATCACATTTTATAAAGTGTTTTTGGGTGATTAAATATATAAATTGAAGCCCTTTGAGTTTTGTTTCCAACGCATTCGACCTTGCATCAATCGGAGTTCGGAGTAAAAAGTTATGAGCAATTTAGTGAAACTGCACTAGCATCACAAAACGATTCATTAGGTGACTCGTTAAGTCACCTAACGACTCGTTAAGTGACCTGTTAAGTGGCCAATATTGCTGGAAAACTTTAGTTTCATAGGGGACTTCCATGACTGGTCAAGTGACCCGTTAAGTAACCTCACGACTCGTTAAGTGACTCGTTAAGTGGAAAAATTTCGTGGAAATCCCAGTAGACTTCACGGATTTGACTCATGACTCGTCTAGTACCTCACGAGTCATGATGTCCTCGTGAGGACTGGCAGGGTCCTTTTTTCGCGAAATTTCAAGGGTGTTCTCGTAAAATCCTAAGCTTCTAACTCCTAAACTCCGCCATTTTGAGTACCATATGGGATGTTTTTAAGTGTTCCTCCTAGCCTAAACCCTCATTCCATCAAAAGACACTCTCAACCTTTTCTTCCTCCCTTTTCTCAAAACTCAAGGATCACTTAGGGCTTCTTCAAGGGCTCCAAGGTTCAAGTTCAAGTGGGGGGGTTCCTTCTAATCAGGTATGTGGGTTTTCAAAAGGACTTCCTTTCATCCTTGGGGCTCAAAATTTTATACTAAAAACCCAAATCCCTTGATTCTAGAAAAACATACTTAAAGGTTTCAATTTATGCATGAATTCTCATATGTTCTCCTCGAATTCTAAGACCCGTCATGGTTAATAGTCGTGTATGCTTATGAAGTTACTTACACCTTCTTGAATTATGTACATGATGTGTGAAAAATATGATTTTAGAATTTTCACCATGATTTAGCATAAATTTCGAAATGGGGTTCATTAAATATTCACATGCTCTTACCATGAACTCATTATATATGTTTAAAGCATGAGTCAATCATATGGGTTCCGTAAATCTAGAATATATGATTTAATATATATGTTGAGATACGATTAGAACTTATGGGCTTGGGTGAATATGAAATACGTATATGCCTTCACTATGATTTTGGGTATGTGTTAAAGTATGATTTGGACCTATGGATCTTACATGAATCTAGGGTATACGCCATATGCTATGAACACGGGATTTAAATATTGTGGATATGTTTAAAGTATGATTTGATCCTATAGATGTCTCATGAAAGACGTGACATGAATATATCTCAACCAGTCATCCCCATATTTACCGGACAAAGCTATTAGTTCTGGATCATCAAGATGAAGATTTTATTTAAGTCACAAGATCTTTGGGACTTGATAAAGACTGGTATGCAGATCTGGATGAAGAGCAGCAGCTGAAGAAAAATAGAAAGAAAGACGCAAAGGCATTGTTCTTCCTTCAATAGGTAGTCCATGAGACGATGTTTCCCCGAATTGCAACAGCCACCACTTTAAGGAAAGCATGGAAAATTTGGCAAACTAAATTTCAAGGCTCTTCAAAGATAATAATCGTAAAACTCCAAACTCTTTGGCATGAGTTTGAAACTTTAATCATGAAAGAAAATGAATCTGTGCAAGATTTCTTGTCTAGAATAATGGTTATTATTAGTCAAATGAGGTCATACGAAGACCAAATAACTAATCAAATTGTTGTTGCAAAAATTTTAAGGAGTTTAACTCCTAAGTTTGATCATGGTGTGGCTGCAATTGAGGAGTCCAAAGACTTGTCGAAAATTTTATTTTATGAATTAATGGGTTCTTTATAAGACCATGAGGCAAGGATAAATAAGTCAGCAGAAAAGCAGGAATAAAAAATATTTCAATCGAAGGTACAGGTACCCAATTCAAGAGATCATGATAAGGTAGCAGGAGGAAGAGGTCGAGGCAGAGGCAGAGGTGCATTTCGTAGAAATAGCTGGGGTAGAGGCTTTGAACAAAGGCACTTCAATGAGCTAAGAGACAATAGAAGCAACAAACAATGTTATCATTGCAAAAAGTTTGGACATGTGCAAGCAGATTGCTGGTATAAGGAGAAACAAACGAATTATGTCGCGATAACTAATGAATAAAGTAAGTTTTTCATGGATTGTCGTGATACTAATGAAGTTGCAAGTGATATGTGGTTTGTAGATAGTGTCTGCTCCAACCATATGTCAGGCATGAAGTCAATCTTCAAAAAATTTGATGAGATACAAAAAACGACTGTCAAGCTTAGTGATAACAACGACCTTCAAGCCGAAGGAAAAGGAACAGTAGCAATTAAAAGCAGCCATGGTAAAGTAAAACTTCTTCATGATGTTCAGTTTGTTCCTAGTTTGGCATATAATTTATTTAGTGTTGGGCTAGTGATGCTCACTTTTATTTGATGGTGGAGCATGTGTTATTAAAGATAAAAAAATCAAGCCAAATGTTGGTTAATATTCTCATGGTTGAAAACAAAATGTTTCCGCTAAAAGTTTTAAATGTGGAAAACTTTATTTTAGTTACTGGTGTAAAAAATGACTCTGAATTGTGGCATTTGAGGTACGAACATCTTAAATTTAAGGGGCTAAAGTTTCTAGGCTGAAAAGGTATGATCATCAGATTATCAAAAATTAATTCTTTTGATTTATGCGAAGGTTGTATTTATGGGAAGCAAAGTAGGAAGCCGTTTCCTATTGGAAAGGCTTGGAGAGCTTCTTCTTGCCTAAAATTAATTCATGCAGATTTGTGTGGTCTAATGAATACTGAATCTTTTGGTGGAAGTCTATATTTCTTACTCATCACAGATGATTTCAGTCACATGAGCTGGGTGTATTTTCTAAAATACAAATCAAAAGCTTTTGAGAACTTTAGAAAATACAAAGCCTTAGTGGAGAATCGGAGTGGGTTGTGCATAAAAACTCTCCGAACGGACAGAGGTGGTGAGTTCTTATCTAATGAATTTGTTCATTTTTGTGAAGAAACTGGAATTCACAAGGAACTTATTGCACCCTACACACCAGAGCAAAATGGGGTAGCTGAATGCAAGAATAGTATCGTTGTGGAGATGGCAAGAAGTTTATTGAAAGGCAAGGGGCTTCCACATCAATACTAGGTAGAAGCAGTTGCAACCTTAATGTACCTACTGAACCTATCTCCTATAAAGGCTGACATGAATCAAACGCCATATGAAGCTTGAAAAGGAACAAGTCAAGTCCTTCAGCAAGCCACTTAATAATTTTTAGGTGTATTGCTTATGCTTTGGTTAGCTCTCATACTCGTCAAAAGATAGATGAAAAATCACAAAAATATATTTTCATCGGTTATTGTCTTGAATCCAAAACATATAGGTTATATAGCCCTCTTAGTGACAAAGTGATACTTCGCAGAAATATTATATTTGATGAAAACTCAAGTTGGAATTGGAGTGAAAAACAAGTACTACAGGAGATCTTATTACCCATTGAAGACCCTCCAGATGAAGGACAAGAGTCTGCCCTATATTCACTTGAAGAAGCAATTGCATCAGAGATATCTACAACACTTGAAAGAACCTTCAGTTGAGCCAATTCCACTAAGAAGATCAATAAGAGCCAGAAAAATGAATCCTAGATATTCTAATCCATCTTGTCAATTTGCTTTTATTGTTTCAGATCCTATATTTTATGAAGAAGCAATTGAAAAGGAGGAATGGAAGAATGCGATGAAGGAGCAATTGGTTGTAATACAGAGAAATGAAATCTGACAGCTCACCGACTTGCCAAATGGAAAGAATGTTATTGAATTAAAGTGGATTTTCAAAACAAAGTATCATGCAGATAGGAGTGTACAAAATCATGAGGCAAGACTTGTTGCAAAGGGATACTCATAGCAGCAGGGTATTGATTTTGAAGAGACCTTTTCCCCTATTACTCAATTTGAAATGGTAAGAACGATCTTAGCCTTGGCTACTCAACTGAAATGGTCACTTTATCAACTTGATGTTAAGTTAGCGTTCTTAAATGGTGAATTGGAAGAAGAGGTTTATGTTGCTCAACCTTAAGGTTTCGAAATCAGTGGGTAAGAGGGGAAGGTGTACAAGCTGAAAAAGGCTCTTTATGGGTTGAAACAAGCGTCACGTGCCTGGTATAGCAAAATCAATTCCTATTTTATTTAAAATGGGTTTAAAAGAAGTGAAAGTGAGCCTACTCTATACTTAAAGAAGCGAGGTAATAATGATCTTCTTATTGTATGCCTCTATGTGGATGATATAATTTATATGGGTTCATCTCACTCTATTGTAGCTGAATTTAAATCTAGTATGATGAGTAGATTTGAGATGACAGATTTGAGTTTGTTACATTACTTCCTTGGGATTGAGGTGATGTCGCGCCCCAATTTTTCCTCGCGGAAAGCGGGACACAACATATGATAATTCTTAAGGGTTTATGAATTTGAAGAGTCGCCACCTAACGAATTAAGGTGCGTTAGGGCACCGTTCCAAACTAAGTTTATTTCCTAGGTTACCAGAGTCGGGCAAGGGCTTAAATTACCTTGAAAGGAAGGTGTTAGGCACCTTTCGAGGTCCACAAATGTGGTTCCTGGCCGGATTCATTAAAGTGGGGGGGGGGAGGGTTATCTAAAGTGAACAAATAAAATTGATGAATTATTAGGCCTAAATAGAATGCTAACACAAATACTAAATTAACAATTTATAAAGCTAAAATTAAGAGTGGGATCAGGTTTTGACAAGGCTGAAAATGGGCCCAATGCGATATTACTCCCATCTAATTTATTTTTCTTTTAGAATGATTAGCCCTCTTCAATGTCTCAAGATAGTATGAAAATGTTACACCCCGTAGAATTTCCGGCACTTAGATGACCTATTCCCACGTTGGTTAAGCATATTTGAAGACCATACGTGTTGGAGAAGGGCCCGGGAAAAGATCGGACGAGAAGCCTGTCGAACCATCGCGGAAGGAGCCGAGGCAGAGCCCCTCCGCGATGGCAGCGTGTCACGGAGGAGGAGCCTCCGCGTTGGCTCTGTGACACGTTGGCCTTTTCCAGGCCCAAGTATATAAAGCCCCACTTCGGTTTTAAATGATAGAAACTTATAAAAATTTCCAGAAAACGTAGAGAGCAGAGAGGGACGAAGGAAATTAATTAATTTCCGTCCGATTACGCTGCCAAACGCTGCCCAAACTCAAATTAATCCTAGATACCAAGGTATTTAGCAGCAGAGAGCATTTCTACGGAGTTAGTTTCGCGAAATACGGCCGACGAATCGGCGAGCCACCGAACTAAAGTAAGTAGAATTGCTCTAAATTAATGTCTATGTGTTCCTAGCTGAGAAGTGAATATTTCTCCCTTCTGGGCCGCTGAAAAATAGCGAGTTTCTGACCGTCTTTCGATAAGCCTAAGTTTAGGCTATAAACTATATCGAAAGTGACGTTGCCTTTTGAAATAAAGTTGTATTTAGTGTTAATTGATATGTTTATGAATGCAGTTGGGAGAAAACAGTTGAAGTACTGGCCGAGCCTCGTCCGACAAACGAATAATTCAAGGATAAGGTATGTAAAGCTAATTCCTTCGGCAAGTTAGTAATCCAATACGATAGATAGCGTGATGTACAGAAAAAAAGGAACTTATAAGTCAAGTACTAAGTCCAGTTTGAATTTAGTAAGCATGTTTTTATGATATTATGAGATACATATACTCAGAATCAAGTTAGTAAAGCAACATCAGATAGTCAGATGATATCTCAGTTACAGTATAGGCAGACAGTCAGATAATATCTCAGATACAGTATAGTTCAGTATTGCGTTATTATGAACATTGGTACAACATGAGAAGCATTGGGCTGTAACGTGTACGAGACCTATCAGTATGTGAGGTAATATGCTACGTTAAGATATTGTTGTGTTCAGCTGAAACCCCGCGGAATAGTATAGTATCCGTAAAGCATTTCAGACATAGAATAGTAGACTAAAACAAAGTTTAGAAAGTATGTCAGGAATAGTAACTCATGTTACTATAGAAAATCAGTATACAACATAGTTTCAGCAGGAAGTCTATATCATGTTCAGCATTAGCCTCAGTATAGTCGGGCAGAAGGCTATATTCGTACATACATATATATTACTTCCAGCCTCAGCATGTATTAAGTATGTACACATTTCTATTACTAGTCCAGCATATAGTGTATACAGAAACTTAGTAAACAGCAGAGTTCTCAGCAGAAACATTGTCTTATATAGCATTTGCTCCAGTACAGCCCGGCAGGAGACTATACTCATATTTATACGTCTTTACCTGCCTCAGCACGTATTAAATACGTACAGATTACTATCATTAGCTCAGCATGTAATATATATGATACTTCACCCCTATTAGCCTCAGCATGTGAGATACACAGACAGTGTTACCAGTCGAGACCGTTGTATTGTTTGGGGTTGGATTACCTAGCATCCATGACCGCCCAGGGTTAATAGCTGTGTCGATTCATCCGCCAGAGGACGAGGATACGTCACTCCACGGAGTGGCATGCCATCCCGCCAGGGGACGAAGATGGGATGCCAGTTTTTCCCCATATTTGTGCCTTGATCGGCCCTTACACACCCCAGTCGAGCGGATACGCCCGGGTGCAGATTCAGGAGTCCTCCGGACTCAGATGCAGTTATAGTCAGGGGCTCAGTGAGCCCAAGTGCATACCCTGGGACCGGCAGGATGCTTACAGCCACTATAGGATATGGGATGACCGGGGTAGGGGCATAGATTCTGTGTTGATTGTACCTCCCGGCTTATGGGGGCCGGGTAAGGTTTGTGTGTGCTATGTTATGTTATTTCATGTTATGCCATGTTATGTTAGATACAAGTAGATCAGCAGTAGCACGATACGTTTCCAGGTATGACTCTTATCCTTTCCAGTAAAGATTGAGAGAAGGTATGATTTACATTATCAGACAGTTAGTCTATTCTCTCTACTTCAGTTTCTTCAGTTATATTATTGTATTCAGATTTTGCTTCAGTTATTGCTTTACATACTCAGTACCAGTGGTACTGACGCCCGGTGGGGCGCTGCATTACTTGCCTGCAGGTACTTATAGACGAGCAGGTGACACTACGTGATTCCTGTCAGCGATCGAGTATTCAGCTCCTGTCATCCGGAGACTGAATTCCAGAGGTGTATTTCAGTTCTTCTGTTATATAGTACGGGTAGATCAGGGCCCTGTCCCGATCAGTTCTATTACCATTCCTAGAGGCTTGCAGTCTGTATATATTCCCTGTGGTCAGATGAGCCGGTCGTGTGAGGCCGTGCAGTTGTTTAGTTGTCAGTATTCTTGCTTTCTTTTACTTTGGCCGTGTGGGGCCATAACTTGCTAGTAGTGGTGACCTTGCCGGTCACGTAGTTTCCTTTTGTGCTTTATGATTGAGTTGCAGATAACTAGACAGCATGGTGGCCTTGTCGACCCGCATAGGTTTCCCTGAGATAATATGTTTCTGGTCAGCTGCTAGTACAGATACAGAAGGCTATAGGCCAACAGGTCGGGGGCTGTATTTACAGCCGTTATATAGCCCTTTGTTTCCAGAAATATGAGTTAGAGCCAGCCAGGCACCAGATGTGCCCAGGCTTAACAGTCCAGCAGGTCAGGTCCTAGTAGGGCACCAGGTGCCAGTCATACCCCCCAAGGCGGGGTGTGACAAACTTGGTATCAGAGCAGGTCGTATCCCAGGGAGTCTGCAAGTCGTGCTAAGTAGAGTCTTGTCTATGGATGTGTTGTGCACCACATACTATAGGCAGGAGGCTGCGAGGCATGATATGATGGTTACCCTTCTTGCTCAGTCAGTCGTGCCTTGGAGCGGTACAATATAGGGTTGAGTCCCTGAGAACTTACCGTATTCTTTGATTACAGATACAAAGGCAGATCAGCATTACCCTATCATAGGCAGAAGATCAGAAATAGCAACAGAAGAGAACCTCAGTCAGTTACAGGATAACTATAGCAGCAGGAGGGGGTATCAGAGACCTCCCAGCGTGATACCTTTATTGGCATTATTCCTAGTATACGATGACAACGTCGGAATAGGAAGTCAGAAGTATAAAGTATATATGAGTTGATTCATTTATAGCTATATGAGATCTGATTATGATTACAGATAAGGTCAGACCACCGGGTAGGTATAAAAAAAAGGGAGAGGGAAAATGCAGGAATCCCAAATACATCCTTTTGAATTTGGTACAGTTGAATGTTTTTATTTGCTGCACTAAGAAAAGGGCTATCCCTACCTCCTGATTTTGATGCCAGTATAGTAAAGGGGCATAAGACTTGAGATGGGGTTGTCAGATCAAGCAGTAAGTAAAGATGGGCTGATTGATCCTAGTAAGTATTAGAAAGTATAAAGAGCCCTCATGATTACGTAAGTTGTGCGGACCCTTATGATAACACGCCAGTAAAGAAAGTAAGACTGTTAGCTTACCCGAAGTAGGGGTAACAGACCTGCTAGTGATGAATGCCTAATAATAGTCAAGTTTGAGTCAGAAAAAGGCCAAGTCTGCCATGTACGCTAACAGATAGTAAGACATACCTGTAAGATTATAGTTATGATCTAGTTGTGACCTCGAAAGATATAGAGGTCAGGTGAATCAGATGGGCTTGAATATACGCCAGAAGGAGTATAGGCCGAGGCTGGATCAGTAATCTCATTAGCGATGAAAGGCAGGTACCTTGAACCCTAGAGTTCAGTTTGAGCAAGATGAGAGGAAGAAGCAGGAATGTCAGATCTTGTGGGAAAATTAGAACTACCCCGGATTGATAAAGTATTGTATTAAGGATTAAGCTTCGCGCTGACAGTAAGATCGCGGTTCAGAATACCGCAGTATGTCCGCTATGGAAAAGTTAAGAAGTTACCGATACAGCAATTCTAATCTAGTGTGGCCTAGAGATAAGGCCCAGCAGATAGACATGGGCTCTCAATATATGCCTAGTAAGGCTACAGGATTCGAACGTTGACCCCCACATCGCAAGAGTGGCGGAATTTCAAACAGCAGACAATAGCTAGAATGTTTATGATGCTACTTTCAGAATGGGGTAACAATGCAATGAAATGATAAGTCGGGGCAAGAGATGGTATTAGGCCGTAGAAGCAATGTATCATGTATGATGTGAGACTCAGCAGAACCTGTCAGAGATTATGAACTACCGCAGAAATCAGTACATATTGTACGTAGCTAGTGATATATATGTATACAGATCATAGATATGTTGTGAGTGGCTGCCTATAAGGGCCACAATCACAGATGCTGATTAATAATAGAAAGCCTATACAGATTGCATTACAGGACGCCCCCCCGCCAAAAAAAAAAGAGAAGAAAGAAAAGAAGAAGTGGAAGGGCGGATTAAGTGTGAGTTATGTATGAAGTCATAGAAACTATCTCAGTTCTCAGTTATTAAGTTGATAGATTAATGTGTTGTTGTCGGATCTAGGCTCTAGGAGCTTACCAGAATTATTGACCTAAGACAGATGGCTAGATGATGAGGGCGCAGTTAGACAGTCTACCGACCAGCTGTCGTCTGCATCAGCAGGGAGGCATCCCTGAAGATCGGTAACAGTAGTGCATTTGCCGGAACCAGGATTAGAGACCGAATAGGCAAATTTCAGAGATTAGCAATACCAGAATTGTTCTAGCATGCTAAGTGGTCATACGTCGTTTTCCCAGCCTCGTGGGCGACAGTCGGCCTTAGCCAACCTAGCAGTTGTTATGTAGAACACCTCATAAGTCAGCCGGCCATCCCAGTCAGAATACCCGTGGGTACCCCAAGGAAGGGTCCACATCAGCAGTCAGCGATAGACTAGTATTTCAGCTGGTTTTCGTAAGGTATTTAGATACAGAGCCCTAGCAGAGGGCCAGTACTTACAGAATAGCTCATAAGACTGAGAATTCCCCAGAATAGCGGTATAAATCCAAGTGGATACACACGAGGCGTAAGAAATTAACGGTACCCTGCTAGCATAGTGTTTATTAAGACCAGGGGATCAGTAGACTCCCCGTGGAGATCCAGAGACTGATCGCCTGGGAGTAAGTTGATTAAGTCCAGCCTTACAGTGGTTTAAGCAAAATAACAGAGTAATTAGATGCCCACGAGTTGGCGTTGATGCACGAACTATAAGTACTCAAGTAGTACAGTTAGAGCATTACTAGACTACTGTCACATTCGGGTTATTCAACCCGACTATTCAGTCATTTAAGGTTATGTAGCCAGATCATTAGAGATCATGGTCAGTATTAGGACCCTCTGATCAGATAAAGGCACAAGGTGCGCAGACAGTCGTTCAGGTTATCCCAGCAACAAGTAGCCTTAGTATGCGGCCAGAAGGCCAGATAAGCTCTAACTATACCGGTAGATTACTTGTCAGATTCTCCGGTATAATAAACCAGTATGACCGTCAGTTATATGTCAAATTTTGTAAATGTAAATTTTGATTGAGTTTAGTAGCTTTTGTTGGCCATATTGTGTCGAAGGTTGGTGTACAGACAGATACACAAAAAATCGAAATAGCGAAGATATAGCCAGACCTACCACTCCGACCGAAGTACGCAGTCCCTGCGGTTAGCCGAATACCGCAGAGGGTCTATGGAAGGATTTTCCACCTTAAACAGCACCTCTTACTAAGTTGACACAGAAGGCCGTGAAGTTCCAAGTAGACTGAGGTGTGTGAGCAGAACTTCCAAGAGTTAAAAGCCAGGTTAACATCAGCTCCAGTGTTAGTATCGCCAGAAGATACAGAGGATTGGTGCAGCATGGTAAAGTAACAGTTTATACTTTCAGGCAATTGAAGAAACGTGAAAAGAATTATCTCACCCACGACTTGGGTATTACCCAGTTAGCTGCAGTAGCTTATGCCTTACAAGAGCGAAAATTTTGTATCATCCAGGAAGGGCTAACATGGTAGCAGACGCCCTTAGCCATAGATCTATGGGGAGTTGGCATACTTACCACCTGAACAGCGGGAGTAGACCCGAGAATTTTACTAGTTAGCCGGTCTAGCCGTTCGCATAGCAGAAATAAAGGATAACAGAATGATAGTACAGAATATCGCAGTATTGCGGTTAGAGGTGGAAGTAAAGGAACGGCAGTATAGAAACCCTAGCCAGGTTTAACTTGAACACAAGATTCAGTGAGGAGAGATGACACATTTTCAGATACCCGGGGATGAAGTGTGGCGATATAAAGGCCGCATTTGTACTCCAGATATTTTGGGGCCTCGCCAGCAGTTTATGAGCGAGGTACATTACGCCCGCTATTCCCTTCATCCCGATACGACAAAGAGGTACCATGACATTAAAAGGAACTACTGGTAGCCCAGTGTCCTAACTGCCAACAGTTGAAGGCAGAATATCAGAAACCAAGCAGGTTAGTTTAGAACATAGTTGTGCCTCTTTGGAAATGAGAAGCGATGAATATGAATTTTGTAGCAAGATTACCCCGTACTAAACACAGACTTGACTCTATACGAGTGATAGGTGACATATTTAACAAAAATCAGCTCAGTTCTCGCCAGTAAGAGCTACTTTCTCGACCAAAGATTATGCTGAGTTGTATTTCAGAAAGGTTTGGGCACGCGGATTAATTTAAGCGCAGCGTTCTATCCTCAGACAGATGAGCAGGCTGAGCGTACAACGCAGACGCTCGAAGTCATGTTGCGAGCGTGTGTGCTAGATTTCAGTAATAGCCAAAATGAGTATTTACCATTAATCAAAATGCATAGGAGGCCCGTCCAGTGTAGCCCCAGTTCAGAATATCCAGGTTACGACTAGACAAACAGATTCGCAGATATAAGGACCAGATATCCTCACCCTATTTCAGGCCTAGTCAGGCGACAGGTATGTCCGTATTATTATTTATGCAGTATCTTATGGTTGTATGTTTGTAAATGATAGAGAAAGAAGTGATATTTAGTTGTTTAGTGAATCTTGGAATATTATGTGCAGTGCCTGTATTGGACTTTTCTGCATTTCAGGTTTTTGCGATAGTCCATATTACAGGGGAAACTCTGCCGAAATTCTTCCAGAAAGTAAAGTAATCAGTCCTCTAGATAACAATATACATTCGAGGACGAATGTTCCTAAGGGGGGGAGAATGTTACACCCCGTAGAATTCCCGGCACTTAGATGACCTATTCCCACGTTGGTTAAGCATATTTGAAGGCCATACGTGTTGGAGAAGGGCCCGGGAAAAGATCGGACAAGAAGCCTGTCGAACCATCGCGGAAGGAGCCGAGGCAGAGCCCCTCCGCGATGGCAGCGTGTCACAGAGGAGGAGCCTCCGCGTTGGCTCCGTGACATGTTGGCCTTGTCCAGGCCCAAGTATATAAAGCCCCACTTCGGTTTTAAATGATAGAAACTTATAAAAATTTCCAGAAAACGTAGAGAGCAGAGAGGGACGAAGGAAATTAATTAATTTCCGTCCGATTATGCTGCCAAACGCTGCCCAAACTCAAATTAATCCTAGATACCAAGGTATTTAGCAGCAGAGAGCATTTCTACGGAGTTAGTTTCGCGAAATACGGCCGACGAATCGGCGAGCCACCGAACTAAAGTAAGTAGAATTGCTCTAAATTAATGTCTATGTGTTCCTAGCTGAGAAGTGAATATTTCTCCCTTCTGGGCCGCTGAAAAATAGCGAGTTTCTGACCGTATTTCGATAAGCCTAAGTTTAGGCTATAAACTATATCGAAAGTGACGTTGCCTTTTGAAATAAAGTTGTATTTAGTGTTAATTGATATGTTTATGAATGCAGTTGGGAGAAAATAGTTGAAGTACCGGCCGAGCCTCGTCCGACAGACGAATAATTCAAGGATAAGGTATGTAAAGCTAATTCCTTCGGCAAGTTAGTAATCCAGTACGATAGATAGCGTGATGTACAGAAAAAAAGGAACTTATAAGTCAAGTACTAAGTCCAGTTTGAATTTAGTAAGCATGTTTTTATGATATTATGAGATACATATACTCAGAATCAAGTTAGTAAAGCAACATCAGATAGTCAGATGATATCTCAGTTACAGTATAGGCAGACAATCAGATAATATCTCAGATACAGTATAGTTCAGTATTGCGTTATTATGAACATTGGTACAACATGAGAAGCATTGGGCTGTAACGTGTACGAGACCTATCAATATGTGAGGTAATATGCTACGTTAAGATATTGTTGTGTTCAGCTGAAACCCCGCGGAATAGTATAGTATCCGTAAAGCATTTCAGACATAGAATAGTAGACTAAAACAAAGTTTAGAAAGTATGTCAGGAATAGTAACTCATGTTACTATAGAAAATCAGTATATAGCATAGTTTCAGCAGGAAGTCTATATCATGTTCAGCATTAGCCTCAGTATAGTCGGGCAGAAGGCTATATTCGTACATACATATATATTACTTCCAGCCTCAGCATGTATTAAGTATGTACACATTTCTATTACTAGTCCAGCATATAGTGTATACAGAAACTTAGTAAACAGCAGAGTTCTCAGCAGAAACATTGTCTTATATAGCATTTGCTCCAGTACAGCCCGGCAGGAGACTATACTCATATTTATACGTCTTTACCTGCCTCAGCACGTATTAAATATGTACAGATTACTATCATTAGCTCAGCATGTAATATATATGATACTTCACCCCTATTAGCCTCAGCATGTGAGATACACAGACAGTGTTACCAGTCGAGACCGTTGTATTGTTTGGGGTTGGATTACCTAGCATCCATGACCGCCCAGGGTTAATAGCTGTGTCGACTCATCCGCCAGAGGATGAGGATACGTCACTCCACGGAGTGGCATGCCGTCCCGCCAGGGGACGAAGATGGGATGCCAGTTTTTCCCCATATTTGTGCCTTGATCGGCCCTTGCACACCCCAGTCGAGCGGATACGCCCGGGTGCAGATTCAGGAGTCCTCCGGACTCAGATGCAGTTATAGTCAGGGGCTCAGCGAGCCCAAGTGCATACCCTGGGACCGGCAGGATGCTTACAGCCACTATAGGATATGGGATGACCGCGGTAGGGGCATAGATTCTGTGTTGATTGTACCTCCCGGCTTATGGGGGCCGGGTAAGGTTTGTGTGTGCTATGTTATGTTATTTCATGTTATGCCATGTTATGTTAGATACAAGTAGATCAGCAGTAGCACGATACGTTTCCAGGTATAACTCTTATCCTTTCCAGTAAAGATTGAGAGAAGGTATGATTTACATTATCAGACAGTTAGTCTATTCTCTCTACTTCAGTTTCTTCAGTTATATTATTGTATTCAGATTTTGCTTCAGTTATTGCTTTACATACTCAGTACCAGTGGTACTGACGCCCGGTGGGGCGCTGCATTACTTGCCTGCAGGTACTTATAGACGAGCAGGTGACACTACGTGATTCCTGTCAGCGATCGAGTATTCAGCTCCTGTCATCCGGAGACTGAATTCCAGAGGTGTATTTCAGTTCTTCTGTTATATAGTACGGGTAGATCGGGGCCCTGTCCCGATCAGTTCTATTACCATTCCTAGAGGCTTGCAGTCTGTATATATTCCCTGTGGTCAGATGAGCCGGTCGTGTGAGGCCGTGCAGTTGTTTAGTTGTCAGTATTCTTGCTTTCTTTTACTTTGGCCGTGTGGGGCCATAACTTGCTAGTAGTGGTGACCTTGCCGGTCACGTAGTTTCCTTTTGTGCTTTATGATTGAGTTGCAGATAACTAGACAGCATGGTGGCCTTGTCGGCCCGCATAGGTTTCCCTGAGATAATATGTTTCTGGTCAGCTGCTAGTACAGATACAGAAGGCTATAGGCCAACAGGCCGGGGGCTGTATTTACAGCCGTTATATAGCCCTTTGTTTCCAGAAATATGAGTTAGAGCCAGCCAGGCACCAGATGTGCCCAAGCTTAACAGTCCAGCAGGTCAGGTCCTAGTAGGGCACCAGGTGCCAGTCATACCCCCCAAGGCGGGGTGTGACAAAAAAGAACAATATATATATATATAACTTGAATAAAAATGCATTTTTAAGAAAATCATGTGTGTATATATATATATATGTGTGTGTGTGTGTGTGTGTGTGTGTGTGTATGTATTTTTAACAATTCCTTTTTTAATGAAAGTATGTCAATATTTCAACATAATAAGAGAAATTTTAAAGTCTTTGAAAGCTTCTAAAAAAAATGACATGAAATTAGAAAAGATGGGAGTAACAAGTTGCTTTGTATTTAAAAAGCAGATATGTGCTTCATACAAGAAGTCAGCTATAGCCTGTCTGTTTCATCATATCCTGTCTACCCGCCTTATTAATTTAATTATTGTTAAACCTAAGCGATCTAAGTGGAGAAGACTAACGCCCTAACAAATGCCTACCCGTCCCAACCTTAAGGTCCAAGAGGCAATTGGACTACTATTTTTTGGAGTTTGGATTCTAAAAATCTTAAGCTTTGTTAAAAGGGTGATTAACGCTAAATAATCAAACACAAAAAATGATAAACACACAAGGGCTTTATATAGCCTCAAGTCCTGTGAGCATGATTTCTAAACATGTGTAAATGAATCAAATGGGTATGATCTTTAACATGCAATGTAAGATTTAAACAAGTAGCAGGTATTTTGACAATCTTAATGGACACGAATAGATATGAAGGTGCGATAAAAATATTAAAATACAAATGTTATATCTAAATATGCAGCCAATAACATGATATACCTAGTGGAAATTCCTAGATGATGAGGACTTAAGTTCCTAATGTACGAATACCAAAATAATGCAGCCTGTTTGACAAAACGCATATGAGTTTAGGGATGCTCTTTAGGTAGGGATTTTTATAATATATATGCGTGAGGCAGTTCCTATAAACATAGTTCCTATAGGCTGAAAAAAATAAAATCTTTACATAAATTTCAATAATGAGTAAACAGACAAGAGATATTTTTAACAACTTGAAAAATGTCCCTGTTACTACTTTAATATATTCAGGCATAAACATGCAAAATTAATTAGTGACCAGAAATTTTATAATGCAAAAAAAAAACTAATGATATTTCTATAAGCACATTCACCGATGCACTAATTATAGTCTATTTATAACATGCTTTTATATAAACGGATTTAATAAATTAGTGACAAACCGATGAGAAACTTATGATTTATGTGATCTTAATGCGACAGGGAATTCGGGTTCCTCTAATTCCTAAGGCAACGATTAATAGAGATGACAGTATGCATTATAAATTTGGTTTCGAGTTATGTCAAATTATCAATCCTATTGACATGATTTCTAGGCGTAGATATCCTACAGGCATGATATCTAATAAACGATGCATGCGTCAGTCCTATAGGTATGCCTTCTGGGTATGAGATTGACAGTTAAACAAGCAACAAATATACATCCCCGCCCCCCATAAAGACCCCTTTTTTTATTATCACTTGTGTATTTACAACAGTTACAAATTAAACAACATAAATAAATTAATTAATTGATACAAACATTAAATAAACAAATGATCAATCCAAAGCCTTTTATGTCCCGGGCGACTCTTCACCACTTGCCCTTGATTAAACCTGTTAAATATTGAAACAACGAATATACACAGATACATATACGCTCTAGACCTAAAAGCAAGTCATATTTTTGGGTTCAAAACATATCACATAAGGAGTAGTCCTCAGTAATAGCATACATATAGCATATTTCAAACATGTCACTATAAAAGTATGATGTGGAAGATATACTAACCGGCTGAAGGAACCTAAAGAAAACTCTTGAAAAATGAATATGTATTATTAAAGCACTACCCCGAGAGAAACTTTTTTCATCTTATATTTCTAAAGAGGATATTCATGTTCTCCCCTTTTAGAAGAGAGGAGAAGGTCTTCTATATAATCAAGAGAGGAGCTCATAAATAGAGAATTTTTTCTTCCCTTAATCACAGAATCAATTAAAAAATAAAGGAGGAAGATAGTCCGGAAAATCAATCAAAGGAATAGAATCAGATCAATCCTTCACAAAATAATCCTACTTTACCATAATTAGACATATACTAAATTAATTAAAAGAAGAAAGAATCAATCATATGTAAAATTTCCTCAAATCAAGCTAGATCCCATGGAATCAGAAATCTTACCAAAATTATTCAATCATGAGCTATTGCTGATTATATATTTAAAAAAAATTCAAAATTACCATAATTAACGGTGCAGGATTATTACATAAGCGGGATCTTACCGTATATTTCATCACATGAAATGCAAGAGGATGTAATAATGTTAACCAGGGATAAGAATTACTTAAAATTTTACCGAAACGAATCATATAGTGCATAAAATAAGAACTATCACAATATTATACCAAGTAAAGTCTAAAGTGAGCATAGTTAAACAATTGCCATGAAAGCTCATACATGATAAGATAAGGTATATGCATCCGGCAAATAACATGGGAATGTTAAACAGAGGTCCAAGAAAACAGTGCTTGGGTCATTAATATATGAATATGAGATATATCATGACTTTAAACAAAGGGCAAAGAAAAGCATCATTTGAAGCTTGATACATGTGTACAAATATATATTTAAACATACATAATCAAGCATCAGTTGCTTTCTAACCAGATTAGAATCAAAATCATATAACTCAAGGTTTCATGTATAACAATTTAGAGGCAGGCACAAACAATAATCTAAGACTAATGATCGAAAATAAAGAATGTAATTGCACGAATTTCGAATCTGGAAGAACAAACTATCAGCAGTTTAGATTAATGACCAAGAGAAACTAGATAACATGTCGGAAGTCCTCATTTTGGTCATCTGCTGTGGTGCCGGTTGTCGGCTGTTAACGGTTGGACAGCGGCGAAGGGAAAAGGGAGGTGGACGGAGGTATGGAGGTACGCCGGTGATAATGGTGGGAGTGTGATGGCGCGGTGAAAGAAAGAGAGGGAGAAGGAAGTGAAGATGGCTGCGGCGTATGTTTCCGTTGAGTGTGTCGCCGGAAAAAAATGGGGAGAAGGGAGAGTGAAGGAGAAGGGTGTCGGCGGCTTTGGAGGAAGAGGGGAGGGAAGATGGCAGCGGCGGTTTGAGAGGAAGACTGGTGGCTGTCGTCGGAGAAGACGAGGGAGAGAAGAGGGGAGGAGGGCGCGGCGATGACGCCGACGTTAATGGAGGTAAAGGGAAGAGGGCTGCTGTTTTGGGGTGGAGGTGGCGACGGGGATTCGCCGGTGGAAGGGAAAGAGGGGAGAAAGTAGAGGGGGGTCCGGCGGCGGCTGAGGTTGGTGAAGGGAGGAAAAAATGAAAAGATTTTTAGGGTTTTGGGTGGATTAGGAAATATTAATTAATAAAATTAGGTAAATAGTTTATTAAGTAAAGAATATATTTCAAAATAAAGGCGCACGTTAATACGAAATATATTATATGCGACATAATTATTTAATATCGTAAATTAAAATTAATATGAGTCATATATATGTAACTTGAAATAATTTTCACAATATTATGATAATAAATTATTTTATAAATATAAAAGTAAGTCAAATATTTGCGTAAAATAAATAAATAAATATATACATATATAAGTAGCATATTAAGGCGCAGGTAGGTCAAAATTGGGTGTCAACAAAGGGCACTAACTCTGTTGTGCTTTCAACTTAAATGAAAAACTTAGGGACCAAATAACAACTGCCCTAGACTAAGTCAAAAAGCAAAATAACTAAAGGAAAGCTGCACTAACCTTTTCTTCTCTTTTTTGAATCACTTATTCAACTTTCCCTCTTGATTCAAAATCGCTAACACCAAGCAATGATCTGAAGTAGACATGCTTCTAATATGGCAATACTTTTGTGAATATATCTTCCACTTGTTTATTGGTGTTGCAAAACTTCAATATGATCTTTTCTTTTTCCACCAGCTCACAAATAAAATGGAAGCAAATATCGATATGCTTTGCTCTTTCATGAAATGTAGGATTCCTAGTGATTGTAATTGTGGATTTGTTGTCGCAATAAATTTTTGTTGCTTTCTCTTGCTTCTTGTTAAGATCAGCCAAAATTCTCCTAAGCCAAATGCATTGACAAGCTGAAGAAATTGCTGCGATATACTCTGCCTCTAAAGACGACAAAGTCGTCATTACTTGTTTCTTCGAGCTCCATGTCATTGTGCCTAATCCAAGACTAAAAGTGTTGCCTGATGTACTCTTCCTATCATCCACTGAGCCTCCCCAAAATGTCAGCAAATCCTAATAATCTAAAATCTTAAACATGAGAATACGAAGTACCATATTCTAGCAACATAGTGCAAAATTCTTTTTGCAGCTCTAAAATGATGTTTTCGATGGATTGCTCATAAACCTTGAAATGACACCAACAGAGTATGAAATATCTGGATGAGTATGAGACAAATAAATCAAACCTCTAACTAGACTTCTAAAACTGCTTAGATTGGCTTGCCAAGTACCATCATCCTCCTGCAATTTTTCAATCATATTCATAGGTGTTGCCGCAGATTTATAATTGACCAGGCCAAATCTTTTAAGAAGGTCTGATGCATATTTCTTTTGAGAAACAAATACTTCACCTTCTCGTTGTTTCATCTGTTGACATCCAATTTCGACCTACCTGCGCCTTAATATGCTGCTTATATATGTATATATTTATTTATTTATTTTACGCAAATATTCGACTTACTTTTATATTTATAAAATAATTTATTATCATAATATTGAGAAAATTATTTCAAGTTACATATATATGACTCATATTAATTTTAATTTATGATATTAAATAATTATGCCGTATATAATATATTTCGTATTAACGTGCGCCCTTATTTTGAAATATATTCTTTACTTAATAAACTATTTACCTAATTTTACTAAATTTTACAAAGTGATTTGACCAATAATATTACTCGAACTTATAAATTATTTATGCTAATAATATGATTTTTATAATATTTGATAACTTAATTTTATTTTCTAGTAAATATGATAATTTAATTATATGATATTTACATAAGTATACTTAAATTTAGAATTTATTAATAATAATATTTATATGATTTTCGTATAATTTAAACTATTTCATTATCTATTTATTAAATTATTTAAAAGAATAGTATATTTATTAATTTAATAGCAGCTAAATTCAATTTCATTCATTTATTTAAATTATAGCCATTTTCTATTCAATTTCACTCAACTTATTCCAAATCTGGCCATTCTCTATGGAATTTATGTCAATTTTAGCCACTTTTAATCAATTGTGGCTACTTTTTAAATTCAATTTCAGCCTAAATTAATTC
Organism: Datura wrightii; assembly: GCA_035772735.1. Taxonomy (NCBI): domain Eukaryota; kingdom Viridiplantae; phylum Streptophyta; class Magnoliopsida; order Solanales; family Solanaceae; genus Datura; species Datura wrightii. The sequence continues at coordinate 107,527,187 of JASDFA010000020.1, read as the reverse complement.
CTAACCCAATAATCCAATTCGCGACCCGTTGGATATACCCATAACCCGACCCAAAACCTAAGATTAAATCCTAGCCGTCCATCTAATATAATCTAACGGTTCAAATAAACTCTACCCTTACTTCCATTAATATTCCCTAATCCACCCAAAACCCTAAAAAACTTTTCATTTTTTCCTCCCTTCACCAACCTCAGCCGCCGCCGGACCCCCCTCTACTTTCTCCCCTCTTTCCCTTCCACCGGCGAAGCCCCGTCGCCACCACCACCCCAAAACAGCAACCCTCTTCCCTTTACCTCCATTAACGCCGGCGTCATCGCCGCGCCCTCCTCCCCTCTTCTCTCCCTCGTCTTCTCCGACGACAGCCACCAGTCTTCCTCTCAAACCGCCGCCGCCATCTTCCCTCCCCTCTTCCTCCAAAGCCGCCGACACCCTTCTCCTTCACTCTCCTTTCTCCCCATTTTTTCCGGCGACACGCTCAACGGAAACCTACGCCGCAACCATCTTCACTTCCTTCTCCCTCTCTTTCTTTCACCGCGCCATCACACTCCCACCATTATCATCGGCGTACCTCCATACCTCCGGCCACCTCCCTTTTCCCTTCGCCGCTGTCCAACCGCTAACAGCCAGCAACCGGCACCACAGCAGAGGACCAAAATGAGGACTTGCGACATGTTATCTCATTTCTCTTGGTCATTAATCTAAACTGCTGATAGTTTGTTCTTCCAGATCCGAAATTCGTGCAATTACATTCTTTTTTTCCGATCATTAGTCTTAGACTATTGTTTGTGCCTGCCTCTAAATTGTTATACATGAAACCTTGAGTTATATGATTTTGATTCTAATCTGGTTAGAAAGCAACTGATGCTTGATTATGTATGTTTAAATATATATTTGTATACATGTATCAAGCTTCAAATGATGCTTTTCTTTGCCCTTTGTTTAAAGTCATGATATATCTCATATTCATATATTAATGACCCAAGCACTGTTTTCTTGGACCTCTGTTTAACATTCCCATGTTATTTGCCGGATGCATATACCTTATCTTATCATGTATGAGCTTTCATGGCAATTGTTTAACTATGCTCACTTTAGACTTTACTTGGTATAATATTGTGATAGTTCTTACTTTATGCACTATATGATTTTGTTTCGGTAAAATTTTAAGTAATTCTTATCCCTGGTTAACATTATTACATCCTCTTGCATTTCATGTGATGAAATATACGGTAAGATCCCGCCTATGTAATAATACTGCACCGTTAATTATGGTAATTTTGGATTATTTTTAAATATATAATCAACAATAGCTCATGATTGAATAATTTTGGTAAGATTTCTGATTCCATGGGATCTAGCTTGATTTGAGGAAATTTTACATATGATTGATTCTTTCTTCTTTTAATTAATTTAGTATATGTCTAATTATGGTAAAGTAGGATTATTTTGTGAAGGATTGATCTGATTCTATTCCTTTGATTGATTTTCCGGATTATCTTCCTCCATTATTTTTTTAATTGATTCTGTGATTAAGGGAAGAAAAAGTTCTCTATTTATGAGCTCCTCTCTTGATTATATAGAAGACCTTCTCCTCTCTTCTAAAAGGGGAGAACACGAATATCCTCTTTAGAAATATAAGATGAAAAAAGTTTCTCTCGGGGTAGTGCTTTAATAATACATATTCATTTTTCAAGAGTTTTCTTTAGGTTCCTTCAGCCGGTTAGTATATCTTCCACATCATACTTTTATAGTGACATGTTTGAAATATGCTATATGTATGCTATTACTGAGGACTACTCCTTATGTGATATGTTTTGAACCCAAAAATATGACTTGCTTTTAGGTCTAGAGTGTATATGTATCTGTGTATATTCGTTGTTTCAATATTTAACAGGTTTAATCAAGGGCAAGTGGTGAAGAGTCGCCCGGGACATAAAAGGCTTTGGATTGATCATTTGTTTGTTTAATGTTTGTATCAATTAATTAATTTATTTATGTTGTTTAATTTGTAACTGTTGTAAATACACAAGTGATAATAAAAAAAGGGGTCTTTATGGGGGGCGGGGATGTATATTTGTTGCTTGTTTAACTGTCAATCTCATACCCAGAAGGCATACCTATAGGACTGACGCATGCATCGTTTATTAGATATCATGCCTGTAGGATATCTACGCCTAGAAATCATGCCAATAGGATTGATAATTTGACATAACTCGAAACCAAATTTATAATGCATACCGTCATCTCTATTAATCGTTGCCTTAGGAATTAGAGGAACCCGAATTCCCTGTCGCATTAATATCACTTAAATCATAAGTTTCTCATCGGTTTGTCACTAATTTATTAAATCCGTTTATATAAAAGCATGTTATAAATAGTCTATAATTAGTGCATCGGTGAATGTGCTTATAAAAATATCATTAGTTTTTTTTTTGCATTATAAAATTTTTGGTCACTAATTAATTTTGCATGTTTATGCCTGAATATATTAAAGTAGTAATAGGGACATTTTTCAAGTTGTTAAAAATATCTCTTGTCTGTTTACTCATTATTGAAATTTATGTAAAGATTTTATTTTTTTCAGCCTATAGGAACTATGTTTATAGGAACTGCCTCACGCATATATATTATAAAAATCCCTACCTAAAGAGCATCCCTAAACTCATATGCGTTTTGTCAAACAGGCTGCATTATTTTGGTATTCGTACATTAGGAACTTAAGTCCTCATCTTCTAGGAATTTCCACTAGGTATATCATGTTATTGGCTACATATTTAGATATAACATTTGCATTTTAATATTTTTATCGCACCTTCATATCTATTCGTGTCCATTAAGATTGTCAAAATACCTGCTACTTGTTTAAATCTTACATTGCATGTTAAAGATCATGCCCATTTGATTCATTTACACATGTTTAGAAATCATGCTCACAGGACTTGAGGCTATATAAAGCCCTTGTGTGTTTATCATTTTTTGTGTTTGATTATTTGGCGTTAATCACCCTTTTAACAACGCTTAAGATTTTTAGAATCCAAACTCCAAAAAATAGTAGTCCAATTGCCTCTTGGACCTTAAGGTTGGGACGGGTAGGCATTTGTTAGGGCGTTAGTCTTCTCCACTTAGATCGCTTAGGTTTAACAATAATTAAATTAATTAGGCGAGCAGCCGAGAGGCAGATTTGTTCGCCGGAGTCAGTCAGAGTCCGGTAGCAGTTTACGGACAGTAGCATCACCTCAGCAGCGGAGGGCAGAACAGAGTAGATTTGCACCTACCCCTTGTCCTATATGCCACCGACCCCATCCTGGAGCCTGCAGGCAAGGCTTCTCAGGGTGCTATTACTGCGGACAGGAAGGGCATCTAGTGAGGGATTGTCCGGCCAGAGGACAGGGTAGCCGAGATAGTCTGGATAGGGCATCCGCGGGGCCACGAGCTCCAACTGCCTCAGTAGGGCGCAGACCCTCAGGTTCAGCAAATAGGGGCCGAGGTAGATCAGGAGCCTTTGGCTCAGGTGCAGGCCCCAGTCGTACCTATGCATTACCAGGGAGGCAGGATTCAGAGGCATCTCCCGACGTGGTCACAGGTATATTGATTATCTTCTCATACCCTATTTATGTATTGATTGATCTAGGGTCTACCTTGTCATATATTAGACCACTTGTGGCCCGGAAGTTGGGTATCGAACTAGAATTGCTACAGCAGCCCTTTTCAGTGCTTACACCGGTCGGTGACTCGATTACAGCCAAAAGAGTTTATCGAGGGTGTACGGTAGAGGTTGTTGATCGCCAGACCACCGTAGACTTGATAGAACTTGAGATGGTCGACTTCGATGCCATTATGGGTATGGACTGGTTAGTGCCATGCTATGCCAACTTAGAATGCTGGACCAAGACGGTCCGATTTCACTTTCCGGGGGAAGTAGTGCGAGAATGGAAAGGGAGCACAGCTACGCCAAAAGGTAGGTTTATTTCCTACCTTCAGGCGAGAAAATTAATAGCAAAGGGATGTATTTACCACCTAGTTAGAGTCTAGGACGTTCGGGTGGAACCTCCGACTCTTCAGTCCGTTCCAGTGGTCAATGAATTCCCTGACGTATTTCCAGATGAGTTGCCTGGTATCCCTCCCGAAAGGGAGATAGATTTTGCAATTGACTTGTTGCCAGGGACTCAACCTATATCCATTCCCCCGTATCGCATGGCACCAGCTGAGCTTAGAGAGTTGAAAGAGCAGTTAAAAGATTTGCTCGACAAAGGCTTTATCAGGCCTAGTACTTCCCCGTGGGGTGCGCCAGTTCTGTTTGTAAGAAAGAAGGATGGCTCACTCCGTATGTGTATAGACTACCGACAGCTGAATAAGGTAACCGTTAAAAACAAATACCCGTTCCCTAGAATAGATGATTTGTTTGACCAGTTGCAGGGGGCCAGATGTTTCTCTAAGATAGATCTGAGGTCCGGATACCACCAGGTCCGAGTTCGTGAGAGGAACATTCCAAAGACTGCTTTCAAGACTAGATATGGTCACTTTGAATTTCTAGTCATGTATTTTGGGCTGACGAATGCTCCCGCAGTGTTTATGGACCTTATGAATAGCATATTCAGACCGTATTTGGATCTGTTCGTGATAGTATTTATCGATGATATTCTGGTATATTCCCGTTCTGAGGCAGATCACCAGAACCATTTACGAACAGTACTCCAGATCCTTAGAGACCGTCAGCTGTACGCCAAGTTTTCTAAGTGTGAGTTCTGGCTGAACTCAGTTGCCTTTTTGGGGCATATCGTGTCGGATGTTGGTATACAGGTGGACACACAGAAAATAGAGGCAGTCAAGACATGGCCCAGACCTACCACCCCGACCAAGGTCCGTAGTTTCTTGGGTTTAGCAGGGTATTACCGGAGATTTGTTGAAGGATTCTCCACTATAGCGGTACCTCTGACCAAGCTGACACAGAAAGCAGCAAAATTTTAGTGGACGGAGGCATGTGAGTAGAGTTTTCAAGAATTGAAAGATAGATTGACCTCCGCCCCAGTACTAGCATTGCCAGAGGAAACAAATGGGTGTGCGGTGTATTGCGACGCTTCAGGTATTGGACTGGGTTGTGTGCTGATGCAGCATGGAAAGGTAATTGCTTATGCTTCCAGACAGCTGAGGAAGCACGAAAAGAACTATCCGACCCATGACCTGGAAATGGCCGCAGTGATCCACTCTCTGAAAATCTGGAGGCATTATCTGTATGGTGTTCATGTAGAAATTTTTACAGATCATAAAAGTCTGCAGTACATTTTCACACAGAGGGAGTTAAATCTGCGACAGCGTCGCTGGTTAGAATTGCTGAAAGATTATGACGTAAATATTCTCTACCACCCGGGGAGAGCTAATGTAGTAGCAGATGCCCTGAGCCGTAAGTCAATGGGGAGTTTGGCGTATTTGTGACCCGAGAAGCGGGAGTTAGCTAAGGAAATTCACCAGCTAGCTGGTTTAGCCGTTCGAGTAGCAGAAACAGAAAATAACAGAGTGGTGATTCAAAACTCTGCTGTGTCATCGTTAGTTACAGAGGTAAAAGAACGGCAGTACGAGGACCCTGACTTAGTCCAGCTTAGAGATAGAGTTCAAAAAGGTAAGGAGCCAGATTTCCAAGTAACTGAGGATGAGGTGCTACGTTGTAAGGCCGCCTATGTGTCCCAAATGTTTTAGGGCTTCGCCAGCAGATCATGCATGAGGTACATTACGCTCGCTATTCCCTCCATCCAGGAGCAACGAAAATGTACCACGACATCAGAGACATCTACTGGTGGCCAGGTATGAAAGCTGAAATAGCTGAATTTGTATCTAGATGTCCTAACTGCCAGCAGGTGAAAGCAGAACACCAGAAACCGGGCGGTCTGACACAGGATATAGCCGTGCCTTTGTGGAAATGGGAAGCGATAAATATGGATTTTGTAACAGGGTTACCCCATACCAGACATAAGCACGATTCTATTTGGGTAATAGTTGACAGGCTGACAAAATCAGCTCATTTCCTGCCAGTGAAAGCTACCTTCTCGGTCGAGAATTACCGAATTATATATCAAAGAAATAGTTAGATTACATGGAGTGCCGGTATCTATTATTTCAGACAGGGAAGCACAATTTACAGCAAGATTCCGGCAGTCGTTCAGAGAGGCCTGGGGACACAAATTAACTTAAGTACAACCTTTCATCCTCAGACAGACGGGCAAGCAGAACGAACTATCCGAACACTCGAAGATATGCTACGAGCGTGTGTACTAGATTTTGGGGGTAGCTGGGATGAGCATCTACCGTTGATTGAATTTGCCTATAATAACAGTTATCATTCAGCTATCCAGATGGCCCCCTTTGAAGCATTATATGGGCGAAAATGTAGATCACCCACCGGCTGGTTTGAAGTGGGGGAGACAGCGCTGATTGGGCCGGAAATTATTCGTCAGTCAGAAGAGGCGGTGAAGCTTATCAGAGAACGCCTACTGACTGCTCAGAGCCGCCAGAAGTCTTATGCGGATATGCGGCGCAGAAATCTAGAATTTGCAGTGGATGACTGGGTATATTTGAAAGTGTCTTCGATGAAAGGGGTGATGAGATTTGGCAAGAAAGGCAAGCTTAGCCCGAGGTTTATTGGGCCATATCAGATTCGGCGAAGAATAGGCCGAGTAGAATACGAATTGAACTTGCCCCCAAAGTTAGCGTCTGTTCACCCAGTATTCCATGTATCTATGTTGAGGAAGTTCGTAGGAGACCTTTCTACAGTTGTTCCAATTCAGGATGTCCAAGTCACAGAACAGTTAGCATATGAAGAGGTTCCAGTAGCCATCTTAGACAGACATATTCGTAGATTGAGAACTAAAGATATTGCGTCTGTCAAGGTATTGTGGCGTAACAGGAACCGAGAGGAGATGACTTGGGAGGCGGAGGAAGATATGAAGACCAGATACCCTCATTTATTTCAGGCCTAGTCAGGCGACAGGTATGTTAGTATTATTGTCTTATGCAGTGCCTTATAGTATATATAAATGAGAAGGTCTATTTTAATCTGTCATTTAAATACTATAGTATTATATGGAGTACCTGCATGGGACTTTTCTGCATTTCAGGTTTTTGGGATAGTCCATATTACAGGGGAGACTCTGCCGAAATTTTTCTAGAAACATGTTGAGTAAGTTGAGAAGTCCTCTAGACAGAAGTTTACATTCGAGGACGAATGTTCTTAAGGGGGGGAGAATGTTATATCCCATAAAATTCCCAACACATAGATGACCTATTCGCATGTTGGTTAAGAGTATTTGAAAGCCATACATGCTAGAAAAAGGCCCGGGACAAGACCGGACGAGAAACCTGTCGAACCATCGCGGAAGGAGTCGGGGCAGAGCCCCTCCGCGATGGCAACGTGTCACGGAGGTGCAACCTCCGTGTTGGCTCCGTGACACGTTGGCCCTGTCCGGGCCCAACTATATAAGCCCTCCACTTCGGTTTTAAATAATATAATTCTGATAATTTCCAGCAAAAATAGAGAGAAATCCAGAGAGGAAGAGGAACGAAGGTTTCTTGATAATTTCCGTCTGATTACGCCGTCAAACGCGGTCCAAACTCAAATTAACTCCAGATACCGAGGTATTAAGCAGTAAGTGTTGACACCCAATTTTGACCTACCTGCGCCTTAATATGCTGCTTATATGTATATATTTATTTATTTATTTTACGCAAATATTCGACTTACTTTTATATTTATAAAATAATTTGTTATCATAATATTGTGAAAATTATTTCAAGTTACATATATATGACTCATATTAATTTTAATTTACGATATTAAATAATTATGTCGTATATAATATATTTCGTATTACCGTGCGCCCTTATTTTGAAATATATTCTTTACTTAATAAACTATTTACCTAATTTTATTAAATTTTACAAAGTGATTTGACCAATAATATTACTCGAACTTATAAATTATTTATGCTAATAATATGATTTTTATAATATTTGATAACTTAATTTTATTTTCTAGTAAATATGATAATTTAATTATATGATATTTACATAAGTATACTTAAATTTAGAATTTATTAATAATAATATTTATATGATTTTCTTATAATTTAAACTATTTCATTATCTATTTATTAAATTATTTAAAAGAGTAGTATATTTATTAATTTAATAGCAGCTAAATTCAATTTCATTCATTTATTTAAATTATAGCCATTTTCTATTCAATTTCACTCAACTTATTCCAAATCTGGCCATTCTCTATGGAATTTATGTCAATTTTAGCCACTTTTAATCAATTGTGGCTACTTTTTAAATTCAATTTCAGCCTAAATTAATTCCTAACCCAATAATCCAATTCGCGACCCGTTGGATATACCCATAACCCGACTCAAAACCTAAGATTAAATCCTAGTCATCCATCTAATATAATCTAACGATTCAAATAAACTCTACCCTTACTTCCATTAATATTCCCTAAGCCACCCAAAACCCTAAAAAACTTTTCATTTTTTCCTCCCTTCACCAACCTCAGCCGCCGCCGGACCCCCCTCTACTTTCTCCCCTCTTTCCCTTCCACCGGCGAAGCCCCGTCGCCACCACCACCCCAAAACAGCAACCCTCTTCCCTTTACCTCCATTAACGACGGCGTCATCGCCGCGCCCTCCTCCCCTCTTCTCTCCCTCGTCTTCTCCGACGACAGCCACCAGTCTTCCTCTCAAACCGCCGCCGCCATCTTCCCTCCCCTCTTCCTCCAAAGCCGCCGACACCCTTCTCCTTCACTCTCCTTTCTCCCCATTTTTTTCGGCGACACGCTCAACGGAAACCTACGCCGCAGCCATCTTCACTTCCTTCTCCCTCTCTTTCTTTCACCGCGCCATCACACTCCCACCATTATCACCGGCGTACCTCCATACCTCCGGCCACCTCCCTTTTCCCTTCGCCGCTGTCCAACCGCTAACAGCCAGCAACCGGCACCACAGCAGAGGACCAAAATGAGTACTTCCGACATGTTATCTCATTTCTCTTGGTCATTAATCTAAACTGCTGATAGTTTGTTCTTCCAGATCCGAAATTCGTGCAATTACATTCTTTATTTTCGATCATTAGTCTTAGACTATTGTTTGTGCCTGCCTCTAAATTGTTATACATGAAACCTTGAGTTATATGATTTTGATTCTAATCTGGTTAGAAAGCAACTGATGCTTGATTATGTATGTTTAAATATATATTTGTATACATGTATCAAGCTTCAAATGATGCTTTTCTTTGCCCTTTGTTTAAAGTCATGATATATCTCATATTCATATATTAATGACCCAAGCACTGTTTTCTTGGACCTCTGTTTAACATTCCCATGTTATTTGCCGGATGCATATACCTTATCTTATCATGTATGAGCTTTCATGGCAATTGTTTAACTATGCTCACTTTAGACTTTACTTGGTATAATATTGTGATAGTTCTTACTTTATGCACTATATGATTTTGTTTCGGTAAAATTTTAAGTAATTCTTATCCCTGGTTAACATTATTACATCCTCTTGCATTTCATGTGATGAAATATACGGTAAGATCCCGCCTATGTAATAATACTGCACCGTTAATTATGGTAATTTTGGATTATTTTTAAATATATAATCAACAATAGCTCATGATTGAATAATTTTGGTAAGATTTCTGATTCCATGGGATCTAGCTTGATTTGAGGAAATTTTACATATGATTGATTCTTTCTTCTTTTAATTAATTTAGTATATGTCTAATTATGGTAAAGTAGGATTATTTTGTGAAGGATTGATCTGATTCTATTCCTTTGATTGATTTTCCGGATTATCTTCCTCCATTATTTTTTTAATTGATTCTGTGATTAAGGGAAGAAAAAGTTCTCTATTTATGAGCTCCTCTCTTGATTATATAGAAGACCTTCTCCTCTCTTCTAAAAGGGGAGAACACGAATATCCTCTTTAGAAATATAAGATGAAAAAAGTTTCTCTCGGGGTAGTGCTTTAATAATACATATTCATTTTTCAAGAGTTTTCTTTAGGTTCCTTCAGCCGGTTAGTATATCTTCCACATCATACTTTTATAGTGACATGTTTGAAATATGCTATATGTATGCTATTACTGAGGACTACTCCTTATGTGATATGTTTTGAACCCAAAAATATGACTTGCTTTTAGGTCTAGAGTGTATATGTATCTGTGTATATTCGTTGTTTCAATATTTAACAGGTTTAATCAAGGGCAAGTGGTGAAGAGTCGCCCGGGACATAAAAGGCTTTGGATTGATCATTTGTTTGTTTAATGTTTGTATCAATTAATTAATTTATTTATGTTGTTTAATTTGTAACTGTTGTAAATACACAAGTGATAATAAAAAAAGGGGTCTTTATGGGGGGCGGGGATGTATATTTGTTGCTTGTTTAACTGTCAATCTCATACTCAGAAGGCATACCTATAGGACTGACGCATGCATCGTTTATTAGATATCATGCCTGTAGGATATCTACGCCTAGAAATCATGCCAATAGGATTGATAATTTGACATAACTCGAAACCAAATTTATAATGCATACCGTCATCTCTATTAATCGTTGCCTTAGGAATTAGAGGAACCCGAATTCCCTGTCGCATTAAGATCACTTAAATCATAAGTTTCTCATCGGTTTGTCACTAATTTATTAAATCCGTTTATATAAAAGCATGTTATAAATAGTCTATAATTAGTGCATCGGTGAATGTGCTTATAAAAATATCATTAGTTTTTTTTTTGCATTATAAAATTTTTGGTCACTAATTAATTTTGCATGTTTATGCCTGAATATATTAAAGTAGTAATAGGGACATTTTTCAAGTTGTTAAAAATATCTCTTGTCTGTTTACTCATTATTGAAATTTATGTAAAGATTTTATTTTTTTCAGCCTATAGGAACTATGTTTATAGGAACTGCCTCACGCATATATATTATAAAAATCCCTACCTAAAGAGCATCCCTAAACTCATATGCGTTTTGTCAAACAGGCTGCATTATTTTGGTATTCGTACATTAGGAACTTAAGTCCTCATCTTCTAGGAATTTCCACTAGGTATATCATGTTATTGGCTGCATATTTAGATATAACATTTGCATTTTAATATTTTTATCGCACCTTCATATCTATTCGTGTCCATTAAGATTGTCAAAATACCTGCTACTTGTTTAAATCTTACATTGCATGTTAAAGATCATGCCCATTTGATTCATTTACACATGTTTAGAAATCATGCTCATAGGACTTGAGGCTATATAAAGCCCTTGTGTGTTTATCATTTTTTGTGTTTGATTATTTGGCGTTAATCACCCTTTTAACAACGCTTAAGATTTTTAGAATCCAAACTCCAAAAAATAGTAGTCAAATTGCCTCTTGGACCTTAAGGTTGGGACGGGTAGGCATTTGTTAGGGCGTTAGTCTTCTCCACTTAGATCGCTTAGGTTTAACAATAATTAAATTAGTTAGGCGGGTAGACGGGAGATGATGAAACAGACAGGCTATAGCTGACTTCTTGTATGAAACACATATCTGCTTTGTAAATACAAAGCAACTTGTTGCTCTCATCTTTTCAAATTTCATGTCATTTTTTTAGAAGCTTTCAAAGACTTTAAAATTTCTCTTATTATGTTGAAATATTGACATACTTTCATTAAAAAAAATTTGTTAAAAATACATACATATATATATATACATGATTTTCTTAAAAATGCATTTTTATTCAAGTTATATATATATATATATATATTGATTGTTCTTTTCATACTATCTTGAGACATTGAAGAGGGCTAATCATTCTAAAAGAAAAATAAATTAGATGGGAGTAATATCGCATTGGGCCCATTTTCAGCCTTGTCAAAACCTGATCCCACTCTTAATTTTAGCTTTATAAATTGTTAATTTAGTATTTGTGTTAGTATTCTATTTAAGCCTAATAATTCATCAATTTTATTTGTTCACTTTAGATAATTCCCCCACTTTAATGAATCCGGCTAGGAACCATATTTGTGGACCTCGAAAGGTGCCTAACACCTTCCTTTCAAGGTAATTTAAGCCCTTGCCTGACTCTGGTAACCTAGGAAATAAACTTAGTTTGGAACGGTGCTCTAACGCACCTTAATTCGTTAGGTGGTGACTCTTTAAATTCATAAACCCTTAAGAGTTATCATATGTTGTATCCCGCTTTCCGCGAGAAAAAATTAGGGCGCGACAGTAAGGAGCATTCCTAGGGATTTAGTTTCGCGAAATTTGGCCCGAGAATCGTCGTGCTACCGAACTAAGGTAAGTGGAATTGCTCCAAATTAGTGTCAATATACTCCTAGCATTAAAGTGAATATTTCTCCCTTCTGAACTTTCGAGAAATAGCGAGTTTTTGACCGTCTTTCGATAAGCCAAAGTTTAGACTATAAATATATCGAAAGTGACGTTTTCTTTCAGAATATTGGTGTATTTGGTTCTAATTGACGTGTATATGAATGTAGTTGGGAGAAACAACAGAAGTACCGACGGAAATCGCATCGGTTAGTCGAATATTCGGAAACCAGGTATGTAAAGCTATTCTTTCGGCAAGCCAGGAAGTATAGTCTAGAAAATAAATAGAATAAAAGCTATTAACAGATACCCAGCGTACAAGAACAATTTTAGTACAATTTCCAGCAAGCATGCTAGTATATCATTACGTATCATGCGATAATCAGAATAACGGATAGTCAGCTGATTTTAGATAGTAATGTGGTATCAGCTAGTAGCTCAGTATGTTCTTACGTAATATCCAGAATGGAAGTTGTAAAACTAGTATAATGAATTAGCAAGATTACAAATAGTATGTATTACTTTTGTTGAGACTGTATCCGGTAACAGATGGCACATCTTATGTTATTGAGCTATATCCAGTTATAGATGGCATGTTCTATGATATTGAGTTATATCCAGATGTAATCAGATCAGTAATCAGATATAGAAATAGCTCCAGATACAGATGTAGCTCCTGGAATAGATATGGTTCTAGAAACTGATATAGCTTCAAATCGCGGATAACAATAATCAGCTAAACAGATAAAGGTCAGGTAACAGTTAGCCCAGCAATCAGAAATAGTGTAAGACAGAATATAGCATCAGTTGTTTAGTACGGACTTACCTTGAAATAAAAGAAGAGAATATGATTAGTATTTTTCATTTGAGCATGCTTGCTGTGTATGTGTTTTCTGAGACTTGTTGTGGCATGTGGGTGTCCTTTAGCATCCCCGCCGCCCCTGTGTTATAATTGTGTCGATACCAGATTCAGATACCACCACCAGCTGGGCGATGCCGTCTGCCTAGAGGACGATGATGGCCGACCACCATGATAATACGGTCCAGATTACCCTGCTTGCAGGGGCAGTTCAGTTCGCTCTGCGCAGAGCCAGATTACCTTGTTTATAGGGGCAGATTACTCTGTGTGCGCTTGTGGCCGGGGGCAATTTCAGATACAAATTTTTATAAAATTACCCTGTTGCGTGCTTGCACCCAGGGGCAGTTTCAGTCACAGATACAGCAGCAGATTACCCCGTTGCGCACTTGCGCATAGAGGCAGGAGTCTCCGGACTCAGACACAGTTTATTGTCAGAGGCCAAGGCCTGAGCTACGTACCCAAGGGGGCCGGTAGGAGGAGCTCACAGTTATCAGATGAGTGGAGTGACTTATTTTTGGTTGGTTTAGACCCGGGTAGGGGTAAATAGATTGTTTGTTGGTTGGCACCTTCCGGCTTATGGGGGTCGGTCGGATATTGTGTGTATTTATATGTATATCTATATGTGCTGTTAGATACTGATAGACAGTAGGACGACACGTCGTCAGGTACGCCCAGTTTAGTTACAGAATAAGTAAACTCTCCTTAGTTATCCTCAGCCAGGTAGACTCAGCTACTTCCTACTTATATTTCATGTTATTGTTGTTACCCATTTCAGTTGTATATTTCAGTTTGCTTTACATGCTCAGTACCTGTGGTACTGATGCCCGTGGGGGCGCTGCATTGCTTGCCTGCAGGTACACACAGACGAGGAGTCGATCCCTCGTGATCCAATCAGCAGAGTTGTCAGCTCCTATCCTCCGGAGCTAGACAGTCGGAGGTTGCTCCTATTTCCTTTTTGATTACAGTTTGGGTAGGTCGGGGCCCTGTCCCGATCATTCTATTATTACTTCCTAGAGGCTTGCAGTCTGATGTTTCCTGTGGTAGTGAAGCCGGTCGTGTGGGTCCGTGCTTGTATATATATGTTTAGTTGTTTAGCATTGTTGATTATGTTGGCCGTGTGGGGCCATAGCCCGATAGTAGCGGTGACCTTGCCGGTCACGTAGTTATTCAGTATTCTAAAATTAAGTTACAGATAACTAGACAGCATGGTGGCCTTGTCGGCCCGCATAGGTTTCCCTATATGAGTACGATTCTGGTTAGCTGGTATTACAGCACAAGTGGCTACAGGCCCAGTCGGCCGGAGGCTTTATTTACAGTCGTTATATAGCCGGTTCATTTCTTGAAGTAGAGCCAGAGTCAGCCAAAGCACCAGATGTGCTCAGGCTGGACCGTTTAGCAGCCCAGAGTCTAGCAGGCACTAGGTGCCCGTCATACCCCCCCAAGGTGGGAAACCTTGTTTAATTAAAAATATGTATGTATGTATATTATTAATATATTATATATATGACGTAATTATATATAATATTTTAAATTAATGTAAGTAAAATATTTTAGAAATATAATTTAAAATAATTATGCAAAAAATTCAAATATATATATGTTAATTAATGCTAGAATATTACAAATGTGAATTAAATAATTTCGTTTAAAAGGTAATTTTAAAATACACATATATATTGATACGCAGCTTAGACGGGCATAGGGAGGTCAAAATTGGGTGTCAACAATAGCCTTACTGGAATAATCAACATGGCTTTATGGGCTACCAATGTCACAAGTATGACCATGTCGAAAACCGTCACGGCCTTATAGGTCTTCACAAGTTAGATCGATCTAGCCGAAAATCATCACGAACTTAGAGACCGTCGTAGAGTCCATCACGGCTTCACATAATATATATCAACCAATCACACATCGAGGCATCCAAATCATAAATATAAAAAGCCCACATGTATACAATAAATCGAGACCTAAAACATGTTCACAATTCGCCTCCAGAACGCATTTAGATCCACCAAAGCACCCCCTTGGCACACGAGTCTAAAGCTCACACGAGCTACAATACCACCCTAAACTACATAATCAAGCTAGTAGCTACAAGCAGGATCAACAATAGGTAATCTATGCCTTAAACATCCCACTACACAACCAACAATGCCCTACGAAACCAACAGAAAACATGCCGATGAAAAGGAGGTAAAAAGGCCTAAACATACCTTGAATTCAAATGAATTAAAATAGTTGAAACTTCACTCCCAAGTATGCCAAGCTACTGTTTAAGAGCAGTGACTCAATACACCAAGCGTTGCTAATAGATTTGACAAGAAAAGCAATACAAAATGACATTTATCGACTAGTTTTCTATAAATTTGGCGGTAGAAATTTCTAAACAACAACCAACCAACACTTTCACATCCCAAATCATCCTAATAAACTAAGAATAATATAAGGAGAAAGGCTTACCAACTGGTTCAATAAGAAGCAGCCACTAAAACGTCCGTAAATGATACCAAAACACAAGCTACACAAAGAATTCCATCTTCTGACACCAAAAATCATGAATGATCAAGCTTTCCAACCTTAGGACCAAGTAATATGCGAAATAATACTTAGGGCACCAGATTCAATTAATCGAAATTCAGAAGTTAAAATTTCACTTCAAGAAGAGGCTTGGGAGGACTCTTAATGTGAACGATTTTTGGAGTATAAGTTTTTGATATGAAAAAACCGACCAACAAAATTATATATAGGCTGGAACGACAGAGGAACAACGTAATACATTGCTCATCACGCCAAAGGAGCATCATGACACGCTGCCATTACGACCCTCCTCTCTTTACCCCTTCATCCGCTCACTCGACCACTCTTTCACGCATTCATCCCCTGTCCTTCCCTTGACGTACAACACATAGTTATAAAACTAGGCTCGTACTTCAGAAATCTATCGACGAAACCGCTCTATACACACGAGATATACTAGTAGAGCCAAAAAATCAAGACCACCCCTTATAGATGCAATTTTTATTAGACTACTTTTACTTATCCACTATACTAAAAATAAATATTCACTTTTACTTATTCAATTTCAAAAAATTAAAATAAATTTATCACATAATTTCTAATTTATTCTTATTATTAATATAGTTATTTCTCAAAATATTGAATTTATTATATTTGAATAATGATATAGTAAAATTGTTATTCTATTTATTATTTCATAAGAGGTGTAACAAATTAAAATTGAACAAGTAAAAATGGATTTAGAAATAATAAGTAATTAATTTTCAAGTGTGAGAACAAAAAAAAAGTCCGAACATACCAACGTAGTGTCACGCCCCGCCTTGGGAGGCATGACTGGCACCTGGTGCCCTACTAGGACCTGGACTACTGGACTAGCTGAGCCTAAGCACTTCTGGTGCCAGGCAAGCTCTAACTCTGGCCAAGAAAACGACGGGCTATATAATGGCTGTAAATACAGCCTCCGGCCGACTAGGCCTATAGCCACTTGTAAGATAACAACAGCTACGAAGAACAACTGAATCAATAGGGAACCTATGCGGGCCGACAAGGCCACCGTGCTGTCTAGTTATTTCTGAATCAAGAAAACAAGTGCTAAATTGCTACGTGACCAACAGGATCACCACTACCAACTGAACAAGGCCCCACACGACCATCACAAACAAACTAAAACATACACACGACCTCACACGACCGGCACAGCTAACCACAGGGAATATACAATCTGCAAGCCTCTAAGAATACTGATAAGATAGTCGGGACAGGGCCCCGACCTACCCATATTGTACAACAAAAGAAAAGGAATAAACCTCTAGCTGTCTAGCTCCGGATGACAGGAGCTGATGACTCTGTGTGCTGGCTAGAATTACGAGGGATCGGTTTCTCGTCTATGAGTACCTGCAGGCAAGTAATGCAGCGCCCCCAAACGGGCGTCAGTACCACTGGTACCGAGTATGCAAAGCAAAACTGAACATAACTAAAGATAAATAGTAAACTGGTAGTTACTGAAATGACAGAGGATAGCTAAAACTGTCTGGAATAGCAGAATCTGTATCGAGCTTAATTGTACTGGAGGAAAGGTAAGAATCATACCTGTCGATGCGACGTCCTGCTATATAGCATACAAGAACCTATACCAGCCCCCATAAGCCGGAAGGTGCCAATCAACACGCAATCTATATACCCCTACCCGGGTCAAACCATCCAAAAATAAATTCACTCCACTCACCTAATAACTACGAGCACCCCGCCGGCCCCCTGGGTATGCAGCTTTGGCTCTCTAGGCCCCTGACTATAACTGTATCTGAGTTCGGAGGACTCCTATAACTGTAATTTGAGATCTGTATCTGTAATCTGTAATTTGTGCCCTGGGCGCAAGCGCTCGGCAGGGTATGCTATAATGCTGATTAGCCTGCTATGGGGAATGTTGCATCCTATCTTCGTCATATTGCGGACGGCATGCCACTCCTTGGAGTGACATATCCTCACCCTCTGGCGGGCGAGTTGATACAGCTATTAACCCTGGGGCGGCAAGGAAGTTCTAAGGGTGCCCATATAACACAATCAGGTCTCACAAACAACAATAATCACATATAACATGTATAATAAATCTGATAATACTGTTCATGTTTTGATATTCTATTCTGATTCTCTAGGTACTGAGTCTGAAATAATATCTCGCGGTTTTATACTGATTTACTGACTTTTATTCTCAATATGGCATAACAATACAAACATACTTAATACTCGACTTCTGGAACTTCCTTCTGGGATTTATTCTATTTTACTATACTAGAATTACTAACTTGCTGAAGAAACTGGCTTTACATACCTCAGTTGTCGGCTTTCCGGCTAACTGGCGTAACTCGGCCAATATTCAGCTATTTCTTCCAACTGTATTCACATTCATAGCAATTAGAAAATTCATCAATATTCCGGAAGAAAATGCTACTTTGAATATATATATATCCCAAACTTTGACTTATCGAAAAGCAGCCGAAAACTCGCTATTTCTCGGAAGTCCAGAAGGGAGAAACACACACTTTAGGGCTAGGAGTATATCGACACTAATTTGGAGCAATTCCACTTACCTTAGCTCGGTAGGACGACGGTTCGCCGACCGAATTTCAATGAAACTAACTCCGCAGGAATGCTCCCTGCAACTTAATACTTCACTACCCAAGATTAATTCGAGTTTGGACCACGTTTAATAGCGTAAACGAAAGGAATTTTGAAGGAACTCTTCGTTCCCTCTGTTTTTCTGGTTTGTTCTCTGGAAATTATGATAATCATCTTTAAAAACCGAAGTGGGGGATTTATATAGTTGAGGCTGAACCTCACCTCCGTGGCACGTTGGCCATCGCGGAGGTGAGCCCTCCGTGACACGTTGGCCATCGCGGAAGGGGTCTGCCCAGCCTTCTCTTGCGATGGTTCGACGTGGCACTTGTCCGGTCTTTCCCCGAGCCTTTTTCTAGCATGTGTGGCATTCTAAAACTCTTAACCAACATGCGAATAGGTCATCTAAATGTCAAGAATTTACGGTGTGTAACACGTAGCACGTGATTGCAAACTACAAAAGAAGCAATGATAATGCTCAAACTACACTCTTCATTTACAAAGAATGTAAGCAATCGTTGTGTCAAAACAAATAACCCAACGGGTGTTGGGCTCGAATACCACAAGAATTAGAGAATAATCTATACGAGCGTTGTTTAGTGAATTGAATTGATTCGCATCCAAGCAATGAAAACATAAACGTAAATTTTGGGGGAAGTGAATGCAGTAATATTATGGACTTTAAAATCAGCTAATTAAGAGAGCAAGATAACCAAAATTGAGAAACAATAATGAGCAAAGGCTGGAGGTGTGGTGTAGATGGGATGTCAATCAAATCGGGATTTACTAGATAGTCAGATTATTACTAATATGTGTAAATAACCTTCGAAAAAGATGGAGTCTGATGTTTTTCAACCACTTGGGCTACTTATCCTCTAGTCCTTTCAAACCTCAAGGCACAATTCAACTATTTCAATATGGTTTAGATTAGGGGCTGAGTTATTCCTAGCCATCAACCTCTAAAGAGATGATGATCATGGGTTTTGACTATTTCTAGCCCAACCCCACATAACCAAATCCAATCCACTATTAAATTCTCCTACTTTACTTAATTCTTCTTTTTCAAGCTAAAATCAAATAAGAAAATAATACCCATATTTGCAACTATGAGCAATCAACTATAATTTGAGGAGAATTTAATAGATTACACTAATCAAGTAATAACAAGATAAATCTAGCAATACCCAATCAAATTAAATACCCATCATCACACACCTCTAGCTATAGATCTAACTACTCATAATTGAGAAATACAATATATTTAGCTACTCATAAAAAATATATTTAAACTAATTTGACCACCGTATTTGCATAGTCAAACACTCACTTATTTTAACTTTAAAACACTTGATTTTTAATGCAAAGATCAACAGAGTTAAGAAGGCCCTGGCAGGATGGAGTAAACAAGCTTTTGGGGATATTTTCCAACAAATAGCCACCTTTTGAGGACACAACAAGAGTTAAAGAAATGTAGCTGGAAATCCTGCCCGCACAGAAAAATAGGATGTTGTTGAGTAAAGCTGAAGCAGAGTTAAAGAGGTATAGGAGTATTGAGGAGGAGTACTAGAAGCAGAAAGCAGGAATGAAGTGGTTCAAAGATGGTGACAATAACACTAAAATTTTTCATTTTTATGCCAATGGAAGGAGGAGGAAATTATTCATAGGGGAGACAAAGAACAATCAGGGTGACATAGTGTCAACTTATGAAGACATAGCGAGAATAGTTGTTTTCTTTTTTGAAAGTCAATTTAAAGAGGAAGGGAACAACATAAATTTTGCGATGCTGGACAACATTCCTAAGTTAATTACTCAAGAGAAGAATGAAGAGATGACGAGGATGCCTAGTAAAGAGGAATTGAAAAAAGTGGTCTTTGAACTGAATGGGGATAGTACAAGTGGTCCAGATGGATTATCTGAAAGTTTTTTACAGGCTTGCTGGGATATAATTGGGACAAATGTTACTGATATGGTGAAAGCTTTCTGCTGTAATTAGTACATCCCAAGGTTCATCACTCATACTAACCTTGTCCTAATCCCCAAAAAGGAAAAAGCAGAAAGTTTCATAGATTTTAGACTTATCAGTCTCAGTACATTTGTCAACAAGATAATATCTAGAGTGATACATGAGAGACTGGATGGTAGTTACCTATCATAATCTCACAGAATCAGACTGGATTTATGAATGGAAGAAGCATCACAGAGAATGTTCTGCTTGCTCAGGAGATCATTAGGGACATTAAGGCAAAATGTGGTGGTAAAGCTAGACATGACAAAGACTTATGACAAAATATCTTGGATGTTCTTAACTAAGGTGCTGAGAAGCTTTGGTTTTTCTGAGTTGATTATTGATATGGTGTGGAGATTGATCTCTAACAATTGGTACTCAGTCTTGATCAATGGTAAGGCTAATGACTTCTTCAAATCAACTAGGAGGCTGAAATAGGGTGAGCTAATTTCTCCAACTCTATTCATTATTATAACTGAAGTTCTGGCAAGAGGGTTGAATAAATTACATAAGGATCCAGAATTCAGATGATACGACATGCCTAAATGGAGTCCAGATATTAACCATTTATTATTCGCTGATGACACTATCCTATTTTCCTCTGGTGATAGGAAATCAGTCAAGAAAATGGTTAAGGTTTTGGCAAATTATGAACAGACCTCTTGTTAGATGATTAACAGGAATAAAAACTTTTTTTACTTACATGAGAAAACTCCCACAGCCTTGGGAACTGTCACGATCTGAGTCTACACCCTGGACGTGACACGGTGCTTAGAACCACAAGTGGCTCCAAGCTAACCCATATCATGACATAACACTACTATGATATGAATTTTATAAATAAACTTAGCGGAAACTGAATGAGATTCTGGACCAACTATTTCCAAGTAGTGAAATAATTTGAGTTAAGTAAATGAATATGGAATCTGACATTTAAACATAAAGCCGACACACTAAATGACTATCTGTTTGAAAGCCTCTATTAACTAACGAGTTGTTGGACAAGTCCACAGCTAACTCTAAACATCTGAAACTGAAAATAAGACCAGGGACATATGAAATAAACATAACTCCAACCTTCGAATGATGAGGACTCACCAATTGATAGCTGATCAAGTACTAGAACGTGTCTAACCGCGAGGCTGATTCTGAATACCTGAACCTATATCATAAAATGGTATAACATAGAAAGTATGTATCAGTACTTAAAATGTACTGAGTATGCGAGATATCAAATAAAATATAAAAGTGTTGATAATACATAAACTAGACTGATATGACATATCTCAACCATGCCTTAATCATAAATACTGAAAGAGTTTGAATATCACAGAAAATACTATAAGAACTGATAGTCTGAACCATGCCTTAATCATAAATATTGCAATTTTTAGGTCATAAATACATTTGACGGCCTAGGTGACGGGCCGTCGCAAGTCTGACGGTCTGTCGTCTCCGCCGCCACCCTTAAATAGAAGGGCGTGAAAATTTCTCCCAAGAGACAGCCACCGCGACAGGCTGTCACTTACTTGACGATCCGTCGGTCCTCCATCACCCTTTTACCAGAAGGGCCTAATGATTTGTCCTAAGTGACGGTTTCATAACGGGCCGTCACTCACTTGACGGTCCGTTAGAGCCTCCGTCACCCATGAGCTGGGGGAACCAGACCTTGCCGGGATAGGTGACGGTCCGTCGTCTGACTGACAATTGTCAACTCCACTGTTAGAGGTATGACGGGTCGTCACTTCCTCCATTACCCCTGCACCAGGTCTGAGACTTCTACTCTTCTGCTACGAGCAGTCACTCCGGGATCTAGGGTGTTACTTGAACTAAGTTGAGAAGATGGAATAGAATAAATCAAGGATCTTTCCCATTAACTTATCTGGGCTGCCCAAAATTTTACGGAAGGAAGAAAAAGTCTCACTTTGAGGAGTTAATCAAGAAGATAGCCAGGAGAATCATGACATGGCAGAATAGACTTCTATCATATGGAGGAAGTTACATATTAATCTCACATGTTCTATAATCTGTGCTAGTATAAATCCACCTAAAGGAGTTGTTGCTCAGATACACAAGATTCTAGCAAAATTCTTCTGCAGCAATACTGGAGGGGTTAAAGGCAAACACTAGGTGGCTTGGGAGGATATGTGCTATCCTAAGAAAGAAGAAGGAGTAGGATTCAAATCCCTTCATGATGTATCAAAGGCTCTAATGACAAAGCTATGATGGAATTTCAGGACTTTCATTTCATCCTTGTGGAGCTCATTTATGTGGAACAAGTATTGCAAGAAGGTCCACCCCATTTTAATAAATGAAAGAGGAGTTTCTCACAAATAGAGAAGAAGTGAAACATGACGTGTGATGGAAGATAAAGGCTGGAAATGCCAGCTTCTAGTTTGATAACTGGATATAGTAAGGTGCTTTATTCTACATAGAGGATATAGAACAAATGGAAGAGGAGCTAGAGGTCAAGGACTTCATCAGTAATGGGTCCCGGAATAGAGATAAGTTGAAAGAGAAAATCTCAGAGGAGATAACTAACCACATTGAAAACATAAGGCCAAAAGTGAATAGTAAGAGTGATAGAGTCTGGTGGATGGGCAACATAAAAGGAATAATTATAGTTAAATCAGCTATCAAAACATGAGGAAGAGGAAGGAGGAGATAGGATTATTAAGTAACATTTGGATCAAAGGGCTGCCATTTAAAATATGTTTTTTTCATTGGAGCTTGTGGAAAAGAAAAATTGCAACTGATGATAATCTGAGGAAAATGCAGATCCAGATTACTTCGAGATGCTACTGTTGTGAATATGAATAAGAGACAATGAAACATCTTTTTCTAACGGCTTCCATAGCTCAAAAGTTATGGAAGCAGTTTGCTATTTATGCAGGTTTGGACACAAAAAAAAGGCATCTTCAACAGTTGATAGTGGATTGCGGGAACATCCCAGCCATTAAAAAGTTTAAGGAAGTATACAAAGCAGTTCCAACAATCATACTATAGGAAATTTTGAAGAGAAGGAATGCTAGAAGACATGTAAAGGATGTGAACTTTCACAGGATACTTAAGCTATGTCAACAAACTATTCAACAATTTGCAAAGCTTAAATATCCTTGGATATCTATTCCTTACCAATGGGAAGACGCAATTGCTTATTTGCAGGAATATAGGTTAAAACTACACTACAAGATTCTGAAATGGGATACCCTAAGGAGGGATGGATAAAAATGCAATGCTGATGGTGCTAGTAGGGTTAATCCTAGAGTGATTTATAGATTCTGCTTGAGGAATAAAAAAAGGAACTTGGTTTTTGCTGAGGCTCAAATGATTGGTCATACAATTAACATGGTGGCAGAGGCTCGAGCAATAAGGTATACATTAAAACATTGCTTGACACTTCAAAAGAATATTATTTTAGAGACAAACTCATAAGTCTCAAAAAAATGTTAAGGAGGGAATGGAGAGTGCCATGGGAGTTAGCTGACATTATGGAGGAGATTTTTTACATGATTCCACAGATATGTATAGAATTTCACGATGTTTCTAGAGAATTTAATCAGCTAGCAGACAGTTTGACCAACAACGCATTCAGACAAAATGGCGGTATAACATATGAGAGTGTTTATCAGTTACCAATAGAATGCAATTTTTTTTTAAATTTAGAGAAAACAGAAATACCACAAATACGGATTAGAGCAAGGAGAATCAATTCAACAGACAGTCAATAAACAACAGAAGCTTAGATACAGAAAGTCTACTGGTTATATACATCAGTTTTCAAGAAGTGGGATGGCTACTAACCTACGACAACAACAAAAAAGAGATACCCGCAAAAGTAGGTGCTACATGGTCGTATATGAAAGGGGAGAAACCAAGCAAAAATTCATAGAAGGAGCGCTGGATCAACCCATTTTCTCTGCCTCTGCGTCCATGGAGGAGTTTTACTTGGATCTTTATAGACCACCTAAGGAAAGTCGGACACCGGAAGATTCACCTGCAAAGCAAAGAAACATTAGAAAGGAAGGAGGAGGAAGATGAAGTAAAGGATAATACCTATTTGAGCCGCAAAGATATCTCCCAAATTAAGGATTGAAGATTGATTTATCACCCAAAGAAGAAAATGAACAAGCTCCAAATTGAGGAATGACGACATATCGAAGGATGGATTAGGAAATCCTGAAGAGAAGCGAAGCGAAGACAACGATGTAGGAGGGAGTGCTTTCTAAATGTATTGATGTAGTGAGTAACAACAAATAGACAATATACTTTATTTCCTTTTTATCAATCAAAGATCTAATGCTCAAATTTAATTTTAAAAGAATGCTGATTTCTTTGTTTTATTCCTTTCTTACTTTCCTATTATACTTACTTTTAAATTAAACTTCAGTAATCAATTTACATAAAATAGTAATTATCTTAAATTCAAGCAAATTCAATATAGCTATATGAATTCTTACCAATTATATTCATTATTTAAGCAAGTTTGGTCCAACTATATGATACTAGTTCCAAGTCGCCCATGCTGAGCATGGTGTAAGGACTCCCCACGTAATCATGTCAGTAGGAGCCATTTGTCATATATTTTTGCCATGTGGAGGCTTATATAAGCAAAAATCTTACACTTGGCGGAATATTCTAGAAAACTATAGAGATTTCCCATGGAAGACCTTGGAGTCTTATGGGATTTCTAGGAAGGTCCTTGGAATATTCTAGGCATGAAGAGAATTCTAGAAAAAGACTTATTTGTAAATATATAGAAACTTATAAGAGAATTATTATTTGCATATTAGCCCCTAAGTGAGTAGTATAAATAAGGGGCCATTTATTTGTAAAACCATCAAGAAAAATCAATCAAGTTTTCTACACTATAAAAAACTTCTCTTATCTTTCTTATCTAGCATTCCTTAGCGATCTATAGTTGAAAGAGCTTACTTGAGCTTGCAAGATCGTGAAAGATTCGTAAGCGAGTTGTCAAGTGCCGCATGTGCTTAGTCGAAGTCTAAGTCCGTAATAATGGACCCAAGTATTACATTATACATTATTTGCTATTCATATTTTTTCATTCTTTCTTTATTTTGGATAGTTAATAAATAATTAATTGATTAAGTATACTGCTTATCGAGATTCTTTTAAATAAATGTATATTTTAAATAGTTTCTGAGATAATGTTAAACAATTGGAAAACAAACAACGACAAAATGTTATCGGCTGCAATGCAATTCTTTTTTCCAACTACATCATTACTATGTGCTAAACGAAGTAGTAGCATGTTGAGAGGTTCATTATAAAAATTAATTAATTTATCTTCTTAATCTTAATGATCGAGTAGAATTTTGAATTTGTATGAATTTTGTAAGAATAACGAGGTGCCTCATAAATTTTTTTACTCTCTTTTTCTACAAAATAAAAATAATATCATAATTATATGATCGTTGAATTAAATAATTGACTTTACTGTATATTTTGTGATTTTATTTATTATTATTTTTTTTGTAATTTCTTTCGCTCATACACTTTAAAAATAAAAAACTTATCATCGCGTTACTTCAAACTTCAATATAAAACGAAGTGAACTATTTAAAAATATTAAAACATCATATAATACGGAATGCACACTAAAATAATAATAATAAAAAATTGTACCAAATTCATTGAGAAATTATTTTTTATATAATATCCTTCGAATAAATGTAACATCATAATTTGGAGCAAAATATTCAAGTTACCAAAATTGAATTAAAATATTATATGTCATTATTTTGGAATGAGGAGATTTAATAATCATGGATAAATCACCCAAGGTTGAAGAAATGACTCTAAAAATGTCACAAAAGTAAGGAAATAACGTAGTATTAAATGACTAAGCAATGCTATGCAAGTACGACCATAAAACACACAGGTGAAGCATCTTAATTGCTACTTCTATATTAAGAGAATTATGATAATAATTCTTATATAAAATAGTAATAATTATCCCTTAAATTCAAGCAAACTGTCCAACTATATGAATTTTTACCAATAGTATGCATTATTTAAGCATATTTTGATTTATATAAAATAGTAATAATTATCCCTTAAATTCAAGCAAACTATCCAACTATATGAATTTTTACCAATAGTATGCATTATTTAAGCATATTTTGATTTAATATAATTTATATATATTACTAAATTTTACAATATAACAATACTGATAAAAGCATTCGACCCAACAAATGTGAATTTAAGTTCTCATTCCTTCTTCAACTTGCCAAATTCCTTAGTTTAGTAAGCATTTTTTTTGTGTTTTTATAAGTTTTATCAAAACTGCAGTTTACTTTTACTCAGCATTACTTTTTGCTTTATCAAACGGATATTAATATCGTAATTAATAGTGCAAAAGTCCTTTTTGCCAACAATTAATACATAAATTGGAAGAAATCGTACACTACACACCAACAAAGATTGTGTACAGTGGAAGGGTATTTCAGTAACTTGACAACCTGGACTCTTTTCTTCCTCTACTTTGAGCTGAAAAATTCCCAAAAACTTTCTACTACTCTCTTTCCCCGCCATTTGTTTATCCGATTAGGGCTTCTGCTGTTCCTCAGGTTTGAAAAGTTGGATTCATACTCTCAAATCCGATTCCTCAGATTTTCAATACTCCATGAGTGTGTTAGCTAACAGTTAACACAGTGTAAAAAGCGTGTTTCTGGAGCTCCGTGATTGATTCCAATGCCGAATTCAAGTGACAGTGGTGTTCCTCAAGGTATAAGCTTATCGAATACAGTGCACTCTGAAATTGCGCCGTCTTTGCCATTGCCGTCGCTTCCTGTGTTCTGCGGCGCACTCGATCAGGACCTTCGGTTGCTCGACGAGCGGAGTGAATCCAGATCGTTGAATCGAAGTGACGTCCTTAGCCTCGCTACCAAAATTGCTGATCTGCTTCATAATACGGACATTTCTTATTTGTGAGTAATTGTCATGAATTTTGCTCAAGTTAATTCCTTTATCTGGTTTGAGAAATTTAGTGATATTAAGCTTTGGAACATTGACTTGGTCCAATTACACGCTAAAACTGTTGTAGACCAAGTATACATATATTTTAAAGATTTTTTTGGCATGAATTTTACTCATGCTCCAGAGTTCTTCCGTTTCTCTGGCTTGAGAAATTGCTTTTTTTTTTTAAAAAGGCTTTGCAACATGACTTGGTAGAATTACACGGCAGAAGTGTTGCAGACCACAAATATATTTTAATTGTGATTCTTCTCTTTGGCCCAATATACTCCTATTGCAGTCAAGTTGATTCTATTCTCTGCGTTGATCAATTGCGGGTTTTTAGGCTTTGCCACATTGACTTGATAGAATTGCACGTAATAAGTGTTGCAGATGATGGATATTTATAATAAATTGATTGCCTATCATGTATAAACTCAGTTTATGTGTCAAATGATAATCAACATGCGGATGAATTTTTTCAATCTTCGTTGTCTGTAGCTGTAAAATGATCTTTGTTACAGTCCGCTAGACTTATTCATCTAAAATCTTGAAGTTTCAACAACTCTACCTTTTTAAGGATTAAGTGTTTTCAGCTGCTTCATCTATCTTTTGGAGACTTTAGCACTTTCACATTCTAATTTACAGGATTGCAATTACAAGTAATGTCTATTTCTTAAATTTTTGTGGTAATTGGTTCATTTTTCAATCAGAGAAAATAGGAAATGGAGCTAAGATGAATTGACCAATAGGTAAAATGAAATTGCATTAAAAACCGTCTATGGACCTCATATTTAACTTTGTGATGTGCTTTTCTTCCACATTAATTCTAAAAATGGAAAACCAAATGCCTTACATGTTATCTCACTTAACAGAAAAAACGTTTGGCTCTCATTTTAGGATTCATGCATAGCTAAAGCAGGAAAGTTATTTGGTCTATAGGTGGTTTATTATATTTGTAAGCTTTCTCCATCTATAGTATCAAGATGCTTTTCCCTATCAATTGATGATTATGAGAAAATGATTCAAGTTACTAAATTTCCCAAGTTTGAGCAAGCTCTTCTTCTTCTCCTTGCCAAATTTGTAAATAGTTTAGGTTGGTCAACTCAAGTGAGTATTTTCCTCTATTTTCCGGTCCACTTGTTCTGTCCAGAAAGATTTCACAACCAGGTTAAGAGGTGGGAGAAATAGTTGCAGATGAAGTGGATTTCTTTTTCTTTAGACCCTTTTTTGTGATGGATGCTATGAATACTTTATTTACTGATTAAAAAATACTTTATTTACTGATTAAAAACTGCATCTTTTTAGCCGGACTGAAAATGTGAGACGTCCAAAAACTTGAAGGCCCTTGAGCTGGGAAAAATGAGAGTAAGAGATGTTATGTGAACCCAAAATTGCAGTTGCTTACTAGTTATTAGAAATTCTGAAGCACATTGCTATTTTCTAGTTAGTGCCCAACCATATAGCAGAGGAGAAGATAAAGAATAGGAAGACATCATTGCAGTTAAATATGTTATGCCTTCGTACTACCTAAAAGTAAACCATAGAAGGAAAAAAATTCCCACTCTGCATATTTTTGACTTATCAATTCTTATTTGCAGGAACCTCAGAGCTGATGCAAGTCCTCAACCTTGTGGATTTGTGGGGCACCTTGACCTGCATAATGAAGTGCTTAGATGTAACCCTGAAGCCTTTACTCTAATGAATGCAGGTAAACAAGGTCTATAAAGCTGATTTCATTGTTTTCTAACTTTATGTGTTGGGTTTTTACATATCCAATAGGTCCAATTGAATTATGTGCAAAAGTACAAGTCTTTTCTCTTATTTGAATTACATAACATTTTGATTGTGCTTATGGTACAAGTATCCTTTTGCTAATCCGTTTTGTGGCACCAACTAAAATTTACCCATATGTTTCTTCATTCTTTTGCAAGGAATAAATCTTTGTTTCTTGGGAAGTTGTTTTAGATGATTTGAGATTGTAATTGAAGTGCGTCCCGTTGTATTTGGTGACAACAATGTTTGAAATGCTAAGTTGAAATCAGTTCAATACTTCCTTCCTTCTTGTTCTTAATGATAGTTAAACTCCAATGTGAAGTCGTCATGTTTCCATTGAATGTTAGTAGCCCTTGACTTGGCCTCAATTGGCAGCTGAACACCCCAACTTTGAAAATACTGATCTAAGCACCTTAATTGGTTTAAGTTGGCCCTGTAAACACCTTAACTTTGAGAATGCACAACTTGAGAATGCACATCTGGAGAAGTGTGTTCATGGGGCCAACTTAAACCAAGTTAAGGCGTCTAGCATTTTCAAAGTTGGGGTGTTTAGATGCCAGTTGATGCCAAGTTAAGGTGTCTATCTATGTATTGTGCCTATTTTGAACTTTGTTTTTTGTGTATTAACAACTTCTGAACTAAATATACTGTTAGAGAACACCTGCCCTCATTGGCTATTTAAGGGTTTCCAAAAAGGTTTATCATGTCCTGCGCTAGTACTATTGCCTTGAGATTTTAGTTGAATGCTCAGATTGTTTCCTACGGTATAGAGTTAAACTTAGAAACCGTTTTCACAATTGCTTTCTCTCTTCTCGTTCCATCACTCTAGGCTTCTCTCTCTCAACTCAAATTGATGGGGCTACTTTGGACTTATTTCATTCTCAAAACCAAACCAATGGGTTACTAACATTGCTCCAAGTCCACTCATTATCTTGTTGAGGCTAATCTATCTCCGTCTACTTCAGACACACTCCTGTTAAACTTCCTCTGCTCTACTTTAAAAACAATAAAAAAGCAAAAATAACAAAAATAAGGCCAAAAGGAAAAGAATCTCTAGTCCATATTTAAACCACATTACCTGGTTACTTGTGCAGGAGCGAGTTAGAGGATACACTTACCCATCATTGGTTGCAACTGTTTCAAATGGATTTATGCAGCTCCATCCATTGCCTTAAAGTTTTGGCTTGGTTGTTCAAATTCTTTCCCAGTAACAAGATTTTTAATTTTAACTTTTACTCATGGGATTTACTTTCTTGTTCTGTTCGGTAAGCAAGAGATTTTATTAATAGAAACAGGACCCAGACACCAAGATGGTGATTTACAAGAGTAGTTGTCCCTTACCCAAAACAAAGAAGGGGAAAACGTCTGTAAAAAATAGTTTCTAATCCTGTAACGAAGTAACGAAATCTAGCATTTTGTATTGATCATGCACATCTTGGAGTTTACACCATAGTGCCAGCATACATAAACATCTAAAGTTCAGCTTTGGTACAGAAGTTGCCTTGCCCTTGAAGCATCTGGAGTTCCTTTCTCTCCATAGTTAGTTTTTTTTTTTTTGGAAAGAGGAAATGCCCTTTCTCTCCATAGTACTCAGCACATGCAAGCTGGTATTATCTTCCACAATACTTTCAGTGATCTGTTTCTTCCTTTGAGCCGCAACATAGCAGTAGCTTGTTTACAGAATGAGGCATCAGACAATTCACTTTGAACAGGCTTAGGAACATGTCCCAAAGTTTCCAACAGTGTAGGAAAAGGTGGCTTCCATTTTCTTCCTGATTGCTGCATAGTGTCTTCTGCACAATGTGATTCCCCTTCTTTCATGAGACAAGCGCCATGTGCAATTACTGCAAAAAAGTTGCCACTTTGTGTGATGATGCTTTGGATTTCCAAATTTCTCTCCAAGGCCAATTCTGGTAATTGTTTCTTTATCTGTTCAACCATATGTAGTAAGACTTAACAGAGAAAGTTCCCTGTTTTTGTCCCTCCCAACAGAGAGAATCTGTACTTTCACTATTCAAAGGCATTTCCTCTAAAATATGAAGCAGCTCGGCCATCCTAGGTATCTACTAGTCAAAGCATTGTCTTCTGAAGTTTATATCCCAATTGCGGTTGTTCCAGCACTGGTAAACAGATATTTCAGCATCCAAAGCAAAGCTATTCATGGGATTTACTTTAGAACATGTTAATTGTCTTGGGTTCTGTCAAAATGTTTCTCTAATTCTGCATTTGAGTGATATGTTTTATTAAGTATTTGATGTTACTTGGATTTACTATATAGCACATTGTTCAAGTTTCTCAGGCCCCATTAAGGAGACTGCACGAAGTCGCAAGGCTGATTCAAATCCTCTTGAGAGTATACCTGCTGTCCAACTTCCACGACAAGGCACTGTAGAAATCCACAATTATCAGCACGACCATGTTATTAATGTAAGTTTGAAAACGGCCAATCCAGTGGCTAAGTCATTGGGTTTACTAAAATTAAGCAATTGATTGCAGGATGTTACTGCATCTTCTAGGAAACCAAAAGTCAAGAAGAAAGGAAGGGAGAACACCTTACTATCAAGTGGTCCTGATGCTTCTGAATGTCAAGGTTCCCTTTAGGTCACTGTACTTCAATTTTTTTCTTGCCTCTAGATGGCTATTCAATGAATTGGGAATATTTCTTGTCATCAGATGCAGTTACAGCAGGTTTTTGTGAGATGTTAGAAGATTTTTGTGGCAGGGCAGAATTTTTTAGTGATGAGCGGGACGAAAGAGAATTTTTACCTATGTCTGTGGCAGATCTTAAAGTTGTTCTGAAGGAGATCACATCTATCCGGTCAAAGAAAGCACTGAATTTGATTCCAGTTGATAATCTAGTGAGATTACTCAGGGTCTTAGATCATCAGATTCATCGAGCAGAAGGCTTATCAATTAATGATTGCGAACAAGTTAGCAATTATGCATTTCATGTTTATTCTTTAGACTTTCAGTACAGATAATTGTCTATTTAGTTTCTTGTATAATTTTCTGTTTCCAATTAAAGATAGTAAGTATTGACTTTGGCTCCCACTATTTTCTTGTAACTCTCTTAGAAACAACTGTTACTGACCTTTTTCTGGTCATTACCTATGGGAGGGTAGTGGGTCATGCTACTGTCTTGAAATCTTGGCTCTTGTCAACATGCAACACTTTTAAATTTGTTAATGATTGTTATAACATTGTCAGGACCATAGTCAATAATAAGGTTTTGGTTTTCCCATGTTATGCAGATGGATACAGAAGTTGTGTCATCGATTTTCTGTGCTTTAGAGTCCATTCATGCAGCTTTAGCTATAATGGCTTACAATGGGATGCCTAAGCAATTATATAAAGAAGAAGTATGCTCTTAATCTTTTTGTTTAATCCTTTTACTGAATATATCTTGTAAATAACAAATATAGATTTCATTTTGATTCTTGTGTTGGTATCCTTGCATGTCTCTTTTGAGTTTGTTAACTTTCCAGCTGACCATGGTCTTTGGTACCAGATCATTGAAAGAATCGTGGAATTCTCTCGGCACCAAGTTATGGATGTTATCTTTGGTAGTGACCCCGTATACCGTGCGCTGCACAAACCACCCGAGATGGGGATTCCTGAAGGTAGAATTCTGAGTACTAGATTATTGATTATTACTCCCTCCGGTCCATTTTAGTTGTCATGCTTTAATAAAAATTCGTCCAAAATTGTTGTCATTTTAAAAAATAAAGATATAATTAATCATTAGTTTCCACCTTTACCATTAATTAATTAATGTGGAGAGAGACTAATGTGGTGAAAAAGAGTTTTATTAAATTGAGATTAAAGAATGAAAAGGATAATTTAGTCAAATTTCCGTATAGTTAATGTTTTCTTAAGGGACATGTAAAGGAAAACATGACAAGTAAAATGGACCGGAGGCAGTAGTATACTAGGGATTCATTTAAACATTTATTGAAGTCATTAGAAAATTGACTTCTTGATGCTTGTGAATTCAGTTAAAGGAACGGGTCATTGAATTAAAAAATGACATGTAGAGAAATTCTATAGCTTGCAGAATCTATAATACAACAATATCATACCTAGTGTAATCTCACAATTGGGGTCTCTGGAGGGTAGGATGTATGTAGACCTTAACCCATTCTTTGTGGGTGGGGTAGAGAGATTGTTTCCGATAAACCCTCGGTTCAAAAAAAGAATATATGGGAAGTAAATTTTAGAAGTGTTTAACCCAAGACATTCTTGTGAACAAAATAATAAATATAGGAAATTTAAAGACAGTGTTAGTATATTGGTAATCTTAAGATTTTGAAACTTCTTGGTTGTGTCCAGAATTGAATTGTCTCCCTGTGTGTTTCTTGGAGATCATTGAAAGAATCTTTCTGCAGAGCTGAAAATAGGCTGGGAACTCTAGAAAGGAGTTTTGAAGTTCTCCTGACCCAAAAAAAAAGACGGACATAGAGTATATTAAGTTAGATTTAACCATCAATCCTCAGTGATTGAAGTATTTTATCTCTCTTTCAGTCCATACTTTGAACTTCTATTCTGCCCATAACTATTGCTGGTCCTTTTCTATCTCATTACCTTTCCAATTTTTGCTTTCTCTTTTTACTATCCTTCTAAGAAAGTGACAAAACTCTAAGATGGTTCTGGAACCATTCTATTTTGATGAGTATTTAATTATATCAGTCTAAAATTGGCGTAGTTTCTTGGAATTTATGCAGATTTAGCTAAAGATAATTGAGGAAAAAGATCCATATAGGTGATATCCACTAGTTGAGAATAGGTTTTAGTCTTGTTAGAGGACCTCTAATATGATTATTATTATAATTGTTACATCTATTTACATAAATTTAACTTATTTTCTCTTCTATTTTTATTTGGTGTAATGATGACATGCGTTGAGCTTAAATGGAGTAGTGAAGATTCATATTCTTTACCCCAACTTATGTGGGACCGAGGCGTAGTCGTTGTAGTCTAAAAGTGGCGCAGTCATCAAGGGGTTAACCTGTGGAATAGTTCTATTGTTTATTGCTTGAGGATGATGTGGATCACTGGTGTAGTAATACATTTTAGCTTTATCAATTACCATACACCCTCCTTGTTCTATTCTTCTACGACTCTGTTCTATCTTGTAGTTTTCAAACTGTGAATTCTGATTCCCATTTGTCAGATAGGTGTAAGGGTTCAGTTTCATCTCTGTTAATTGGCTAATCTTGGAAAAACAACGTAGCTTATAATTAAACCCTATTTTTGTATATGCTAGATATAGTCCATATTCTTTTACTTAGACTATATCTATGTTTTCATATGCTCCCAGGTGAAGAAGATGAAGAGGTTGATGGAGATTTTGTTTCGCCAAATAGGAAGAAGAGATCTACTAGGAGTGTGAAACCAAGGAAATCAACATCAAACAAGTATGATTGTAAATTGGTGTGCTTGATAATTAGTTGTAAATTGGTGTTCTTGATAATGAGTTTCTTGTCTCTCATATGAAATGGTTCTATCACCTCACGCTGCTATTATCAACTTTGTAGGGTTTCTTCTGCTGTTAGTAATATACTTCAGAAGCTTGATGTGATTCTTGGTTTTCTTAAGGAGTTGTGCACTATAGAGCGCCTACCAGACAGTTGCATTCTACAACTTATTAAGACCTGTTTCACAACATTTATGGTTGAGAATATCCAGCTCTTGCAAATGAAATCAATCAGCTTAATAAGTGGGGTAATGAAGCTACATTTACTAGAAGTTTGTCCTTTTAGTCTAAATCAATATAATTTGGAATTTAATTGTGTATATGTTGTTGAGTGTCCAGATATTTTATACATACACCCAGCATCGTGCTTCTATAATGGATGAGGCACTTCAGATTCTTTTGAAGTTACCCTCTTCTAAGCGCATCCCCAGAACTTATCCTCTACCTGATGAAGAGCAGAGGCAAATTCAGCTCATCACTGCTCTTTTAATTCAAATAGTTCACAGCAGTTCAAACCTTCCGGATGTTTTGAGGGAATCATCTGACAGTCCTTCGCTAGAAGTCTCAATTGATGCCAGTTACCCTGCCAAATCCTTTGAGTCAGTCACGGAAGCTTGCTGTCTTTTCTGGAGTCGTGTTCTTCAACGTCTAACAAACACAAAAAATCAAGAGGCAGCTGAGTTGAAGACAATGATTGAGAATCTTGTCATTGATCTGTTAACTACTTTGAATTTGCCTGAATATCCTGCCTCTGCTCCTCTTCTGGAGGTATTAGAAATGGGGTTATATCTCTGAATCCACTTTTATTGGCTATATGTTAAAGATACACTTATATGCAGGTTCTTTGTGTTTTACTCCTTCAAAATGCTGGGTTGAAATCTAAAGATGTTTCTGTTCGTTCAATGGCCATTGACCTTCTTGGCACAATTGCTGCAAGGCTGAAACAAGATGCAGTTCACTGCAGGGAGGAGAAATTCTGGATAGTAAAGGAGCTGAGAAGCGGGGACATGATTGACCGAAATCTTCCCAAGGATGGATGTTCTGTTTGTTTAGATACCAGGAGTGACAAATCACTTGTTCGATGCCATGGGTGTCAGAGACTATTTCATGTTAACTGTACTGGAATCAGGGTTCATGATATTCCTAATCGCGGCTTTCATTGTCAGATGTGTTTCTCCAAGAAGCAACTTCTTGTACTGAAATCACTATGTGAGTCTCAGTCCAAGGATGCTGGGCAAAATAACCGTACTAAGCCAGGAAAGACATCACAAGGTACTGAGGAAATTACAAATTTGGAGATTGTTCAGCAGCTACTACTGAATTATCTCCATGATGCTGCGACGGTGGATGATTTACATCTATTTACTCGCTGGTCAGTGCTTCTTTGGAATTGATATTTTAATGCTATTAATATTTTTCTGTTTTTGATAACCTTGCCAAGAAAAGCAATTGCAGGTTCTATCTTTGTCTTTGGTACAAAGATGACCCTAATTCTGAACAGAAGTTCATGTATTATGTTGCGCGATTAAAGTCACAAGCAATTGTGCGTGACTCTGGTTCTCTTTCTTCACTAATGACAAGAGAGTCGGCAAAAAAGATAACTTTAGCATTGGGGCAGAATAGTTCTTTCTCTAGAGGATTTGACAAGATTCTGCAAGTGCTTCTGGTTGGTGAAATAATACTCCTCTCTTTTTCTCGAGAAAATAAATTTTTATACTCATTATAAGATCCTTTACAGGCAAGTTTGCGGGAGAATTCTCCAGTCATTCGTGCAAAGGCATTGCGAGCAGTAAGTGGGTTACATGTTCTAAAATTTATGTATCTTCTGTTTCAACTTCTGGAGTACTCATCTTCTGCTCCTCTTGTTTGTGTCATAATGAGAGCAGGTTAGTATCATTGTTGAGGCTGATCCAGAGGTTTTGGGTGATAAGCTTGTCCAAACAGCAGTTGAAGGGAGGTTTTGTGACTCTGCTATATCTGCCCGAGAAGCTGCATTGGAACTTGTAGGCAGGCATATTGCTTCATATCCTGATGTTGGTCTGAAGGTATTGAATTTAGATCTATTTGATCCCACATGCTTGTGGACGTGACACCTTGTTCAGGATGGCTATATTTGTCCTCCTAATGCTTCTTTTGTCGCGCAGTACTTTGAGAAGTTGGCAGAAAGAATAAAGGATACTGGAGTAAGTGTGCGAAAGCGTGCTATCAAAATCATACGGGACATGTGCACCTCAAATTCAAACTTCTCAGAGTTTACTACTGCTTGCGTTGAAATTATTTCCCGAGTAAATGATGAGGAATCCAGTGTACAGGTAGAAGTAGTTAAATCAATTTCCTTACTGTTTAACATTTTAGCTCATTCTCTTTGGTCCTCTCCTTGGGTAAATAGTGATACAAGCAGCATGGCCGTAGCAATATCTGCCCCAGATAAATGTAGAACTTGTAGATTCATGTGATGATGGACCATAATCATCGTTACACTTTAGACCTGGCAAGTGGCTGGGTTGGCCCATAAATGGTCGACTTAGTACAAGGTACACAGTTCTTGGTGCAACGATTCATAGGCAAGTCCCAAGCCTGTCATTCTGCAAGGGGAAGGGATCCGGTCCTGCCCATAAAGCCTCATTTTGGGTGGACTGGCTAGTACGCAGGATTTCTTAAAATAATTTTGAACTTTGTATTTGTTTAACTAGATTTAAGTATTTAAATTAATTTTTGAGTGAACAATGAAGAAGTGTAATATTGAAGATTTACTTTGAAAAATACAATTGAAATATACAAAAATCTTTAATATAATAACAGTTGAAGGTTAAGTATAAGCTTGGATATGTTAGTGCGAAATTAGAAGCTCAAAGATTATTGCTACCTGATCCATTTTATATGACAACCTTCCGTTTATAGTTTATTTCAAAAAACAAATGACGCCTTACTGTAGCTTGAAACTGTTTAACTTTAAGTTTTCCATTTTACTCTTAGTGAGATGCAATTTATATTTTACAGCCATAGAGATGCATATGACACAACTAATATCACAAATTTTAATGTTTTTTTGGTATGGGATAAAGTCTATATATTTATTTATTTTTACTTTGTGGTTAATCAAACACCATCCGTATAAAATGAAATGGAGGGACTAATTCAAAATTTTTCAACTTAAAAATTGCACCTTGAAACTTCTGTTAAAACCATAATATTTTGTAGCTGTTTGGTGGATCTGGTTATGGGCTGGCTGGTGATCCTAGGCTAATCTGCTTCATGGGGTGAATTGGCTCCAAGCTGTTAACAGGCTTAGCCGAGCCTAATACAGTGTGAACCTGCTTAGTTGGGGGCTCCTCCTTTCTTTCTTTATTTTTTTAATGATTAATAATTTTTTAAAAATTTTTTTTACAGACTTGTACATGCGAGTTTCCGAGCTTAACAGGCGATCTTGGTGTATTATAGATTTGCAATTTTACCCTTAAGTATCATTGAATCTAGCAAAATGTTTCTATAAGCCAAGTTTATGGACTTCTGTTTATGCTCTACTTCTTGTAGCCCTTGTGAGCTCATGAACCACTACTCAAGAATGAATTTGGATAGTGGCAAAAGATGGTGTGTTTGATAAGATTTTTGTGTATGACCTTTTGTATGGAAGTGGTGGGGCCTAACATTTTGATATGTACCCCAACTTACACGACTCTTAGAATGTCAATCTGAAGTGCAACAGCC
Source organism: Datura wrightii (assembly GCA_035772735.1). Taxonomy (NCBI): domain Eukaryota; kingdom Viridiplantae; phylum Streptophyta; class Magnoliopsida; order Solanales; family Solanaceae; genus Datura; species Datura wrightii. Next base: position 107,488,904 of record JASDFA010000020.1, on the reverse strand, counting down.
TCAACATATTTACTACCTTCGAAAATATTCCCTCTGTCCCAGTTTGCTGGTGACTATATCTTCTATTTGTCGTAACAAGATTAGCCCAGAAAGATTAGCATCGATGGGCTAAGTTACCTGATAGTCTGACACCTGTGTTAGTGGGAGGCAACAAGTATCTAGTGGAATAGTCGAGATGAGCACGAGCTAGCCCGGACATCTCAATTATCAAAAAGAAGAGTTATCACATTTTTATTTAGAAGCTAGGTAATATTTTTTATTTTCATTTTGCAATTGGCATGACTATTGTAGATCCCGCTTAGTACACCACAAATTGTATGGTGTTGCAGTAGTTCAGTAACTACAACATGTCATGTGCAATCCCACAAATGGGGTTTGGGGAAGGTAAGATGTTCGCAGACCTTACCCTACCTTTGTGGGGTAGAGAGACTGTTTCTGATGTATTAAATGTCTTTCATCCTTTTAAACTCTGCCCAGTCAAACCATGCCAACCAAATTTTAGATAGATGAGTGGAGTTGCTTATAAACATCTAATCCCTCTGTTCCAGTTTAACTGACCCACCACTTTTGCTCCCTGTGTAATATATTTTCCCCTTTCTCTAGATGGAGAAGTTTTTCATCTTCCAGGAAGTCAAATATAAAGCAAATTACTATTTCATATTTGGTTTTGCTTTGAGGTGATGTCCTTTTCACAAACTTCTTTTCCACCTTTAAACTACTACTTTTGTTGAAGTGTGTGACTGCCTCATCTAAAACTTTGAATTGTTAGACAGCACACATGTATTTATTTATGTCAGGTGTACATATCATTTGGTTATGTTAGGTCTGCAACACACATATGAGGGCCTGACTATTATTTTGGGAGAAAGCACATGAAAATTCTTTCTAATAATGGGTTATGAATATGGCAATAGCTAGGTCTAGTGCTAGCAAATGGGCGGATTGAAAATGGGTTAGACAAAAATTGGTTAAAATTCAACCTGTCCATATTTAGTACGGGTTGAAAATGGGTTGAGTGATGGTTTATGTGGGTACCCATTGTACAAGTCTGGCTTGAAATGGGTTACTCTTTCTTGTTACTTCTGTTGCCCGCTATAGTGTTTCGCTGGTCCTTATCGAAAGAAATGAAAGAAACTCAAGTTTGTGTCTGTAAAATTTTATTTGTGTGCTATGATTAATATATTTAGACATTACTTTACATGTTTTATAGAATTCAAACCTATTTCTAAATGCAATTATAAAATGTAGTACTCAATTCTTATCAAGTACTTAAGAAAGGAAAAAAGAGAAAGAAATCACCACAAATATCTGATCTTATTGCTTGTTTGTTGAAAACCTTAATTATGGTTCACTGAACGAAACTCATGCTCTGGCTCTTAATCCTCGACAAATCCTTAAGAAATGTAATAGAACACTTTCTAGGAGAAGCACCATATCATCATTGTGTTTTATCCGATGTGGTTCTTTTCATTTTCGTTTTCTGTTTTTTGTCTATTTTTTTGTTTCTTGATCCTTTTGTGGTTCTTCCTTGACTTCTTAGAACACTTTTTCTATGAAATACTACAAGTGGAATTTACTTTCCTTCGTTCAGTATTTAATGTGAAAGCACTAGTATCTGGATCTCATTTTTATGGAAAAAACCCAGACAAATAAATAAAAAACTTTTCTGATACAAAAATTAGGTATCTTAGGGCCCGTTTGGATATACAATTCTTTTTGTTTTTTTTTCTTTCAGTTTGGTTATACATTGTAGTCAATTTTTCACTCCAACTTGAAGTCGAGTTTTTCAAGTTTGAAGAAAGGGTTCTAACTTCTAACCACCTTTTCAAGTAACATATTTCCCCCATAAAACTTCAATATTTTTTCAACTGAAATTCATGTCCAAACACACACTTCAATTTTTAAATACCCTTTATCAACTTAACTTCAAATACTTTTTTTTTTTGGGTCAAATATCACTGAGTTCATGTCCAAACGCCCATCTTATTGAGTTCAGGAGAGGGGTTTGAAGGGGGGGGGGGGGTTAACAAAAATAGGAGAGAAAGAAGGGGGGAGGAGGCAAGAGAAGCCGAGTCGAGAGATGCCTTTTCCAATATGGGTCCAAGAGTCTTCACTCTCAGAATAAAATGCAGTAAACCCATATTTAGTGCGGTTTAGGTTGGGCTAAGCCCACATTTGACCCAAACAGAGAAAATACTCACCCAACCCGTGTATATTTGAGTGGGTTGTTAAAAAGATTCTCATGTGCCAGCTCTAGCTAGGTCAGCAACAAATTTGAACACTTTGACAACTTATGATTTAGACTTGCTTTCTTTTCTGGAAGTTGAGGGGGGTTATAGTTTCGGACAGACTACTTTTTGTGTCATTGCATCTAAAGCATTTAGTGCATCATAGGGACTGGTGGCTGGTAGCATGTTTTGGGTGTAAATGCATTGGATAATATGCAAGATAAATTTTGGGGTTTTCCAATCACAGGAGTGGATGAAACAGACATTCTTGTTCAACATTTTTGAATTTGGTTCGATACTTGTATCTTTTTGTCAAAGATTAATTCAGAATTACATTGAATAACCTTGACGTGGACAAAATTTTATTTGGCCAGAGTCCAGTAGCACTGGAACAATCCTTAGATTCTGTTTATTTTCTTATATATAGGACCTGGTCTGCAAGACATTTTATGAGTTTTGGTTTGAAGAACCTTCTGATTCACAGCATCAGTATTTCGGAGATGGAAGTTCTGTTCCACTTGAGGTGGCTAAGAAAACAGAGCAAATTGTTCAGATGCTGAGAAGGATGCCCAGTCTTCAACCTCTTGTAACAGTGATTAAACGCAACATAGCCCTTGATTTCTTTTCACAATCTGCTAAAGCGGTCGGCATCAACCCTGCATCCCTTGCTTCAGTCCGTAGGCGCTGCGAGTTGATATGCAAGTGCTTACTGGAGAAAATACTGCAGGTATTTGATTTGTAGGATGGTGCCTCTTAAATATTTAGACTTTTTTTATATAAATAGAATGGTCAAGTATCTTCCTCTGCAGGTGACAGAGATGAATACTGGAGAAGGAGAGGTGCACATGCTACCATACATGAGGCTCTTGCATGCTTTTTGTGTTGTTGATCCTACTCTATGTGCACCAGCTTCTGATCCTTCGCAGTTTGTGATCACACTACAACCTTATTTGAAGAGTCAGGTTGTGCATCTATTTGGTCATTAAGCCACCAGTGATTCTATGTTATTCTCCTCTTCTATGTGAGAAAATTTGCTTTTCTGATTAACCAACAAAAAATTGCTTTTCTAATTTTCATAATGGAATTGGGTGCATATTTTGTGTGCTTATGTGTCTGGGCATGCAATACTAATTTGAGAAGCTGTAAGTTTGTATATTTTGCAAACGTGAAATGGATATAGTACATAGGGCTCGTTTGGATTTCAAGCACAAACTACCAGTTAGAATGCATGTTTTTGTCTGTGTGCTAGCTAACTTGAAAGGGATATAATACAAATAGATCTCTTGGGTTTCAACTTTCAAGCACAATGCATCTATCAAATATTTTCAAAAGGAGAACAGGGAAAACCGGTGTGTTGTCATTTAATAGCAACCTTGTTTAGTACTATTTTCTGAAACCAAGCTATTTAATCTTATGTTAAGAAGCAGAAAACTGTCAAATGAGTGATGATAGAATATCTTGGTTCAGTGGTAATAAACTTTTGAGTCATGCAAGTGAATCTTTGGGAAAGAACGATAGAGCATAGACACACAGTTATTGCAATGGTGACAGAGAACTAATTGGGATTTATGCGTGGTAAATCTACAACAAAGGTTACATTTTGCTAAGTGTTGATAGTACCTAAAAGGTATATGATAAAAGTATGAAAAAACTCTTTTTTTTTGGTTGCTTGGGAAGATAAATTTATATACAAAAAAAAGAAGAAACGAATTCGTATCAAATATAAAAAATAACACAAAAAGTATGTACAAGTGAGTGATCATAAGTGTGAGCAGAGTAGGAGAAAATACAAGGGAGTTCCCCATCATCATGGTTACACTAGAGATATTCTTTGAGCCATATTTGTTTGCGTTGGTTATTGATAACCTAACTAATAGTACATAGGGTGAGGTTGGCGATGTATGTCATTTGCAAATGATGCTGCACAACTAGACGAAATTGTAGGGGGGAGTCAATCAAAGTTGGACTCATCGAGATCATTAGAAACACTCTAGAGAATAAGGTTTTATGACAAGAAAAAGTAAGAGAAAATCTAAGCAATGCAAGTTTAGCCCTCATTGAATGAACGAAAGTGAATTGAGTTTGGATGAGATTATTGTGCCTAAATGCATATAATCCAGATGTACACGCTTAATCTTCTTGGATAATAGCATGATAGATGAAGATGAATTTCTTAGAATTAAGATAAGATAACTTAAATGGGAAGTGTTACAGGAGTGCTATGCAATTGGAAGAAAAAGTCTTGTAGAACGAATGTGAGACCAGCAATGTAATGCGGGCACAACAAATCCAGATGAAGGGTGTCGTGGAAATGCAAGGTTGAGATAGATGTACAATCATTCAAAATTGGACTAGATTAGAAATGATTATTGATATGGTTCAATCAACATGCGTAGAGGATGATTTGAGAGGCTGCATAAGATGGTTGACTATGTCCTACCTAGACCTATGAATATATCAGTCTGGAGTGTATGCATTAGTGAGCGGATGGTGTTCGTTTTTATACTAAAGATATTTATCCAGGATGTGGCTGTACTTGCTTGTTGACTTATTATCGTTACTGCTACTGAACCGCCTGAAGTGTATGCATTAGTGAGTGGATGATGTTCCTTTTTACTAAAGATATCTATCCAGAATGTGGCTGTACTTGCTTGTTGACTTGTTATTGTTACTGCTGCTGAACTGCCTCCTGATTCCTCCTTTTCTTCTATTGGTTGGTGTACGTTTGAAAGTTAAATGCACCGAACAAGTTATGACAAACTTTGTTCTTCTGGCTTCTGTGTAGGCTGATAATCGAGTTGCGGCCCAGCTTTTGGAGAGTATAATCTTTGTAATTGATTCTGTTTTGCCTTTACTACGGAAGCTTCCGCAAAGTGTTGCCGAAGAACTTGAACAAGATCTGAAGCAAATGATTGTTCGACATTCTTTCTTGACAGTTGTCCATGCTTGCATCAAGTATCTACTCTCTCATTGATACCCTCTTCTTTCTATAAATAGGAACCAGCCATTTCCCTTCATAAAATTCTCACAACTTCATATTCTATGTTTCACTTTTTTCTTTAAAGATTTTGCTTACAAAATTACAGGTGCCTCTGCTCTGTAAGTAAAGTTGCTGGAAAAGGTTCAACTATTGTTGAACACCTTATCCAGTTATTCTTCAAACGCCTAGATGCCCTAGGTTTCAGTAACAAGCAGGTACGTGAGACCCCATGAAGTTTCTGGTCATTAATAGGAAAGAACAGATGTTTCTCTTTGTGTTTTGTCATAAGATCTATATGGCATTATTGCTTACTTTAGTTCTTTTCAGAACTTTCAGCAAGTGGGCCGGTCTCTTTTCTGCCTGGGTTTGCTAATACGTTACAGTAGCTCTTTGTTGTACGCATCTGTTTCCAGTAACAACTTACATGTTGCTAGCAGCCTCAACCTATTTAAGAAATATCTTCAGGCCGAGGACTTTGTTATCAAGGTCCGCTCATTGCAGGTGAGTCCTGCTATTCCCTTCAAGTCCTGCATGTATGTCATAATCATCACCTGTGTAACTATGTAACTTCCAGGCGCTGGGCTATGTTTTTATTGCTCGCCCTGAATGTATGCTGGAAAAGGATGTAGGGAGAATTTTGGAGGCCACACTTGCTTCTAATACTGATACACGACTCAAGGTAACTTCTTTTCTGCTTGTTTCAAGCTTATGATATGCTGTATACTGAATCATTCATTGGCCAGATGCAATCACTGCAAAACATGTATGAGTATCTTCTTGATGCTGAAAGTCAAATGGGAACAGATAATGCAAGTGAGAATGAAGTTGCTAATACAGCAGTTGGTGGCCCTAGTGTGCCTGTTGCTGCAGGGGCTGGTGATACCAACATTTGTGGGGGAATAGTTCAGTTGTATTGGGCTAAAATCTTAGAAAGATGCCTGGATGTGAATGAACAAGTGCGTCAGTCTGCTCTTAAGGTAATTCCCTAATTCTTTTTTACCTCTTTTCCTGTAAAAATTGATTGATTAAGCTGCTCTTATGGATTGCACTAACTCCCATTTAGAGGACATTTTAGTCTAAGAGCTGGTCAGTTTTCTGCTGGTGTTCATTTCCCTGACTACACGATCCTCAGTTGTTTGGAAATTCCATGCGATGCTATTTTCTGAAGCATGTAGTATTTATGCTCAAGGATATATTTAAATCCTTTTACCCATTCAAACTATGGGGTAGATTCCTACTCTAATCAACCTTTGATTTTGTTCAAACAGATTGTGGAAGTTGTATTGCGTCAAGGTCTTGTTCATCCTATTACATGCGTTCCATCTTTGATAGCTCTTGAAACAGATCCTCAGGAGGTGAACTCAAAGCTGGCTCATCATTTGTTGATGAACATGAATGAGAAGTATGCTCTCTATATTGTTAGAATATAGAATTACCTCTTGATATTGATGAGTTCATGTTAAATGTTGCTGGCTTTTATTCCTCAGGTATCCATCCTTCTTTGAGAGCCGTCTTGGGGATGGTCTACAAATGTCATTTATGTTCATACAAGCCATGAATAAAGGCGGTTCTCAAAGTTTAAAACCCCAGTGCAAAGCTCCAGGTATCATGTCAGGAAAGTCCGAGCCTGGCTCATTTACCCATGCAAGGCTTGGGGTGTCTCGAATCTATAAGCTCATCCGTGGAAATCGTATTTCAAGGAACAAATTTATGGCCTCAGTTGTGCGCAAATTTGATACACCAAGCTGGAGTGATTCAGTAGTTCCGTTTTTGATGTAAGCACCAATCTGGAGTACTGACCCTGAAGTTGGTTACTGTTTCCATATTGACTTTGTTTGCACTAACCTGGACTAATGATCCTGAATTGTATTTCCCCTCTTTTCCAGATACTGCACTGAAATTCTTGCTTCGCTTCCATTCACATCGCCTGATGAGCCCCTTTATTTGATCTATTCTATAAATCGGATTATTCAAGTAAGGGCTGGCACTGCGGAGGCAAATATGAAAGGATTTTTACAATTTTTACAAGCAGGTTGTCAAAAAATAAATGCAAGTGGGAGCATTCAAACTGAGCCTAATCAACCTGTTAGGTGTGAGACTGAAACAATGGTTGCCAACTCAAAAATTGAGGAAGGCTTGGAAGTTGATCATGTTGGTGTAGATTGTGGATCAGTGGATTCATATATGCCCCATCTGGCGTCATTAAATCCATATGGCATATCAAATGCTGATTTGCAGATGATCCAGGTATGCTCTCCATCAAACTGAGTCATATGAGCATGGTGTGGTGTGGCATGCAGAGCACGTGAAATATGTCACAAGCTTGAATGTTTTTTTTAATAGGTTACGTGTTCCTTCTAACTTCAAAACTGATAGTCGACGAGTTCGTTTTTGGTTCGTCTGTTTTTCGATTCTTCTGTTTAACAAATATGAGTATTATACAGGTGGAATGTCTTGCAGCTGGTGCTTTACAGCTGCTTCTGAGGCTAAAGAGGCATCTCAAGATTGTGTATGATCTAAATGACGCCCGTTGCCAGGTATGGCTTTCTGAATTGGCTGTTAGCTGTGCTTGAGACTATGTAAATTAACACTTGGCACCATCTCATGATACTTATCTCATTTTGGTTGGTTTCATCAGGCATATTCTCCAAATGAACCCCTAAAACCTGGGGAAGGTCTTTCAAGGCAAAGTCTTCCTTTCAATGTGAACGAAATTAACATTGAGCACCCAAAGAATTATGAAGACTTTGTCAGGAGATATCAGGTAATTTAAGTGCAGTGACATGTGCTATGTATGTCTCCACCAACTTCCATATTTGATTCTCTCTGATAGTTTTCTGATCCTGAGAACACACATATTACCCTTATATGCGTTGATATATTATGCCTTGACAAATTATTCACACATTTATTGTTTATAAGCTTATAGTTTTTAGTATCTGCTGGATGATTTGCCACCCTATACTTTTGAAGCTGTCACGGTTAAATATGAAACACTTATCTTTCACTTCTTCACTCTATTTTGCATATGCATTTATTTGTTTCTTGCAGGTGTTGTGTTGTGATTGCAATCTAGGGCATTCAGTTTGTAATTTAGCTTATTCAAATAGACAAGCTGGAGTTAACACTTGATGATCATGTGACATTGATCGCCCCTTTCTAAGAATGTGATATTTCCCCTATATTTTAACCATGGTCATAAGGGATTTCTTTTGCACTTCAGTTTTATAGTTCTTCAGGATGACAGTACTAATAAAAATTTCTTCACTTCAAAAAAAAAAAAAAAAAGAAGAGGGGAATTTCTTTTGCACTTGTAGGAAGAAACAGGAATAAATAGGCAAGTCTTAGTTATTGCTTGTTTTTGTTATGACTTTTGATGCCGGAAAGTAGACTACTTTGCAGCTAAACTGAAGTGGCCACTTTCCCATTTTTGGCATTTATTTCATCTTCATTATCTTTTATTTGTAGGATTTCAAGAATGCCTTGAAGGAAGATACAGTGGACTACGCAATCTACACAGCGAACATTAAAAGGAAACGCCCTCCTCCAAGACGAAGCAGGAAATCTGGTCGAATGATGGGTGGTGATGATGAAGATGATGAAGATGATGAAGATTGGGGGAGTGGAATGAAGACTAGTAATAGTGGCAGAAGAAGCAGTAGCAGGCTAAGGCAGCAATTCTAAATGTATATACTTACAGGTAACACTAACATGTACAGTATGCAGGAAGACAGGTAAATGACACAAGTAGCAAGAACCAAAACAGATTTGCAACAGCATCTATATTAGTTAAGAGATCATACCTGAGATGCCAGCACTAGAAGCTAATACTGTATTGGAGCTCCAGTAGGTCAGCGATGTGCTCCATTTATAAGTGATGATGCTTGGAGGCATGAGTTATGATGTAGTCCTCTAACAGTAGCAAAATTGAGACTCGAATGATTTCTTGTTGATTTCTTTGGGGTTTTAAAAGGAGCGAGGTAGGGAAAGATTCTTCTGAGGGTTAGGTTTTAGACTTCTATTCCATTTTATGTACATTCTAATAGATTCTGATCTCATTTGGAAATGAAATCACACCATTGTTTTTGTAGATCTCTCTTGGAACGTGTGAACTGCAAGTGAGATTTTAGAATTATAGACGTGAAAGAGCAGACCAGATGTAACATAGCACTTGCGGTTACAGGTAATGAAGATAGATACATTTTGAACGTTAGAATACTATCTTTGGAACGGTGCTTTGTGTGACAGTATATTTCTAAAGTTGATCAGAAACGTATGATATCTTTGATGCGATCTAGGAAGACATTGCCATAATCGTCAATGTAGACAATGTCATGGAACAAAATCTCCCGTTCAAAGTGAACAGTTGATTTTCGTAGGTTATTGGTTGAGCTCGTTGTGTCTAGGGTGCTATTAGAACACAGATCGTTTTCATGGTTTAATTTGGCTCAATTACTATTTCATAGCACACTATTTTCTTCCAAGGGTGGATAAAGCCTCAGTTTTTTCCCTTTTCAGTAACATGGTGGCGTTGATCTGGTCTCCATAAGAAATAGTAATGCAGTTGTTTTATGTAATAACCACCGCTTTAGACTCGGTCCATGTGTTAAATAAATTGAAAAATAAAACGTTTGTGCCTGTATCACTTTGAACCCACTATTTCTTTTTAATTTTTTGGGTTGGGTTGGGGGTGGCGGTTACATACTTTGAACCCATTGATTTATATTAAATTATGGCTTACATTTGAGCCACATGTAAATATAAACAAGGAACAGCCACCTTGCCTTCAATTTATTTCATGAACAGCAGCTCGTTGAAAGTAATTCAAAGTGTAATCCTCACCGAGTATCCGTTTTATTAATTCAGATTCACACCAAAGAGTTCAAGAGAAAAAAAATGCTTTCATTGGTGTGGACTTCATTTAATTATTTAAACATGGCCAGGTGGCTGGCTTCAGTACATCATGCTCAGTATGCCAATATCTACTTTTTCCTTGGTTAGATGGGGGAGGAAAAATGAATTACAAACATAAAGAATCGAATTAACTGAATTATTGAAATTCTTCGGCCGAGACCTACTAAGTTCGGTAAACAAAAAATCGGAAGTTACTGTATCATGGAGCTGTGTTAGGTTTTATTTTATTTTTATTTTTTTCCAAGTGGTTAAATAGGGAAGTCTAGCAGTCAGTTTTACGGAGAAGTTGACTCACATGCAGCAAGGTCGCAAAACCAATAAATTCCAGACTTCTCCATTAACGTATTTTCTCTAAATATATTTTTATTTTTAATATATTAACTGAATTTTTTATTCTTGACATTAATTATATATTTTTTAAAATCTAAAGCTAAACATCAATTAATATAAATATTATAATAAGATATCTATATCAATTATTATTTTATAGAGGCATATAAAATTTAAATTGAACTAATAAAAATGAACGGAGAAAGTTTTGATGCGACAATGCAACTTTCGAAAATAAATTCATCGAATTAAATTCCTTCCAAATTCCCAGATTAAGTGCAAAAATTTCGAACTCTTGGATGGGTGTGGCACCGAAACTACAAGAAAAAACTCATTTTATTGGGTTTATTTTTAAAGATTTTTGATGATTTCCAAACCCCAATAATTTTGGAAAACACTTATTTGTTATAAATATATTATATTATAGATGTTTATGGAATAAGCTTGCAACAGGATAAGTTTGCAATCGGATAAGTTTGCAATCAGATAGACTTTTAATGTATGTATTTGTATTACAATGAATGTCTATCTTGTTTCGTTGGAGAAAAGTTATGGTTAATTTTTCTTTTTAAATAAAGGGATTCTCCTTCATTTATTTCATCCCTCAAAAGAAATAAGAAATCTTCTCTCTTTCTCTATAATATTCTTGTTCTTTATTTATTTTTTAAACACGTTATCAGCACGGGTATCTGCCCTGAGCACTCACTTTGAAAATATTTGAGGTAAGAAAAATTAAAATTTCTTTTTGAAAGAGGTATTACTTAACTAGAGGAATGTATTCCTTGGTGATATTGTTTCTCTCAATATTCGCAAAATAAGAATGAAGTGAATATGATTCCATGAGATAAAATGTTAATATATTTTGATATTTATTTATTTGCTAATAATGATATCGATTTTGTTTATAAATCTGAGGAATGACTTATTGATCTACTTGGCAATTCATGTCTCATATTTGTTTTAGAAGAACAATATTGCGAAAATATATTTGTTTTAGAAGAAAAATATTGTGAAAATATATCTGTTCCAACAGAACAATATTGTGAAAATATATGCTGATATTAATTTGATATCTATCAATGAGTAATAATGAGAATTTGAAAGAAATATATGATCACTAAAAGTGATAATATTTTTATAGGCTTATTACAACTATAGTTCAATATATGTTAGATAAATCTCTACGTTATACCTTGATTTGATCCTGAAGTAGCAATGTCTTAAAAGAGTTTTAAAATATCATAATTTAAAACGATTAAGATAGTTTAGATGATTATATTCCATTCCGAAGAATGAGAACTTTTGATATACGTCACAGATATAGATCTAATACAAATTCATTCCCTAAAGTGAATGTAACAATACTTAGTAAAATCTTAAAATTTAATCTCGAAATAGTATATCTGAAGTTTACTCCCGAAGTAGAAAATATGAAATTTATTCCTGAAGTAGTAAGAATTTGACATCTACTCCTGAAATAGTATAACATTGAAACTTTACTCCTGAAATAGTAAAACTCTGAAATTTTCTCCTGAAGCAGAAATAATTTGAAAGATATCTGAGAAATATTCTGTAGCAATGTCTTTTTGTGTTTGACCAAAATAATGAGTATCGATAAATATTGTATTTCAAGCACATTCGAATAATTAATTAGGTTTCATTTTCCGAAGTGAATGAAATAAATATCTCAACACGTACATAGAGCCAAAGCGCAGTAGAAAAATATATAGGAACGTACCTTCAGCCATGATTGTTCAAGTGTTGTCAAGAATCGCCTTTGTCTTGAAAGAATTTATAACCCTAGTAAAAATCATGTAATCTTCTAGTATCAAAGTGTATGCCAAACTTATAGAGTCACATGCGCATTTATAGGTAGGCTAGGGACTCTTCGGCAAAATATTTTAATCCTAGGGACTTCTCCATAAGATACGGTTTTCCTAAGAAATCCTAATTAATAGTTTTCTTCCATAAAAAAAACTTTTATATATGCAAAACCAAAATTATTATCTGCCATATATATTATTTACTTGAAAAATGAGGTAAATAATTTAATACCATTTAATGTGGGTCATATTAAATGTCTCCAAAAAGAGACACGTTTTTATTACATTCTCTCACCTGGTCCACATATTATTGATGAGTTGGTAATTTACCAACTCATTTGGCTCTTAAGCATGAGTTATTGTTTTGTTTTCACACAATTTAGAAAGATTTTATTCCTTTTCTCTTCTTTGTGCATGTATTGGATTGAAACAAAGATAATGGAGGATTTGAACTTAAAGCGATCTGCTTTGGACATGCTTTGCACCTGTTATAGGAAGTTGGCATCTGCTTTTCGCAGAGGTCACACAGACTACATTGCCCTTGGATATGGTTATCATTTGCCAGCCACAGAATGGCATCTGCTTTGCGCAAATGCCACACAGAAAACACTGCCTTGGACATTTTTTCATCTGCTAGCCGCAAAATGGCATCTACTAAACGTAGATGCCACACAGACAAAATTGAAAAAGACTGCCTTGGACATGCTTTTCATATGCTTACCGCAGAATGACATCTGCAAAACACAGATGATAAGCAAGTGACCCGCATCAATGCTGAAGGACAAAATTATCCAGAAAGGCACCCACGTACCTAAGAAACTTTCAAGGGAATTTTTGGATAGCTATGCATAAAATTTATGCAAATTTAACCCCAATTGTACATTTATACATTATGTCATATTGATTTTTTAGAGAGAAGTTCATACAGATAGAGAGTAGAGTACAATTACTTTTTTCTTCTTCAATTTTCATTGGGCAAAAACTCCATTGATTTTTACCATGATTTCAGTACATATGATTTACACTATGCTTTAAGTTTATGATTTTCATGAATTTAGTATGATCAACATGTTTATGATTCTTTAGACTCTCAGGGCTCTTGCTAGTTACAAAGTAGCCCTGACTAGTCTTAGAACATCAGTTTTGAGCCCCCAATATTAGCATGTTCATGATCCTTTAGGCTCTCGGGATCCTTTTTAAATAAAGTGGTTTCGAGTAGTCTTAGGACATCAACTTCAAATAATCATTACATGTATCCTTATGTTCAATTAGGAGTAGTACTCAGCACCGAATAGGCCGGGGTTCCAGCGAACCTAGGTCTCAAAACTATGTGCCACTGTAGGATAATAAATTTTTCATAGTAGAGAATGTTTTTCTTAGCTCTAGGAATATGAGATCTCGCTAGTAAGAGTGTCTCCCTCACCTTAATGGGCGCATGCAAGGGTCATTGTTAATTGAGATTATCTCCCTAAAATTGTGAGTGGTATCACGCCAGTCATAGTTCTTACCCTTGGCAAGGTATGAACACCCTCCCAACCAGGGTTACAGGTCGGGCTCCATGAGGCTCGCATTAGAGTTTTCGATTAATAGGATCTCCCATAATACAGTTTCAGTTTCAGTTTCAATGTAGTCATTTCAGTTACAATTTTCAGTTTATGATTTCAGATTCAGTCTTCAGTATATGTACATGACCCTTAAAACTAGTTTTACTTATATTTCATTAAATATTTTCAAACTAGCCTACCATGTCAGTATTCATGCATCTCAAATAGGATCATTGTACATTACCTCAGCTTATGTATTCATCCATGATTTATGTATAGTCTTTTCTCAGATTTACAACACATTCTTGAATTCAGTTACATTTCTCATATACTCAGTACATTTTAAGTACTAACTGCATACTTTATGTGCTATATTATTTTATGATATAGATTCAGATATTCGGATTCAGCCCCACGGTTAGATACATTTCGGGCTTTATCAGCTAGCAGTGGTGAGTCCTCATCTTTCGAGGACGAGAGTTATGTTTCTTTATTTCAGTATTATTTTAGTCTCAGACTTTGAAGTCCCCAGCTGCTCATCAGAGTAGTAGAGGCTTTCAGACAGTGTGGGTTAGTATCAACTTATAACTCAGTGTTTTTAACAACCTATGTCCATATGTGTAATGATCATATTTCTTTTTAGTTAGCTTCCACTAAGATATGCTTTATAAGTTGTTTTTATGTTAGAACTATGCTATGTCATGATTTAACTTGGAGCCATTCGTGGTTCTGAGTCCCGTGTTACAGCCAGAGTGTAGACTCGAATCGTGACATATGCGTAGTTAAATTTCTTGCTAGGGGTGCGTATGCATGATGGGTGTCTAGATTTGATTGTATATTGATGAATTGTTCTTACATTTGAGTAGTGAGCATGGATCTATTATTTTTTCCAAGTTTTAATTCAATAATTGATGATTGCAAAATTGATTTAGCTTTCTTGTCTTGCTTTTGATTGAAAGAGGGAAATAAGGTTTGGGTGAGGATTCAATAGTGAGGAATTGGGTCTGTGATGCTTAGGCTTGAGCTAGCGATAGTCAAGACCTATATTCATATTTCATTAAAGGGTTAAGGCTAGAGATAGTTTCACCCTTCCTCAAGCTTTGTTGGTTGGTTTATTGATTGGCTTTGGAGTTTGAGAAAACCCACGGTAAACACATCATTTTGGTTGAGAAGCATAAGATGCATCCACAACCAACACTCTATATGCTCTAATCGAATCTAAGACATTTTAATCAACCACTATCAAGTCGACGCCCCATCAAATGCACACCCTTAGTCGCTCTCATTGATTGCAACAAGTAGCTTTCCCTTGCTTTGTTTTATAATTTGATATCAATACTTGCTTCCTTTCCCCCCCAATATTTACATTATGTTGTTTAGAGACGACGCTAGCTAGTTTGAGTTAATTTACAACTTTTGGATAATCTCTCCGCAATATCTATGGGATTTGAACTCGACACTCGTTGAAAATTTATATTTTGAAAACTACCGCAACCACTTCCTTTGAAAAGGAGAGTTTTATTGAGCGTCATTAAAAAAATGATGTCAGTTGCTGGGGATTGAGATGTGATTGCCATTTATTGTTTATGAATTCAAATTTATTTTGCGTCTTGTGTTGCTTTTACTGTGTTTTGTGTTTTTGTTGATTGCTTATGAGTGCAAAGATGAACCATGCTAGTGATTCTGGTAGCGTGGATGGGGTCATGGATGTGGAAGATGAGCCCATGGCTCAGAATGTAGCTGGTGCCATTTGCCTACCACCAACAGTAGGGAATGCCATATTCCATGTGACAAACAACATGTTACATCTCTTACAAATGAAATAGCTGTTTGGGGGATTAACTGTGAGGATGATAATCGCCATCTTTGGAACTTCATTGAAATTTGTCAACCATTCAACAAATCTAACATCAGGCAAGAGTCAATCCATTTGAGGTTTTGAGGTTATTCCTGTTCTCCTTAACGGGAGAAGCTACAACATGGTTGCAGGAGCTTCCTCCTGGGTCCATCACATCTTGGAATGAGTTGATTAAAGTGTTCCTTAATAGATTCTTTCCACCCTCTCAAATGTTTCAACTACGTGACGAGGTCACAAACTTCTGGCAACTCCCCAGGGGACCCATTCATGAGGTGTGACTGCGGTTTAAGAAAATTACCATTTGCCCAAATCACAGACTGTCAGATGGGGTACTTCTTCAAAGTTTTTATTGGTCCCTTGATTCAATCAACAAGTCTGTGGCAAATAATTTGGCTGGTGGTTTAATTACGGACCAGACCTACGGACTTGCTAAGTCACTCTTGGATCGAATTACTAAGACCTACCGGGCATGGCACACCAGGGAGACAGAGGTGTCCCCAAATACATCTTCCAACCATATGACAACTGAAATGTAGAGAAGAGATGAATAAAGAGATGAAACGTTGACCAAAATGATGACTTAAGTTGAGCAGCTTGTAAAACATGTGATGGGGTTCAGAACCAAAAGTGTTAATGCTATTGGACCCAAGGACGCAACTCATTTGAGGAAACTGTTCCCCAAGCTAGATATAATGAGAAATGCAAATACATGACGAGCCAAATGGTGGGTTCTCGTCCCAGGTACCAAAGGTGCCAATCAAGGCCCTTGGCACCCTCGGGATGGGAACCAAGGTTGGAGAGGTTAGAAAGACCAAGGTTGGAGAGAGAGATGGGGGGGGGGGGGGGGGACAAGCGATGGAGAAATCATGAGCCCAAAAGAAGAGGATAGGTACAATCATCGAAGTTCAAATCTTTATATCCCTCCTCAAAAGTCTGATGTAATGCTAATGCAACCAAGTGTGAGTGACCTGATAAATTCTAAGATTGAGGACATGTTAGCTCGGGTGTTGAAAAAGGTGGAATCAATGGATAATAGAGTGAAAGAAGTTAAAAGGAGAAGTATCCAAGCTCGCCAAAAATGTGAGCTCTCACTTGGCCTCCATCAAGCACCTTGAAGCCCAGATGAATCATTTATCCGCACAAATGAATCCTAGAATGAAAGGCACTCTTCCGAGTGACACGATGCCTAACCCAAGAAATGATGGCCATCGTATGGCAATTGTCACAAGGAGTGGAAATATAGTTACTAATGTAGGAGGCAAACCTAAGGTGGAGGTTGGTTCAAAGCAAAATGATGGGGTGCCGAGTGCACCTATTGTTGTTGATGATGACAAGTTGGTGGAGGAGGAAGAGGTTGATACTCCTCCTCAAAGAGTGAATATTGATGAATCGGGTGAGGAGGCGCCAAATACTAAAGGTCAAGTGCCTAAAGGTCCACTCTTGTACCCTTAGTGGTTCATCAAGAAGAATGAGGACAATCAATTCAAAAAGTTCTTTGATATGTTTAGCAAGTTTTCCGTAAATATTCCGTTGTTCGATGCTTTACTCCAAATGTCCGGCTATACCAGATTTATGAAGAAGCTATTAAAAAAGAAGAGAGTTGTTGATGTGGGCACAGTGGAGGTGTCACATCATTGTAGTGCGGTTATGGCTAGCAACCTTTCTCTAGAGATAGATGATCCCAGAGCGTTCACCATTCCTTGCACCATTGGGGTGTTGATAATGCTAAATTCACACTCCTGATAAAGCATGAAGTTAACATTGTCAATAAAGAACCCAATAAAGGTTGGGGTCGATCCCATAGGAAATAAGGTCAGGATTTATAATAATGCAGATATTTAAGCTTTTAAGTATGTTATCTCCAAAAAAAGGGGGGGGGGTTATAAAAGCAATTATAAGACAAGATTGAGAATCAGTTGTCATTTACCAAGATTTGCAATTAACTAGGATAAGTATTCCCTATGGGTTCATAACTACTTCGGGTTTACAATTGTGATCTATCCCAATGCTTACTTGTAGAATTGATAACTAGGGTCATCCAAACGACTGGTTCGTCCTTATTGGATGACTATACTCAATCATCAGGTTACGTCTCATGAGCGATTTCAATTAAACTATTATCAATTTATTCTAAATTAACTATCCTGCGAGCGCATCTCAAGTCATACAATGACACATAAAGATCAAGGCTTTGTTGTAATTCTTTTTTCCTAATCTCTACTTCTCTAAGTTCAAGCAAGTAAAGAATTCGGGCAAGTATTAATGTTGCGCTTCGTTAAGAAACATTAAAGATGAATAGAATATAATACAAGTGTTTAGCATTGGTTTAGAATCACTTTGTGTAATCCTAATTTGTTAATTCACCATGGTACCTACAACCCTAGTTCTGGAGGCTTTAGCCTCTTATGACTGTAAGATCGTTATTAGCATCCATAGACAACCACATAATTGAATACTTACAAAGATGATTGAAAAGAAACCTGCTTGATTGTTGCAAGAACTGAAGATGAATAACTTAAGAACAAGGAAGAGATCAAAGCAAGAAAATCTTCAAGACTTGAATTAAAGTTAACAACAACTTGTCTCTCAATGTAAAAAAAACTTAATATTTGACTCTCTATACTGAAAATAACCTAAAAAGTATTTATAAAAATAATTGGAACCTTCTCCTAAGTAAACAGGGAAACTACCAAAAACTGTCGTCGCCTTCACGTATGACTCGTAACAGGATTGTCCGGGTCGTACCTTGACTCGTATGTTGGTTGGCTTCTACTGAATCTAGCTAAGTGTTGACTTCTGGTACGACTCACACCAAGAACCTACAAGTCGTACAATCTTTCCGTGGCTTGAACTGCACTTTCTGACATTTTCTGTTAACTTTCATGGATGGCTTGGTATGACTCCTACCTTAGTTCCATGATTCGTGACTCCTTCTCATACCTTGAGACCTACCAGTCTTCTCTTATTTTGAACTTTTCCACGGTTCCTCGGTACGAGTCTTAGGTAGATCTCACGACTAGTGGTTGCTACCCGTACTAGGATACTTGGCCTGTGCAAACCTTTAGGAATTTACTATGACTACTATGGTACGGCTCGTACCATGAACCATAACTTGTCTTTTCTACAAACTTTGATCCTAGAACTTTCCACGACTCTCAGTACGACTCGTACCAGGATAGTTCGGCTCGTACTGATATCCGTACTTAGCCACTTTTCTGTATTTTTCTCCATCTTTTGCACAATTAAGCTCCAACATCTATTTCTCTGAAAACAAAGTAAAAGTGCCTGATATCCATATAAACACCCTTAAGTCCATACTTATTTCCTAGTTTTAAGCATCGAAAGTGCTGTAGACTCACAACACATCAATTGTACTTGTTCAATAAGGCTCTATATGGCCTAAGGGAAAGCATTAATTTAATGCCCCTTATGATATTTAAGAATTTAGGATTGGTAAATCCCAAGCCCACCACTATGCGGTTGCTCATGGAGAATCGATCAATCAAGCGCCCGATGGGGATACTTGTTGATGTGCTGGTCAAAGTGGATAGATTCACCCTTCCAACAGACTTTGTTATGTTGGATTGTGATGTAGATTTAGATGTGCCCATCATCTCTGGGTGTCCATTCTTGGCAACAGGCCATGCTTTAGTGGATATGGAGTTAGGTGAACTAACATTTTGGGTTGGCCATGATGAGGTAAAATTCAATGTTTGCATGCCAACAAAGCCTCCGAATGAGTGTAGGGTTTTTGCTGTGATGGATACAAGGGACGAGTTGGTTGAAGTCCCGTATAAGGAGGTTGAGCCTCTAGATTATCATTGAGTTCTTGAGGTGAAATCATCGAGCCGCAATATTAAATCAAACGCTTCTTGAGAGGCAACCCAAGTGTCTTTAAATTCCTTTTTTACTTTACCTTTGTGTTGTTTTTGTTGATTGTAGGTTGTGGATTATGGAAAATGTTGAAGGCAGCAGAGTGGATCATATGCGTTGGACCTGCAAAACGCAGGTCCCAACTTGTAGAACGTAGGTGAAGCGCAAGTAAGGTCCAGAATGCCTGAGAAAAAGTTGAGCATATGTGCCTCATCTGCGAACCGTAGTCAGGGACTTACGGAACACAAGTATAGGGCAGACCAGAGGTAGAAGACCTGAAACAAAATCATTCAAAAATAATAGCCCTGTGTCACATCTTCAAAACGCAGATGAGGACCTGTAGTACACATGTGTGATACAGGTCCCAAGTAGTGCACTGGGTAGTCTGAGAGACACCTGCGCTAGACATGTATCTCTCAGATCCATATCTGCGGCCGCATGTCCAACGCAGGTGCAGGTATGTAGAATTTTTAAATATTGACCAACCTATTTGACCTACCCAACCCAAGCTCTACCCATGCCTTTTCATCTCTCCTCCACTTCCTAAAACCCCTATTTTCAACACCATTACATCATTTTTTCCACCTCTTAACTCCCAACAACCCCATTAACTCCCTACAAAACCTTTTCATCTTCCTTCACATATAAAAATCACCATCTCCTTCCACTTTCTTCCATCACAACACCTTAAAACACCATATAAGAAAATCTTGGGTCGGCTACTACCATTCTCATTTTGTGAAAAGCTTGAAGTTTCAACTCTTTATTTTCTACTCACTCACTTTGGTATGCTTCTTGGTTTATGCTTTTATATCTTTATGATTGAGCATGTGTTTTCAAACATACATGATAATCTTGATTTTTGCCATTATCTATTTCCCCATTTCCTCAATGTGTGTTCTTCATGATTAGTTTGAAATTGAAATTTTTTTCTTGTGGGTATTTGTGGCTGATTTCACAATTGTTAAATGGGTAAAATTTCTTGTTTCATGTGATTCTATATGATTAGTGCATTATAATACCATGAAATTGTAGTTGAGGGTGAATTCTGAGTAATCCAGTTGCTTGTGATAATTGGTTTTTCCTGATGATGGATTGAGTGACATCTTTCTTAAGGGAAAATCGTCATTATGTCTTGTTTGTTTGATAATGTGGATGAAATGTAGTCATGCTACTGAGTATTTTGGGGTTTTGAAATAAATTGATGAATGTTGGTGGGAATGGTAACTTGACGTTTCTCCATGATAGACGTGACAACGTCCTTCTTAAGGGAAATTATTGAGTTATCGTAATAGTTAAATTGATGTTGTTAGTATTTATTTCAGGGAAGTTTGAGTACCCATTAGATATTGAAATTGTTCATACTTTCTTGAAATTTGAATGAAAAACTTGTGAGTTGAAGTTGAGGCATTGTGAGCACTGCGTGCCGCAGATACTGCTCTACAGAATGCATGTTCAATGTAGGTAGGGGTAATGCCTCACACCTACGTTCCATTTGCGTGCCGCAGATCTCTATCTACAAAATGAAGATGGTAACACAGATGCCTATGCCAAGTCCTAGTGAATCTGCCTTGTACCTGCGTGCCGCAAGTAAAGTGCAGGTACAAGCAACCACATTTTTGTTGCATCATTTTGTTTGCAATCCGATCCTTTTTTTCTTTTTTTCTTTCATTATCCTAGTGTAGATGTTTCCTCTAATTTTCTATTAGAAACAAAAAGTGGTTGTTGTGTTTTGTGGCACTCACAACATTTTGCAGGAAAATATCTTCATCCAGGTGCCAAGACAAAGAGAAGGCCCCATCCTCTTCCAAAAGCAAAGGAAAGGGAAAGTCTAAGGAAACTCAGGTCCCTACCAACAGTGAGGATACAATCCAGTTCTATGTGGAAGGCATGAAGCCTTACTCCATTAAATACTAGAATTGGTCAATCACACAGGAGAAGTGCTTCAACTTAACCGGGCTGGGGAGGAGTTCCCCGAGATCAACAAGCAGTTTGCCAAAAGAGAGTGGCACCCATTCTTGGATGCACTTGTGGGGTACTACCCCAACCTTGTGCTTGAGTTCTATGCCTCTTATCAAGCGAGGCAAGACTCAATGAAGCACTTCGAAGGGTGGATGACTTCTTGTGCTTGCCATCTGTCATGGTTTGGGGGTTAGAAGTTGATATCACCCCATACACCATCAATTCTCTCTATTAGGCTGAGCCAATTGCCACTGGATCTGAGTTTGCAGAGAAGATCGCTACAAAGGGCAATCAACTCCGTTGGGTGGCTGAAACTATTGCAATGAAGTAGGCAATGTGGGCTACTTTAGGCGGTGAAATTTCAAGGAAAGATCTCCGCTTCAAAGCCAAGTTGTGGAGAGATTTAATTTGCTGCTACCTTATGCCTTCCAAAAATGACCAGAAAGTGCACTTGGAGGCTTCCATCTTGATTGCCTGCATCATGTCAGAGGTGCACGTGAACTTTGGCGAAGTGGTCGCCATGCAAATGAAAAGGAAGGCTTGACAGCCGGATCTCTCAATGCCCTTCCCAGTGCTAATTAGCCAATTATGTGCTAGGGTGAGGGTTCCATATTTTGCCGATGACCATGTGAGATCCACAATCAAAGTAATTAATGTGTTGAATTGGGTGACATTTCCCTATGATAGATTGAGATGCAACTTTCTTAAGGAAAAATGCCAAGTCTTAATGTCAATTTTGAGTCCTTATTGCACTTATTTTAAATGGTAACACCAAAACTTTTACTTGGCCAAATGTGTGATTTTTGAGATAAAAAGGGACAAATAAATTTGGAAAGAGCATTCCCTTGCCATGATGTCCACATCTTTTGTTTGACTTCTTGATTTTCAAGATGGGTGTGCAAAACTCAAAAACGCTTGTCAAAATTCATGCCTTTTTAAATGATTTTGTGAATAATTTAAACTCCTTGGAGTGTGATGCCTTGTGTGGTAGGGCTTTTGCTTAATTATTGTGTATGCATATTGTCTAGAACTTTTCCCAAATATGACTCAAGGCGAAATCCTAGAGGTAGCTAAGCTTGGGAAATGACCTTAGGCCTTTTTTGGACAGTCACTTCACCGAAAAATGGCCTTCCTTTAACATCAATCCTGGTCAACTAATTTTTGAGCCTTAAGCCTTTTTCTTGGAACCCACATTATAAGCCTTAAATCTTTTTTTAAATTTCTCTACTTTGACACCCATTCCTCCCAAATTTCTAGTGATGAAAGAAAAGTGGGGGCTTGGAGCCCAAGATTTAAGGAAGAATGAGAAAATGAAATGTGATGTAGGCAAAAGCCTATGTTTTGGGGTGTGCACAAAAGAAAGGAAAAAAGAGGAATGAGTTCCAATGTAAGGTAGCGCCAATTTCTTGATGAAAAAAATAAAAAGACCGGTTGAAAAACCCTTGATCAAAAAGAAGAAATAAAAAATTGAATGGTGAGAAGGGAGAGATAAAGTGGAGTAGCATCTCTATGTGCAATAGAAATGTTTGAATTGTTTCACAAAGGCATTAGGGAGGTTCTAGTCAGTAAAGCTAAAATTTATCCTTCCCTTATCCCTAACCTTCATTATGATCCGCAAGTCCTTATTGATTTCAAGTTTGGAAACTCTACATTAGTGGCAAGTTACATAAAGTGCAAGCGTAAGGTTCTAAGTATATGCACTTGAATATCTTTGAGAGAATGAGTGTCTTTGCATCATTGTATAATCCCTATGTTGTCAATTGCTTGAATGTGAGTGAAATTCTCTCTTGTGGTGAGTGGCATTACATCCTTGGAGTAAATGTTAAAATTGCATTTTCAATTAAGAGGTTTAAATGCGACAAGTTGTGAAGTGAACTTTTAGGCAAACCTTGATGTTGATTGTCAATGACTTAAGATGCTTGTTGATCGTGATTTGAATAAAAATTTCCCCTATTTTGAATTGAAAGAATGATGGTGATAGGCCAAGTCTTTGTGGTGGTACCAATTGAATTCATGCACTTATTTGAGTCATTTTAATTTTGAGTCTGTGCATGATTTTGGGGTTGTCTTGAGTCTTAACGGTCTTGTGTGCAACTCTCATGATGTGATATGCTTAAGTCAATTCCACTTGTGAGTGAATGCTTTGCTTGAGTACAAGCAATAGTTCTAGTTTGGGGGTTTGATGAGCTGGTAATTTACCAATTTATTTGACTCTTAAGCATGAGTTATTGTTTTGTTTTCATACAATTTAGAAAGGTTTTATGCTTTTTCTCTTTTTTGTGCAGGCATTGTATTGAAACAAAGATAATAGAGGATTTGAACTTAAAGAGATCTGCTTTGGACATGCATTTGCACCTGCTGTTGCAAGTTGACATCTTCTTTTTGCAGATTCCACATAGACAACACTGCTTTGGACATGCTTTTCATCTTCCAGCATTGAAGAAGACTGCCTTGGACATGCTTTTCATCTGCTAACCGCATGATGGCATCTGCGAAATGCAAATCAAAAGCAAGTGACCTGCGTCACTGATGAAGGGCAAAATTGTCCAGAGAGGCACCCACGTAGCTAAGAAGGTTTCAAGGGCATTTTTGGATAGCTGTGCATAAAATTTATGCAAATTTGATCCCAATTGTACATTCACAAATTATGTCATATTGATTTTTAGAGAGAAGATCATAGAGATAGAGAGTAGAGTACAATTACTTTCTTCTTCTTCTTCAATTTCCATTGGACAAGAACTCCATCGTTGCAGACCTTAAATGTGAAATTAATTACTTAATATGATAAATTTAGGGAAATTCCTTATGGGTATAATTTCTCTCTCTTTACTTATGAGTAGCTAAATTTCTTGCTAGAGGTGTGTTTGCATGATGGGTGTCTAGATTTGATTGGGTGTTGATGAATTATTCTTAGATTTGAGTAGTAAGCGTGGATCTATTGTTTCTTTCAAGTTTTAATTCAATAATTGATGGTTGGAAATATTGATTTAGCTTTCTTATCTTGCTTTTTCTTGAAAGTTGGAAGTAAGGTTTGGTTGTAGATTCAATAGTGAGGAATTGGGTGTATGATGCTTGGGCTTGAGCTAGAGATAGTCAAGACCTATATTCATATGCCATTAATGAGTTAAGGCTAGAGATAGTTTAACCCTTCCTCAAGCTTTATTGGTTGGTTTGTTGATTAGTTTTGGAGTTTGAGAAAACCCAAGGTAAGCACATCCTTTTGGTTGAGAAACATAAGATGCAACCATAACCAATACTCTCCATGCTCTAATTGGATCTAAGACATTTTTATCAACCCCTATCAATTTGGCGCCCCATCAAATTCACACCCCTAGTCGCTCTCATTGATTGCAATAAGTAGCTTGCACCTGCTTTGTTTTACAATTTGATATCAATATTTGCTTCCCCCCCCCAGATATTTACATTATGTTATTTAGACATGATGCTAGCTAGTTTGATCTAATTTACAACTTTTGAATAATCTATCCTCAATCTCTGTAGGATTCGACCTCGACACTCGTTCGGATTTTGTTTTTTGACAATGACCGCAACCAACACCTTTAAAAAGGAGAGTTGTATTGAGCGTTATCAATTATAATTAGGTAATTCTTTATAAGGGATAAGCATAATAATACATCCATGAACTTTATTCACTCACCTAAATAGTTATGCAACAACATCTTTAACCAGAACACATTATTACATGAATTATGGCGGTTATGCTTTTAATCAAACACTTCCTTTCATGTATTGCAATGTATACTATATTCTAACAAAGTGTCCAATAACTTTATGAATGAGCTTAATATAAGTTACTCAGAATCCAACTTTATTGATCCAATTATCACAATATAATACATGAAAAAAAATGTGCACGATCATGTATCTCAAATAAAAGATAATGTCTAGATAAAATGTTAGAGTATAAAGCAAGATTAGAATGAGTTACCAAGACCCATATAGGTTATATGATCTTTGAAAATATTATCTAGTAAACCTTTAGTCATAGGATCAGCCATCATTGAAGTACTACTAACATGTTCAAAACTCACATCTTGAGTCTTGACATAGTCTCTAACCATCAAATATTTTGTGTCAATGTGCTTACTTCGGCTTCCACTTTTATTATTCGTAGAAAAGAATGCTGCAGCTAAATTATCACAAAACATTTTCAATGACCTAGAAATGGAATCAATAATTTTAAGGCTCAAAATGAAATTCTTCAACCATAACGCGTGTGATGTGGCTTCATAGCATGCTATAAATTTTGCTTCCATTGTAGATGTTGCACCAATGGTTTGCTTAACAATTATTCAAGACAAAACACCTCCAGCAAGGAGAAAAATATATCCAGAAGTAGATTTATCACTGTCTTTGCATCCATCCAAATCAGAGTCTAAATATCCAATTACCTCCAATGAGTCAAAATATTTGTATGTGAGCTTATGATGCTTGGTTCCTTGAAAATATCTCAAATTTTTTTTACCATCTTTCCAATGATCAAGACCAGGGTTACTTTGATATCTGCCAAGCATTCCTACCGCAAAGGCAGTATCAGGTCTAGTGTAGACCTGTGCATACATAAGGCTCCCAAAAAGTGAAGCATATGGAATGCCTTTCATTTGCTCTTATTCCTATGCATTTTGCAGATATCGATTCAATGAAAATTTATCATCTTTAATGATGAGTGCTACCATTGATGATCATTTCTTTATTTCATTTCGTTCCAGAATTCTTTCAATGTAGGTCCTTTGAGATAGTCCAAGAATCTTTTAGATATATCTCTATGAATCTCTATGTCAATGATATAGGAGATTTCACCCATATCCTTTATTTCAAAATTCTGGATAAGAAATTATCTCGTCTCATGCAATAATCCCAAATAACTACTAGAAAGTAAAATTTCATCCACATATTAGATTAGAAAATTATATTTGCTCCTACATATCTTGAGGTGTATACATTGACCAACAATATTCTCGTAAATTCGAATGAAGAAACAACATTATGAAATTTAATATACCATTGGTGAAAAGCCTGTTTTAGTCCATAAATTGATATATTCAACTTGCAAACTAGGTGATTTTATCCTTATCACAAAATCCTTCAGGCTGCCACATGCAGATGTCACGACCCAAGTTCACACCCTAGACGCGACACGGTACCTAGAGTTACAAGTGACTCCAAGCAAACCCTGGTAGAGAATACTCTATTAACAACTGATCTGCTAAGAATAATCACAAAACAGCAAAAACTAACAATAGAAATAAACTGGTATTGATAATGAACAAACTTGAAGAAATCTAAAATCTCTAGCTGACACCATAATCACTATCTGAAAGCCTTCTAAAAATAAATTGATGAATTGCTGGGATAAACCCCCAAGAAACTCAAATGTCTGAAGCACAAACTGAACTGACTAGTACTAAAAATGAAGCCACGGTCCTCGGGAGATGAGGACTCACCAAAGAGTAGTGTGGTGCTGAATTCAACGGAGCAGTAACCATGTTGTTGGGCTTGAGAACCTGAACCTATATCATAAAATGATATGGCATAAAAGTATGCATCAATAGTTTGAATATACTGAGTATGCGAGAAAGAGCTAAAACATTCATATATATCGAGTAATAGTAAGCTGTACTGAAATATTGCAAAAATAAACTGAGCTCTAAAGAAATTGAATTGAACTGAAATCATAACTGAATTGGACTGAACTATGCTGCATTGTGGTCTAGGAGAGACTATAATCTACATGTAACCACGTGAGCCAAATGTGGAGTTCGATGTATACCCCCAATCGGAAAGGGCCCACTATACCTTGCCGGGGTATAGTAGTTGAACTGTGTGATCACTGTCTGAAGCCCATTCATGCTAATAATTGGCAAAGTAGTTCTGGGAACCTTGATGCGCTGAACCCTGGCCGCTCGGTGCTAAGTACTACTCCCACTAAAAATCCTAACCGTGTCTAACTGTGCTTGATAGCTCGAACTAATGTCCTAAGACTTAGGTAAAAACTGCTTATCCGGGAGTGTTTTGAGATTCTAAGGACCTGAAAGAAACTATGTTCTAAGACTCATCAGAGCTACTTTATCTAAAAGCATCATAACGGTCTAAAGAACAACTAACAAACTGATAAACTGATCCTACTGAATTTACTGAGTTTCTCAAAGACTTATAATAGTCAAACTGATTAGTTGACATTTCTGGAGAATGGTAAGTATACTGAGTATTAACTGGAACTTTGAGACTGAATATACAAAAGATTAAGTTCTATTCAAGTGTCTGTACTAATCATTCAAGATTCGAGTAAAATTTACTATAAACAAATACATTTCTGTCTGAGTCTAAATCATGCATGTTTTACTCGAATTTATGCTAAAGATTAAATCTAAGAGAGAAAAATGAAAAGATAAACCAAGGAATGAAGTTCAACTAGGTATACTCATATAAACAAGGAAATTAACCAAATCAAGGAGTTCCTTTATAACTGACAACCCTAGCTTCAACTATTCTGCAGGGCTAGAAGTTATAAGATTTTCATAAACTAAATTAGGACACAAGGGGGAAAGAAAAACCTTATTGAATTTCCACATACCCGGAGAAGATTCACCGTAAGAAAATCCTTGAGAATTTAAGAAGAAACTGCAACCCTTGTTCTTGACTGGAACTTTCTGTCTGAGTTTTCACATTGGAATTCTATGAGTGCGAGGTGAGAATGAGGGAGGAATGTCATGCATCCCTATAAATCTATGAAATATAATACCAAAATGATACAATTTAGGCATTAAAATAGAGGGAAGTTACAAAACTACCCCTGAGAAAAAATTTGGAAAACTACCCGTCGGGACCCAATGGGTCACACAACGAGTCGTTGGTTGAGACCACAATTCATTGTGATCAGTCGTTTGTCCTGGGTCTCAAAATCCCAATCACTGGAATTGGACAACGGATGAGAACAACAACCCATTAGGTGAACCAATGAGTCGTTGGTTCCACTCGTTGTCTCTAGGAAGAAATTCCAAGTTTTTGGACCTCCACTTAACGGGTCACCAACCGATTCATCATGCAACTAATGGATCATTGCACTACTTGTTAAGTCTCTCTGAGCTTCAGGTTTTCATCCATGCATCACACCATATGAGTCACCTAACGAGTTGTTAGGTGACACGATGACCCATCACCTCGACTTGTTATCACCACTAGAAATTTCCCATCCTACCACCCTTCCAAGACAATGACTCACTTGGCGAGTAGTGAAATGGCACTACAACTCGTCCCCAAACTCGTTAAGTCCCCAGGAGATCCCAACTTTTTACCAACTGATGCACGTACGACGGGTCACATAATGAGTCACTCCACGACTCATTCTATGACCTGGTGCAGCTTTTTCTGATTTCTTCATTTTAGTTCTTAGGTCTGATCTTAGAGACTTTCGGGGTGTTACAATATCTCCCCCCTGGGAACATTCATCCTCAAATGTAGGATAAGCATATTGGAATGCTAGAAAGAGAACTAAAATCTCAAAATTGAACAACTATAACTGAAACCTGTGGAGCGACGAACTATGAACTGGGATACATGACTGGACTGAGATAGACATACTAACTGAACTTATGCAACTAGGGTACATATTAAAGCATGGATAGAGCTGATAAGTGCAGGACTGAATAGGGTATTGAGGAGGAATTTAGTCCCTGATGCTGAAATTGAGCTGGAAAGGAAGAGGCGATGATATTTAGCCATCATGCCTGCTTCCGCTTCCCATGTAGCTCCTTAAATTTCTAGTTTCTCCATAAGACCTTTACTGAGGAGACCTCCTTGTTTCTCAGCTTACAAACCTGATGGTTTAGAATCTGAACTAAAACTTCTTCGTAAGAGGGGTTGTCCTTTATCCCAACATTCTATAGAGGTACTACTGTGGTCGGGTCACCAATGCATTTCTTCAACATGGACACATGGAAGACTGGGTGCATAGATGCTAACTCGGCAGGCAACTCCAGCTCATAAGTCACATTGCCAACACGTCTCAAGATTCTGTAAGGGCCAATATACTTGGGACTAAGCTTTCCTTTCTTTCCGAATTTCATCACCTCTTTCATAGGTAAAATTTTCAAGTATAGCCAATCATCTACAGCAAACTCCAACTCCCTTTGTCCTTACATTTGCATACGATTTCTATCAGCTTTGAGCTATTTTTAGGTGTCCCTTAATAAGTTGAACCTTCTACATGGCCTCATATACTGAATCAGGTGCTATCAACATAGTTTCACCAGCCTCGAACCACCCTATAGGAGACCTGCACCTCCTACCATATAAGGCCTCACATGGAGCCATCTGAATACTGGAGTGGTAGCTATTCTTGTAGGCAAACTCAATGAGAGGTTGATGATCATCCCAAATACCCTTGAAATCAATCACGAAAGCCCTTAACATATCCTCCAAAGTCTGAATAGTCCGCTTAGCCTGTCCGTCTGTCTATTGGTGGAAAGCTATGATGAGCTTGACCTGAGTACCAAGTCCCTTCTGAAATGACTTCCAGAAGTATGAGGTGAACTGAGTACCCCTACTTGAGATGATGGACAAGGGAAACCTGTGTAGTCTGACTAACTCCCTGATGTATAATATAGCATAATCCTCTGCTGAGTTTGTGGTCTTTACTAGTATAAATAGTGCCCGACTTAGTCATCTGGTCTACAACCACCCAAATAGAGTTATGCTGTCGGCAAGTACAAGGTAGGCCTGTGATAAAGTCCACATTCACTTCTTACCACTTTCAAGTAGGAATACTTATATCCTTAGTCATACGGCTAGGGCTCTGATGTTCAACCTTGACCTACTGGCAATTTGGACACTTAGCCACGAATTCTACAATGTTCTTATTCGTGCCATTCCACTAGTAGACTTTCCATAGATCACGGTACATCTTGGTGGAACCTGGGTAGATGGAGTAGCTGGTGCTGTGAGCTTCCATTAGTATCAGCTGCCTTAAATCGTCTACATCTGGAACACACAACCTTCCCTAGTTATAGAGCACACCGTCTCCCCCTTTGGAGAATGCTTCCACCTCTTTCCTTAGGACTTCTTTCTTCATCTTGAGCAAAATTGGGTCTCCATCCTGGTTTGACTTAACCTCCACCAGCAGGGAGGATTCAAACCCACTCTGGACTACAACTCCACTTTCTTCTGCGTCGACCAACTAGACCCCTAACTGATCCAGTCTGTTGAAAATCTGTAACCAGCTCTTTCTTACCATCCTCAACATGGCAACACTCCCCCATAGACAATCTGCTGAAAGCGTCAGCCACTATATTGGTCTTACCTGGGTGGTACAAAATGCTCATGTCATAGTCTTTCAACAACTCTAACCACCGTATCTGATGCAGATTTAGGTCCTTCTAGCTAAACACATATTGTAAACTCTTGTGATCTGTGAAAAAATCCACATGAACCCCATAAAGATAATGTCTCCAAATCTTCAAAGTGAATACCACCACCGCCAGTTCAAGATTATGAGTCGGATAGTTCTTCTCATGAACCTTGAGATGTCTAGAAGCGTAGGTTATAACTTTTCCATGCTGCATCAGCACACAACCAAGGCCAACTCTGGAGGCATCACAATAGATCACAAACCCGTTTGAACTTTCTGGTAGAGTCAGAATTGGGGCTATGGTGAGTCGAGTCTTCAACTCCTGAAAGCTCTTCTCACATGCATCAGAACATTGAAACTATACCTTTTTTTGAGTTAGTTTGGTCAAAAGAGAGGCATTGGAGGAGAATCCCTCTATGAACCGCCTGTAATAATTAGCTAAGACCAAGAAACTCCTAATGTCTGATGGAGAAGTGGGTCTTGGCCAGTCCTTAATTGCTGCTATCTTTTGAGGATCCACTTGAATACCCTCACTAAAGACCACATAGTCGAGGAAGGCAACTGATTTCAGCCAGAATCACACTTGCTAAATTTGGTGAACAACTAGCTGTCCTTGAGAGCCTGCAAAACTATTCTTAGATGGTTTACATGCTCCTCCTCTGTTCTGTAGTAAAGTAGGATTCATTTATAAAGACGATAACACACATGTCCAGTTAAGACTTGAATACCCTGTTCATCAGATCCATAAAGGCTGTAGGAGCATTAGTTAGCCCTAAAGACATAACCACAAATTCATAGTGACCATACCGAGTCCTGAAGGCTGTTTCCAGAATTTCACATTCTCTGACCCTAAGCTCGTGGTATCCTGATCTGAGGTCTATCTTGAAGAAACAACTAGCTCCTTGAAGCTGATCGAACAAATCATCAATCCAGGGCAGAGGATACCTGTTCTTGACTGTAACCTTGTTCAGCTAATGGTAGTCGATGCACATTCTAAGTGTACCATCTTTCTTTCGCACGAATAGAACGGGGGCACCCCACGAAGATACTGGGCCTAATGAAGTCCTTGTTTAGAAGGTCTTTCAACTGTTCCTTCAACTCCTTAAGCTTAGATGGAACCATTCTGTAAGAAAGGAAAAAAGATAAGTTGGGTGTCTAGAAGAAGGTCTATGCCGAAGTCTACCTGCTTGGGAGGGACTTCGGGATGATCTTCGGGGAACACATCAGGAAACTTACATATAACTAGAATTGAATGAAGTGTTGGAGTCTTGGAACTAGAATCATTGACCCTAAACAAGTGGTAGATGTATCCCTTAGAGATCATCTTCCTAGACTTAAGGTATGAGATGAAACCACCTTTAGGAGCTGAAGTACTACCCTTCCACTCTAGGTCTGATTCATTAGGAAACTGAAACCTGACAACCCTATTTTTGCACTCAACTGAAGCATAATAAGAATACAATAGTCCATGCCAAGGATGAGGTCTAAGTCGACCATATCTAGCTCTACTAGATCAATTGAGGTAACTTTATTTAATATTGTGATCGGATAATTTCTATACACTCGGCTAGCTCTAATTGACTCACCAACCGGAGTAGAAACTGAAAACAATTATGAGTGAATTTCTGGACTAATATCAAACTGGACTAAAATGTAAGGAGTCACAAAGGAAAGTTGGCTCATGGATCTAGTAAAGCATATACTTCAGTGTGGAAAAGGCGTAGCATACCAGCAACCACATCAATGTGTGTCCTTCTGATCTTGCTGGGAAGATAGAGCATAGAAATGGTTCTGGTGCTGACTGCCTCCTATACTTGAGGTGGTGTCCTACTGTGCTAGACATCCTGGCAGAGTTGCTGACATGGTGGACTGGGCATTCCCGTGTCCTGCTGACGGGAAATCCGTCAATCTGTGACCCAGCTGGCTGCTCGGTGCTTTGGGGTACGGGTAAAAACCGACACGCAAGTGCACGTGGTCAAACAAGTAATTAAGTGGCTAAGTAGCCAAGTATCGATCCAAGGAGGCTCAAGATATGTAAAATTGCCTAATTTACTATATTTCTATTTAACTTCTAATTATGCTAACAACAACGTACCCAAGAGTAATTGAATTTTTGTTTCTAAACTATATACTACAATTAATACAGACTATTTACTTTTGAATTCAGACAATGGATATGAATATGCCAAGGTTAAGAACAAGTAATGAACTTGATAATCATGATAATTTTGGTTAATTCTCTTCTTCATGTTGCTAGCCAAGAACATTTGCCTAGAAATTAAAACTCTCGTATTTAATTTCACTTTAGAATCATAAACCATCCGTCTACATTTCTGTGATCAAATGCAATTTATGACCTAGCACTATAATTCCGGTTCCTAATTTGACTAATACGGCTTCCAAGTATATTTCTATCAGGAAAGCACATCAAAACCCAGTTTTCCCAAATCAAGTTAAGAACAATACCCTATTAATTCACAACTTTCCAATTTCTTGCTCTCTCGAGTGAAATTGGACTTTTTAGATATACATTAATGTTGGCCAATCACTAATGCAGTAAAGAACAAGAATTAATAGAACAACATTAAAGAAGAAGAATAAACCATATCAATGAAAATCAGAATTCATTACACATGTTCAAGACCTCAGCAAGAAAGAGAATTAGCCACTCATTCTTGGATTGATCATCCTAAAATGAGTGTAAATCATACGTACAATTGATAGAAAGAAGAAAGGAAGAGAAGAAATCCCTTAGCTTTTCCAATCTTCAACTGCTACTAACCCACGTTCCTGCTCTCCACTTCTGAACTCAGTCTAAAAGCTGAAAAACTCCTTAAAATAAACCTAAGTGTGCTATTTATACTAGTGGGAAATTTTTCCTGGAATAACAAGCAACGTGTCACGGAGACCAACGCGGAGCCTTGCCTCCGTGACACGGCGTGGATGCGGACCCTCACTGGAATTTCCAGGGTCCATTAATTGAACCTCAACGTGGCACGGAGGCCATCGCGGAGGCCTATCTTCGTGCCACGGAGCTGACGCGCAGGCACACTGGAAATTGCAAATTTAATTCCTGCTCAGGCAGTGTGCTACCGCGATGGTAGCGTGGCACGGAGCCATCGCGGAGCCCCTATAACTCCTGCATTCCCTGGTCTTTTCCACGCTCGCATCCAAGTCCAACTCCGACATAGTTCCAACATGCATTTTAGCTCCTAAAAATCACATTTTCCTGCAAAACAAATGCTAATCATGTTGGTTAGTATAAATTCGCATTTTATTACCAATTACATGATATTATATACACATTGCACAACAAACAAGGTAAAAATGATACGTTTGAGTATCACTTGGGCATATAAATCTGCCCAAGATCACTTACCCCACACTTAAATCCTTGTTCGTCCTCGAACAACACATACACAACTCATGCAAATTACATCCCAACTTTCGTCACTATGGTGCAACAATTTACGCTACGGTCATACCAATTATTCAATTTTTGCAAATCATCAAGAAAACATGCTTGGTCATACAAGACAATGACCTTAATACATCAAGGCTTCCTAGACTTTTAAGAATTGATTCTTGATATCGGCAAACTCATGCAAATCAACTAATCAAGAAATCCGACACGAAAATCAATCTTTCATCAAGCATGTGCCCTCACAACTCGAGAGAAACTTCCCCTTTATGTTCATGCAACACACAAACATGCAAGTAGGGGCATATAAAAATTAATTTCACTCTCTCTCCCAAAAGAATTCACATGCATCATGTCATGACCCATAGGCTTGCCCTTAGTGTATTACTCCACTAATATAAAGAAATGCAATGTAGGATCAAATAGGACTTTTAATGGGTTGTAACGGGGCTATGGATCTAGTATGCATATATTGGATTAGCCAATAATAATCGCTAGCATCCTTAAGCGCCTTTTCAACTCATTCCCATCGACTCATGGACATTGTTCCTCTCTTTTCTCTTTTTCTCCCATTCATGCTGGTTTACTTTCATACAGCCCATTTCATCAACCACACTTGACACAAAACAGAGGGTTTTCATGTACCCTCAATATCAATTAGTTACAACAAGTGCCTCTTCAACGTCATCTTTTCTTTCCTCACTTTGCTTTTCTTTTTCTTTTCACTCTTTTCACTCTTTTCACTCTTTAACACTTTGGGAAACATTTTCTGTTCTTTGTAAGCGCTTAAGAGCTTCTTAAAGACTTTAAGGCTAATGAAAAGAAGGAATAAAGCTTAGTTCATACAATTTTGGTCAAAAGAAAGAAATCGGCTAAAGGCTCAACGGGCTGACTAGGGTATACAACATATAAAAAGGTAGAATTTGACAAGAAAAAAATGGAAACTATCGGTTAAAACAAAGAAATGCCTACATCCTTTCCAACACTACACCTCCTTCATTTCGCTTCGTATACACACCAGGCAAGTTCTAGACAATTCACAATGACATGGAATAGCAAATCCTCACTTCACACTTCATGCACATGCTCGAATCAAGATGCATTCACAGACTCTTTAATTAGTTAATTACATGAATTCAAGATTAAGCCTCAACCATAATGAACCAAATTCTATAGCCTAGGTAACTCAACATATTTACAGAATTTCATGCTTTCAAACGAATCATTTTCACAATTTGAACATCAATTACAACACGCAACGAAATTTTAGCAACCATAAGCAACTACAGTTCATTGATGCAATCCACCAAAGAAAACTAAAACAACAATTAAAAATCCTACTCCTACCGACTACATTTTCCTTAAGACGGTCGTCATCCATCCATCATAGGGAACGGTCACTAACTATGACATCGGTTCAATGGGACTATTCTCGGTAAAAGAACTGAAAACAAACTCCGAGAAACCCAAAAAAATAAAAATCAACAAAATTTTTGCAACACATCGATCATTTCGATAAAAAGAAAATATTTACAAGTGCAATATATTTTCGCAAAAAATTTGAAAAATATCAATCATGTCGATAGAGAAAAAAAATTATTTACAAAATTTACAAAATATTTACCATTGCAACCATAACTTTCAAAAACACACATCATTAGCCACAAAACAAATATATACGTACATCACAAATCAGTTCACACCAGGGAAGGCACAAAATACATAAACAGCAAGGAAAAATTATACAGCAATTTAGAGCCTTGACCTAGCACCTAACTACTCCCCACCCAACACTTAAATCGAACACTGTCCCCAGTGTTCACAAAAATACAAAGCACAAAATTTGGGTGGTGGAACTCCCTGCTCAGTCGAAATATTCGACTTCCTCATCCGGTGCTGCAGCCTCGTCGCCCATATCTGAATCAGCTCCATTGTCGTCATCGGACTCCACATCAGAATCCTCACTATGTGTCTCCTCATCAGTAGGGACATCATCGTCTGTCGGCTCCACAAAGGCTGGCCCCACCTTACATAAGGCTCTGGCGTTCTCGCCAAAGGGGTAGTCCAGCTCCAGCTGCCATAACTCCTCCTCGGTGGCTGGTCTCCCACCTATCCGTAGCCGCAGCATCTGCATGCCGAACATACGGGCCATGTACTGATTGTCACGAGCATGTCGCTCGCCCAAAGTCAGCACGGGTCCGTGTGTAGTGTCGGGGGCCTTAGTCTTTGTCACATCAAGGGCCCTCCGCTCCAGCTGCGGAATGTAATCCAAGGCTTCTTCCTCAATGTCGAGGCCTCGGAGGAAGGTGGTGATGAGTCCGCCAAACCCGTATCTGTGACCCTGGTGCAGTCTGGCTCTCTTCATGGCGGATATTATGACCACCCCAACATTAATCTCAAGCCCTTTCATAAGGGCATACACCAAGCAGACACGGTCCCAAGTCACGTCTGTCATATGAACTCCCGGGATCAAGCACGAACACATAATTTTTAGCCAGATTCTGGCCTCCCTGTTCATCTGCGAATAGGGCAGAGTCTGGTGGTAACCCCTCTCCTTGTGTCTACTCCATCGGGCTGTGGATCGAGCCCCACACAACGTACGTCTGATGTCGGCGTACGGTGGGGTGATGTTTAGCTGGCGGAGAACGTGGGCATCTGTGTCCCGCGCTCCAACGATGGCATTCAGCTGCTGGGGTTCCAGAGTGACAATCTGCCCTCTGATTTTAATAGTGTGGCTTCTGATGGCCGGGTTCCAGTTGGCATAAAATTCCCGGACCAAATGAAGGTTGCACTCCTTGGGCTCCTGAAAAATAAAGCTGAGCCCAGCTTCCTCAATCCTCTGTACAATGCGAGGGAACTCCTGTGCAAGTGGCTCCCTAGCAATATGTTCCTCGGGGAAGTACTTATTCTCCTTATGCTTTGCGTACCATTTCTTCCCTTCATCGGTGACCCATCTTGTTCCGTATCGGCAGTGTTGGCCGCGCGGAACAGCGGGTGCAGCTGGGACTGCGGTGCCCAGTCTCATCCGTTTCCTTCCGGTGCCTGAGGTAGAATCACCCTTGCCTTTGTCTTGCCTGCTAGCCATTGTACCTGTCAAATTACACAAACAAGCACAACGTTAAGCTAAATAGTTGTTAGCTTCGGTTAAGGTTGGGTTACACAAAATTTACCCCACACTTAGTCCTTAACAATATTTATAAAATTTCAGCAAGGATAGCTCTATTTACAACCCCAAACACAAACAACTATACACATATTGCTTAGTGCGTTCGTAACAAAATTTCGACAGCATAACGGTTAGCGTACTACTCAGACTTCATACAGCGAATTCCCAATCCTACTATCGCTAGCAATTCAACCATCGCACAAGCAACAAAACAACCACAAACTAAAAACAACTAGAAAAATATTTTATATACAAGCTAATCTAACAATCTAACCAATTCACACATTATGCATTTTCCCACAAAAATTCGAGAATTAGTCGTCTTTTAACAGTTATACAAGATTTACCACGACTTATTTCAAATAATAACCACACCCCGGCATCAATTTCACCAAACTATCAAGTTGCCCAAGTCGAATTCAACAACCCAAGCCCTAAAATACAATTCGACAATAAATTTCGAATTATTTACATAATCGACAAGTTCAAACGCCAAATACAACAATCCGAACAAAAATCAATCACAAAATAATTCAATATCATGTTCAATTTCTACCTAGGGTGATATTTCTCACCTTATATGCCCAAATTTGACAAAAATCGCCAAAAAATTGAGTTAGACGATGAAAACATACCTTAGAATTGAAGAATCGAAGAAACTTGACGTTTTTCTTTGCCTATCAACGTGGCACATTGCTTGGGGAGGGGGAAATGGGTGTTTGGTCGCGGAGGGAAGAGGGAATGGGGGAATTTGGGGCAAAATCGGGGTTATTATTTAAAGGAAACACGCGGGTCACCCGGAAACCCGGTGTGACCCGGCACTGGATAAAGGGCAACGTGTCACGGAGGGTAACGCGGAGCCCCTCCTCCGTGACACGGAGCCAACGCGTTGGCTTACTGGAATTTTGAAAAATCCAGATTTGCCTTCAACGTGTCACAGAGGCCAACGCGGAGCATTGCCTCCGTGACACGGCGCCAACGCGCCAGTGCTCTGTTTCACCTATAAATTTAATTTTCATACCTCGCCTCATTTTCTCGATTCCATGTATATTTCCTCCGTTATACCTGAAAATCACCTCACTAAACAAAAATTGGTTAAATTAATAGATTTCCCTAACTAAAAATAAAATAAAATATACTAACTAAAATGCAAATCTAAACCTAGTCAAGAAAAAGAAAAGAAAAGTAAAAATTATTTACACTAAAAAGAAAGAAAGAAAATATTTTTCACGGGTTGCCTCCCGTGCAGCGCCTGGTTTACCGTCGTGGCTCGACGTCCTTTAAGCTCATTTATCTACTAGGGAGATGGATGATTTGTCCCGATCATGATCATCCCCCCAGTAGTGCTTGCATCTCTGCCCATTTACCAAGAACGTAGCACTCCTATCTTCTTGCCACAGTTCTACCGCCCCGTGAGGGGTCATTCTCACCACTTCAAACGGTCCAGACCATTTAGACCTCAGCTTACCAAGAAACAATTTCAATCTTGAATTAAAAAGCAAAACTTTCTGTCCGGGTTCGAAAATGCGATGCACCACATGCTTGTCGTGCCATCTTTTGGTTTTTTCCTTGTAGTACTTCGCACTCTCATAGGCATGCCAGCGAAATTCATCAAGTTCGCTGAGCTGCATCAATCTCTTTTTACCCGCCAGCTCTAAGTCTATATTTAGCTTTCTGACAGCCCAGAAAGCTCGATGCTCAAGTTCAACCGGGAGATGACATGCTTTGCCATAAACCAATCGGTATGGTGACGTTCCAATCGGTGTCTTATAAGCAGTTCGGTAGGCCCACAACGCATCATCAAGTTTACCAGACCAATCATTCCGTTGTGTATTCACCGTTTTCTGAAGAATCTGTTTTACCTCCCTATTTGACACCTCTACTTGCCCACTAGTTTGTGGGTGGTATGCTGTGGCCACTTTATGGCGCACCTCATACTTAGCCAATAATTTCTTGAAGCTTGCATTGACAAAATGAGCTCCTCCGTCACTGATAATTGCTCGGGGTGTCCCAAACCTTGTGAGAATGTGTTTCTTCACAAACTTCGTTACTACCTTGTTATCATTCCTGGGGCAAGCTATTGCTTCCACCCATTTTGATACATAATCTACAGCTACCAAGATGTAACGATTTCCAAATGACGGTGGGAATGGACCCATGAAATCAATGCCCCAAACATCAAAGGGCTCAATTTCCAGTACGTTCTGCAAAGGCATCTCTTGTCTTCTGCCAATTGTTCCTGTCCGCTGACATCTATCACACATTTTGACATACTCCATAGAATCTCTGAACAGGGTCGGCCAAAAGAAACCTGACTGAAGAACCTTGTGTGCTGTTCTCTCACCTCCGTGATGCCCTCCATACAACGAAGAATGGAAGCCCCTTAGCACCTCTGCTATCTTACTCTCTGGGATGCATCTTCTCATCACCTGGTCTGGTCCCTGCTTGAACAAATATGGCTCGTCCCATACATAATATCGGCTGTCATGCCTCAATTTTCTTCTTTGCTGGTCTGTTGCTTCAGGTGGGTAAACTCCGCTCACTAGCAAGTTGACTATGTCAGCATACCAGGGAACTTCTGCTTCTCCCACTGCCAATAGTTGCTCATCTGGGAAGTCCTCATTAATATCATCACTTTCCATCACATGCGACCGACTCTCCAGTCGTGATAGGTGATCTGCTACCTGATTTTCACTCCCCTTTCTGTCTCTAATCTCAAGGTCGAACTCCTGTAGCAATAAGATCCATCTGATCAATCTGGGCTTAGCATCTTTCTTGTTGAATAGGTATCAAATAGCTGCATGATCAGTGTACACCACCACTTTCGAACCCACCAAATAAGACCGGAACTTGTCAAATGCAAACACTAGAGCTAGCATTTCCTTTTCTGTGACTGTGTAATTGCTCTGAGCCGTATTCAGCGTCTTGCTTGCATAATAAATAGAATGAAAAACTCTATTCTTCCTTTGTCCCAATACAGCTCCCACAGCCACATCACTGGCATCACACATCAGCTCAAATGGTTGTTCCCAATCAGGAGAGGTAAGTATGGGTGCTTCTATCAATTTCTGCTTCAACTTTTCAAATGCTACAACACACTCATCGTTTAATTCAAACTTGACCTCCTTTTCTAGCAGCCTGCATAGCGGTCTAGAAATGTTGGAAAAGTTTTTAATGAATTGTCTGTAGAATCCTGCATGTCCCAGAAAACTACGTACACCTTTCACGGATACTGGTGGTGGCAATTTCTCAATAACCTCAATTTTAGCACGATCGACTTCCAACCCCTTTTTAGACACTTTGTGGCCCAGGACAATCCCCTCCTTCACTAAGAAGTGGCATTTCTCCCAGTTTAACACAAGGTTGGATTCTTCACATCGAGCCAGCACCATGTCAAGATTCTGCAAACAAGTAGCAAACGAATTACCAAAAACAGAAAATTCATCCATAAATACCTCAACAAAATCTTCAACCATGTCATGGAAAATAGCCATCATGCATCTCTAGAATGTGGCGGGTGCGTTGCATAACCCAAACGGCATCCGCCTGAAAGCATATGTCCCATAAGGACAGGTGAAAGTCGTCTTCTCTTGATCCTCAGGAGCGATGGCTATTTGGTTATAGCCGGAGTACCCATCAAGGAAGCAATAATATTCCTGCCCTGCCAACCTGTCAAGTATTTGGTCAATAAAAGGAATGGGGTAATGGTCTTTCCTCGTGGCTTCATTTAGTTTTCGGTAGTCCATACAAATTCGCCAGCCTGTGACGGTTCGTGTAGGGATTAACTCATTTTTCTCATTAGTGATTACAGTCATCCCCCCTTTCTTAGGAACACATTGAACGGGACTGACCCACTCACTGTCTGAAATTGGGTAGACTACACCTGCATCAAGCCACTTGATTATTTCCTTCCTTACCACATCTTTCATTGCTGGATTAAGTCTCCTCTGCGGCTGAACAGTTGGCTTGGCTCCTGTCTCCATGAATATCCTGTGCGTGCAGAAAGCTGGATTTATACCCTGAATGTCGGACATTTGCCAACCCATTGCTTTCTTCCTCTTCCTTAAGACCCCCAAAGCTGCCTTTTCCTGTTCCTCTATCAAGTCTGCAGAGATAATAACTGGTAACGTCTCTCCCTCCCCCCAAAAGATATATTTTAAATGGGGAGGCAATTCTTTCAGCTCCAATTTCGGTGCCTCCTCAACAGAAGGTTTCGGCAACGGCTCTAGTGATCTCATCAAGGACTGAAATTCCTGTCTTCTCAGATGATTAGGTGCTCCATCCAACAATTGAACCATTCCACAAGCTTCTCCATCCCCAAAATGATCAGAATGCTTCAGCGCTCTCTCCAATGGGTCTTGAGATTCAACAGCCTGCTTACTTTCTCCATGTTCGACCACGCTGATTTCCGAAAGCTCCTCATGTATAGCCGGCAGCTTCATGGCTTTTAACACATCAAATACCTCTACCTTGTCATGTGCTTGCATTGTAAGTTTACTCGCAGCTACATCAATCAATGCCTTTCCGGTTGCCAAAAAGGGTCGTCCCAAAATAAATGGGACTTCAGCATCTGGTTCAAAGTCCAGAACAATAAAATCGACCGGAAAAATGAGGGAGCCTACCTGCACCAACACATCCTCAACAATGCCATCCGGCTTAGCCAAAGACCTGTCTGCTAGCTGCAAGATTACCGTTGTAGGTC
Organism: Datura wrightii; assembly: GCA_035772735.1. Lineage (NCBI taxonomy): Eukaryota > Viridiplantae > Streptophyta > Magnoliopsida > Solanales > Solanaceae > Datura > Datura wrightii. The sequence continues at coordinate 107,446,736 of JASDFA010000020.1, read as the reverse complement.
TAGGACTCCCTAGACCTAACTTTCTGAATACCGAAGAAGGCATCAGATTTATATTTGCCCCCAAGTCGCATAATCCACGCGCTCGGATACTTTGCCCAATAGTCAGCTGGATAGTGAAACTTCCAGGGTCTTTCAGTTTTGTGGGCAACCTATTCTGAATACGGGAAGTGCATTCCACTGTTAAAGCTACCGTGGCATACTCAGTCAAACGACTTTTGTTAGCCACGATGTCTTTAATATACTTCGCATATTTTGGCACTCCCTGCAAGACATCAACAAGAGGTAAGTTAACATGTACCTGTTTAAGTACCTCCATGAATTTCTGGAAACACGCCTCCTCCTTGTGTTTCTTAAGTCGTTGAGGGAACGGGGGTGAAGGCCTTTCTGGTTCAGCTTCTTTACTCTTCCCCTTATCAGAACTTTCCTCTCCCTCAACATCTGTTGCTCCTGACTTTTGAGGCGGTCTTTCCGGTTCCACCTCCTTTAATTGTAAACCACTCCTCGTGGTCACTGCATTAACCTGCTTCGGATTTGGATCCGTGTCGCTAGGTAGTCCTCCTCTGGGTCTAGTATTTTGGGCACTAGCAAACTGCCCAAACTGATATTCAAGAGCCTTGGTCGCCAATTGATTGTTCTTCACTTCGGCTGCCAATTTTACATAGTCAGCCTGCAATTGTGCCTGGTTAGCGATCATGGTTTTGAACATCTCCTCAATAGTCGGTGATGGTGGTGGAGGAGGGGCATTGTGATTTCTGAATTGAGCTTGATAATTTTGTTGCCCTCCTTGGTTTCTGTGCATACCCTGCCCTGAACTCTGACCTTGTTGATTGTTGCTACCCCACGAAAAATTCGGATTGTTCCTCCAATTTGAGTTGTAGCCACCACCAAAATGCTGTTGATTTCTCTGTGCATTGCCCACAAAGTTAACAGAATCAGGATTTGCACCACAGCATTCAGCTGAATGCTCACTACTACCACACACTTCACACCACATCTGTTGAACTGCATTGACTGAAGCTGAAGGCTGGTTCAAATTGATATTGCTGAAGTGAGTGTTTAACTGATTTTGCAAAGCAGCTATCTGTGCAGCGATAGCTGTGAATCCATCCACTTCAAGCACTCCCGCTGCTTTCCTTGCTCCACCTCTTGAAGAATCTGCATTCCATTCTGGATTGCCTTGTGAAATTCGGTTGAGTAAAGTGTACAGCTCCTCATAAGTCTTCTCCATCGCTTGCCCTCCAGCTGCTGAATCTAACAGAATTTTAGTGTGGGGTTCCAAACCCTCAATAAAAGTGTGTACCAACACCTCGTTGGACTGATGATGGTGAGGACAGTCCCGCAACATGGATTTGAATCTTTCCCAGGCTTGATATAGATTTTCCCCTTCCCTCTGTTTAAAACTTAGGATTTGACTCCTAAGTCTGGCTGTTTTACCAGAAGGGAAAAATCTGATCAAAAACTTCCGTGCAAGATCATCCCACGTTGATATAGAATTGGGTGGTTCAGCTTTTAACCACCTCTTGGCTTCACCAAGTAAGGAAAATGGAAATAAGGTGAGCCGAACATAATCAGGTGACACTCCAGCGGGTATATAAGTGTCACTTATCTCCAAAAAGTTCTGGAGATGTTGTTGTGGATCTTCGTGAGGGAGACCGGTAAATTGCCCGCTTGTGTGCAAAAGTTGCACCATATTCTGCTTTAATTCAAACCTCCCTCCAGGCTCTGGTTTGCGGATGCTAGAATGGACATTATTAGCGTGTGGGATTGCCACCTCGCGAGCCGGCCTTGCTGCTGCTTCATCGGGCACTAAAACTGCCCTAACAACTGGTGGATTTGGTTGCTCCATCATAGTCTGTTGAAGCAACTGTAGCTTCTTCCGAAGAGCTTCTCTACGTTGGCTATGAAATTCACGCTCGGGCTCTAAGTAAGATTCCACCAGATCTTTGTCCCTTGCCAGTGTTCACAGAAACAAAATCTGCAAAATACAGGCTAAGACCAAGTTGTTAACACTTAAGAAAATAAAAATACAAATACAGTAAATTTACACTAAACACAATTTTACAAATCGCCTAGCCTCCCCGGCAACGGCGCCAAAAACTTGCTCGGTGCTTTGGGGTACGGGTAAAAACCGACACGCAAGTGCACGTGGTCAAACAAGTAATAAAGTGGCTAAGTAGCTAAGTATCGATCCAAGGAGGCTCAAGATATGTAAAATTGCCTAATTTACTATATTTCTGTTTAACTTCTAATTATGCTAACAACAACGTACCCAAGAGTAATTGAATTTTTGTTTCTAAACTATATACTACAATTAATACAGACTATTTACTTTTGAATTCAGACAATGGATATGAACATGCCAAGGTTAAGAACAAGTAATGAACTTGATAATCATGATAATTTTGGTTAATTCTCTTCTTCATGTTGCTAGCCAAGAACATTTGCCTAGAAATTAAAACTCTCGTATTTAATTTCACTTTAGAATTATAAACCATCCGTCTACATTTCTGTGATCAAATGCAATTTATGACCTAGCACTACAATTCCGGTTTCCTAATTTGACTAATACGGCTTCCAAGTATATTTCTATCAGGAAAGCACATCAAAACCCAATTTTCCCAAATCAAGTTAAGAACAATACCCTATTAATTCACAACTTTCCAATTTCTTGCTCTCTCGAGTGAAATTGGACTTTTTAGATATACATTAATGTTGGCCAATCACTAATGCAGTAAAGAACAAGAATTAATAGAACAACATTAAAGAAGAAGAATAAACCATATCAATGAAAATCAGAATTCATTACACATGTTCAAGACCTCAGCAAGAAAGAGAATTAGCCACTCATTCTTGGATTGATCATCCTAAAATGAGTGTAAATCATACGTACAATTGATAGAAAGAAGAAAGGAAGAGAAGAAATCCCTTAGCTTTTCCAATCTTCAACTGCTACTAACCCACGTTCCTGCTCTCCACTTTTGAACTCAGTCTAAAAGCTGAAAAACTCCTTAAAATAAACCTAAGTGTGCTATTTATACTAGTGGGACATTTTTTCCGGAATAACAAGCAACGTGTCACGGAGGCCAACGCGGAGCCTTGCCTCCGTGACACGGCGTGGATGCGGACCCTCACTGGAATTTCCAGGGTCCAGTAATTGAACCTCAACGTGGCACGGAGGCCATCGCGGAGGCCTATCTCCGTGCCACGGAGCTGACGCGCAGGCACACTGGAAATTGCAAATTTAATTCCTGCTCAGGCAGTGTGCTACCGCGATGGTAGCGTGGCACGGAGCCATCGCGGAGCCCCTATAACTCCTGCATTCCCTGGTCTTTTCCACGCTCGCATCCAAGTCCAACTCCGACATAGTTCCAACATGCATTTTAGCTCCTAAAAATCACATTTTCCTGCAAAACAAATGCTAATCATGTTGGTTAGTATAAATTCGCATTTTATTACCAATTACATGATATTATATACACATTGCACAACAAACAAGGTAAAAATGATACGTTTGAGTATCACTTGGGCATATAAATCTGCCCAAGATCACTGGCCACACCCAAAAACACCACCCGTTGCCCAGATGACACTCCCCTAGATGATTCTTGCCAAACTTAGGACATGCTAAAAAAGTGTGGCTGCCAGAGACATGGCTCTAGGACTGGGAGCCTGATGTACCACCCTATTATCTTTGTAGGGTTTGGAAGATGGAGAACTGGCCGAGGAAGGAGTTGGAGGCCTCTGCTGCTGCTAGGGGCAATTACCACCGCCCGACCTCTGCTGGGAGTACTCAAATTGACCGGTTCTGGCCTATTTACTCTCCCTTTCTATCTCCTTCAACTTTTCTGCTTCTACCTGCTGTACATAAATGATGATACTGGAGAGGTCTATGTCTTTGATAAGCATGGCAGTCTTGCATTCTTTGACCACCAAGTCCAAGGCTCCAAAAACGAAATTAAGCATGCGAGCCCTAGGCTCATCAACCATTTCTAGAGTATATCTTGAGAGCTAAGTGAAATTCAGTGCATATTCCTATACTTTCATGTTGTTCTGCCTCAGGTTCATAAATTCTGCGGCCATAGATTCCCTTAACTCCCGTGGAAAGAACTATCTAGGAATGCTATAACGAACTCATCCCATTTTACTGGACTTGCATCATTTTGCCTTCTTTCCTTTCATTGCTTGTACCAAATATGAGCTACTCCTTTCAGCTGGTAGGAAGCCATATCAGCATTTTCTTTAGAGGTAACACCCATGAGTTGGGTGATCTTATGCACCTCGTCAATAAATTCTTGCGAGTCCTCCTTTACTTTGGACTTGTGAAGTACCAAGGAATTTATCCGAGTAAAAATCCTAGACTCTAGCAGTAGCTGTAGACCCATTTGTATTAGCTGGTACCACGACTTGCTGATTAACATGGTTGTTCATGGCCTGGGCCAGCATCTGAATCGCAGCCCAAAATTTTGCGTGGGACACCTGATCGTCCTGAGGAGCTGCGGGAGCTGTTGGGGCTAGTCGGTTAGCATTTTCGGTCCTCCTTCTATTTCCTCTTTTTGGAGGCATTGTTATCTAAAAAGGGTAGAGCACGAGTTAGGAGGACGTATTAGAGTTTAAAACTCTATGCATGATAAGAATCATGAATAAAGGGAATTTTTCTAAAAACGCCTCAAAGCCTCCCCCTCATATGTGTGGCGCGCTTCACAGCTATGAAAAGGACTCTACTTGTCATGACCCGAACATAGCTCCGGACCGAGACATGGAATCTAGAACCATGAATGGCTCCAAGTCGACCCATGGTGTGAACATGATAACTAACACACATACATCAAGTGACAGCTGATAACTAAAACATGAATAAGCGGTAGTCTGAATACATATCAACCGTATAGAGTCACACTGACAAAGCTAAAATTTTATATATTGTCTGATAAGCCTCTAACATGTCTGAAGAGCTGATGGGACAAAACCGACAACTAGCTCACTAAAGTCTAAAAACTAAAAGTAACATAACTCAACCAACTGAAGGTGCTCGAAGGATGAGGACTCACCAATAAGAGAAACTAAACTAAGCTGTGAAAACTGGCTAGCGACGGAACTAAGTCTGATCGTCTGAACTTGTATCATGAAACGATACAACATAGAGTATGCGATTAGTACTTGAAATATACTGAGTATGCAAGGTAAACAAAACATGCTGAAAAAGTATAAACTAAAACCCTGTATATAAACATAAATAGTAAGATCATAAGAGTAAGGACTGTATGCCGAAATCTGATTCTGAAACATGTATAGCCATAAGCTGAATATCATATCTAAATCGAATGACCCAAAGCTAAAAATAGAAATAATATGACTTTTCATAGCTAAAATCATAAGTAAAAGCTCATAAACTAATCATTGAGTAAGAGAGTAAAAGGAAACTCTCATTCGAAGCCCTATATACCAGGGTAAGCTGAATCTACATTGGTCTTTGAAAGCCTAAGAGATTTGGAGAAGAAATTGAAGGGTTTAAGCTTGATCTTCAATAGAAAACCTCTAAACTTGCATGCATGGGATGAATGAATTAGAATAGGTCAAACTCCCTTAAAACCCCCTTTTGAGATATTAAAATGACATAGTTTGGGCTAGGAGCTTAGGATTTAGGAAAATATCCTTAATCAATTCACAGGAAAACCGTTCTGTCAGCTATCACGACTAATACCATGAGTCATACAATATCCTATGACTCCTGATATACTCCCGTACTGACCAAGTCCAAAACCTCCAATCCTCTAAACATTTCCATGAATCCTACTATGATCTGTAACACCATCCTACGAACCGTACCATCACCCGTACAACCAATCACCTGCTATCCCCAAGGACTTACTACGACTCCTAACCATGGGTCATATGCACATACTATGACTCATAGTGGGGACTCATGGTATGGGGAACCAAAATCTCTACTGTGAACCATGGGTCTTCCCACGACCCATACTGCCAACCTACGACTCGTAGGTTGAGTTGTACTTAAGTAAATTTTCCAACTTTTCCTGTTGATCACATTTCAAATCTCAGGTCTAGTCTTAGGAACTTTCAGAGTTTTACAGTATCTTCCCCTCGAGAACATTCATCCTTGAATGGGTGTTAAACATACTAAAAAGCCGAGGAAAGGAACTGCAATCCCAAATATTGAACATCTGAAGCTGAAACTGATAGAGTGACTGACTCTAGACTGATACACATGACTGAATTTATACATACAGGTTAGGACATGAAAGGAACTGAGATGCATGAACTTGACATGAAACTTAATTGAGTATTGGGGGGAGGGGGGGAGCCGATACCTCAAGCTGACACAGAATTGGAAGGGAATAAATAAGGGCATTTAGCCTTCATATCTACTTCAGCCTCTCATGTAGCTCCCTCAATGAGCTGATACCTCCACAAGACTTTCAGTGAAGCTACTTATTTGTTCCTTAACTTCCGAACCTGATGATTAAGGATCTCAATGGGTACCTCCTCATAGGTAAGGCTATCCTTCACACCTATGCTCTCCACCGGAACAACCAAAGCTGGGTCACTAATGCACTTCTTCAATAATGATACATGGAAAACTGGATGCATCGAAGCTAACTCCGTTGGCAACTCCAACTCATAGGCCACCTTGCCAACACATCTCATAATCCTTTATGGGACAACATATCAGGGACTAAGCTTTCCTTTCTTTATGAACCTCATCACTCCTTCATGGGAGACACCTTCAAGAGCACCCAATTATCAACTTCAAACTCAAGTTCTCTCCGCCTAACATCTGTATATGACTTCTGATGACTCTAAGTTGTTTTCAGCCTTTCCCTAATAAGCTAAAATATCTCCATGGCCTCATGAACTGAATTTGGCCCTATCAACATAGCTTCCCCTACCTCGAAGAGACCAATAGGCGATCTATACCTCCTCCCATAGAGAGCCTCAAACGGAGCCATCTGAATGCTGGAGCGGTAACTGTTGTTATAAGAAAACTCGATAAGAGGTAAATGATCATACCAACTACCCTTGAAGTCAATCACACATGCTCTAAACATATCCTCAAGAGTCTTAATGGTCCGCCAAGCCTGACCATCCGTTTGCGGGTGAAAACCCGTGCTAAGCTTGACCTGAGTACCAAGTCCCTTCTAAAACAATCTCCAAACCTACAAGGTAAATTGAGTACCTCTGTCTGAGATGATGGAAAAACTAATTCCGTGCAACCGAACTAACTATCGAATGTACAATCTAGCATAGTTCTTTGCTTAATCGGTAGTTCTAACTGATAGAAAATGAGCTTCTTTCGTCAACCTGTCTATAACCACCCAAATAGAGTCATATTGTCGGTGAGTGCGAGGCAACCCTGTGATGAAGTCCATGTTGATCTTTTCCCACTTTTAAGTGGGGATACTGATGTCTTATAGCACACCTCCTGATCTTTAATGCTCAACTTTCACCTATGGGCAATTCAGACACCTAGCCACAAACTTTGCTATGTCCCCCTTCATGCCACTCTACCAGTAGACTTCCCGTAGGTTATAGTACATCTTGGTGGTACCTGGATGTATAGAATATCTAGAACCATGAACCTCATGCAACATCTTTTCTCTCAAATCATATATACTCGAAACACATAAATGACCTTGATATCGAAGCACACTATCTCCCCCTTGGGAGAAGACATCCACCTTCTAATTTTGAACCGCTTCTTTCAACTTCACCAAGATAGGATCATCATCTTGCCTAGACTTGACCACAGTCACCAAAGATGATCTAAACCATTCTGAATAATGATACCACCATCTGTCAAATCCATAAAATAAACCCCTAATCGTGTAAGCTAATGCACATCCTTCACCAACTCTTTCCTTTCATTATCTACATGAGAAACACTCTCCATGGATAGTCTTCTAAGGGCATCCGCCACTACATTGGCCTTGCTCGGATGACAAAGGACACTCATGTTATAATCCTTGGGAAGCTCTAACCACCTCCTTCATTGCAAATTTAGGTCCTTTTGAGTGAACACATACTGAAGGCTCTTGTAGTCTTGGAGCACATCCACATGGACTCCATACAAGTAGTTTCTCTGAATCTTCAATGCGAACACCACTGCTGCCAATTCTAGATCATGTTTTGGGTAATTCTTTTCATGAATCTTAAGATGTCTAGAGGCATATGCAATGACCTTACCATGCTATATCAACACATATCCAAGAAAAACCCTAGAGGCATCAAAATACAGAAAAAAATTCCATCAGTACCCTCAGATAGGGTCAATACTAAGGCTGAAGTGAGTCGAGCCTTTAACTCCTTAAAACTCTTCTCACAGGCCTCCAACCATTAAAATTTGACTTTTTTCTGAGTCAACTTAGTCAACGGTGCTACAATGGATGGAATCCTTCAAAAAACCTCCTGTAGTAGATAACTAAACCCAAGAAGCTCCTGATATCCAAAGGATTAACTGGTCTAGGCCAATTCTTCACCGTTTATATCTTTTGAGAGTCCACCTACACACCCTCGCTTGACACCACATGACCCAAAAATGCTATCGAGTCCAACAAAAACTCAAACTTGCTGAATTTAGCAAACAGTTGGCGATCCTTGAGAGTCTATAGCACGATCCTCAATTGAGCGACATGCTCCTCCTCACTCTGGAAGTATATGAGAATGTCGTCTAAGAAGACAATCATCAACATGTCTAAATACTTTTTGAACACCCTGTTTTGCAAGTCCATGAAAGCTGCAAAGCATTCATTAGTCTAAAATATATAACTACAAACTCATAGTGACCATACCGAGTCTGGAAAGCTGTCGTTGGAATGTCACTATCCCTAACTCTGAGCTAGTGATAACTGGATATGAGGTCTATCTTTGAGAAGCAATTAGCACCCTGAAATTGGTCAAACAAGTGATCAATTCTGGGGAGGGGATACTTTTTCTTGATTGTGACCTTGTTCAACTGCCGATAGTCAGTACACATATGAAGAGACCCATCCTTCTTTCGAACAAAGAGAGTTGGTGCACCCCACGGGGATTTGCTAGGTCTGATAAAGCCCTTATCTAGAAGATCCTTCAACTACTCTTTCAACTCCTTTAGCTCAGCTAGAGCCATTATGTAAGGATGAATAGATATAGGCTATGTATCTTGAAGAAGGTCGATACCAAAGTCAATCTCTCGCTCGGGAGGGACTCATGGTAGATCATCTGGGAAAACCTCTGGATACTCACATACAACAAGGACAGACTGAAGAGTCGGGGTCTCAGATGTAGCATCCTTAACTCAAACTAGATGGTACACACAACCCTTGGAAATCATCTTTCTAGTATTAAGGTAGGAAACAAAGCGAACTACAGGCACAAATGAACTACCCTTCCATTCTAGAACTGAGTCACCTGGAAATGGGAACTCTATCGAACGGGTTCTATAATTCACTGAGGCATAACATGCATGCAACCAATCCATACCAAAGATAACATCAAAATAAGTAATGTCTATCTCTACTAAATCAGTCAAGGTGACTTTCTGACAGACTATGATAGGGCAATCTCTGTATACGCGTCGAGGTATAACTGAGTCACCAATTGGAGAAGAGACTGAGAAGGGATCTGATAGGATTTCAAGACTAAATTTGAAACTAATAGCGATATAAGGCATCACAAAAGATAAAGTAGCCCCTGGATCTAATAATGCATACACATCAGGATGAAATACTCGTAACATACTAGTGACCACATATGGAGAGACCCATGCTCTTGATGAGATGAGAGGGCATAAAATCTGTTATGACGCTGACCACCACCTGCACTAGTGGATTCATCCTGCTAAGCTGAGTATGATGGTGGAGCTGCTGAACTGGTGGTTGGGTCACGACCTCTACCATGGCCCTGTCTGGTCGAAGGGCAATCTCTGAGCATGTGTCCGGGCTTACCGCACCCAAAACACGCACCTGAACCTGCTAAGCACTCTTCGGTGTCTTGTAACACACCTATCACAAACTTGAATGCTGGGCTCTACTAACATGCTTCACTAACCTCGGGAGCTTGATGTTCTTCCCTTCTGATCATGCCTAGATCTATATGGCACACTTGCTAATGACGGCGCTGGGGCTGATGGTCTCTGGTGGGACTACTGACGATGTCCGCCGTTGGACCTCTGGTGGGAAAACCGAGAGCTACCTGTCCTGGCCCTCTTGGCCTCTCTCTCCCTTTCCTTCATTTGATTCACCTTGATCTGTTGGGCGTATATGACCAATCGAGAGAAATCTAGATCACTAATTAGCATTGCAGTCCTACGCTACTTGACCAACGAATCTGACACTCCACACACAAATATGTTCATATGAGCTCTCTGATTTGTAACCATCTCTGGTGTATTCTTGGACTACTGGGTGAACTCTAAGGCGAACTCTTGCATAGTCATATTGTTCTACCTCAAGTTGATGAACTCCGCTGCCTTTGCCTCCCTCAACTCCCTAGGGAAGAATCTATCGAAGAAGGTGGTCATGAACTCATCCCAGCTCACGAGAATGGTGCCCACTGCTCTCCCGTCCTTCCATTGACGGTACCAAATACAAGCAACCCCCTTCAGCTGGTAGGAGGCTAAATATGCGCTCTCTTCTTCCGTCACCCCCATAATCTGGGTGATCTTCTGTATCTCCTCAAGTAATTCATGCGGGTCCTCATATAGTTTTGACCCCAAAAACTCTGGTGGATTCATCCTGAAAAACACCCGAACTCGAGCCGCTGTTTTGTTCCCATTATGAGGAATATGGGGCACCACCTGCTGGTTGATATGAGAGGACATAGCCTATGCCAACATCTGAAAAGCCGCACTAAACTCGGCATGAGAGACCTGCTCGGTCAAAGGACCTGCTGGTGCTAAAGGGCTTGCTGGTGCTCATCTTCATTGCCATCTTCATGGCCATTTCCATTTTTCTTCCTTCTACCATTTACTTGGCATGGAGGCATGATTCTGTAAATGTGTATTGAATCAGTTAGAAGGATAGAGAGATACTTCATCGCACGACATAGATCATGAAAAAGGGAAATTTCCTAAAACGTCTTATAGACTCTCCCCCATAAGGGTGGTGCGCGTCACACTCATGAAAAAGACTCTACTCAATGTGGCTTTCAGACACCTTAGAACACTCTAAACCTTTGCTATGATACCAAGTTTTTCATGACCCAAACATAGGTCCGGACCGAGACACGGAACCTAGAACCACAAATGGCTCCAAGTCCACTCATGGCATGAACAATGATAGCTAACACACAAAATCAAGCGAAAGCTAATAACTAAAACATAAATAAGTGGAAATCTGAATACATATCAACCGTACATAGTCAACATTGACAAAGCTAAAATTTTACATATAGTTTGATAAGCCTCTAACATGTCTGAAGAGCTGATGGGACAACATCCCCAACCAGCTCACTAAAGTCTGGAAACTGAAAGTAACATAACTCAATCGACTGAAGGTCCTCAAAGAATGAGGACTCACCAATAAGAGAAACTGAACTAAGTTGTAAAAACTGGCTAGCGGCGGAACTGAGTCTGATCATCTGAACCTGTATCATGAAATGATACAACATAGAGTATGCGGTTAGTACTTGGAATGTACTGAGATTGCAAGGTAAGTAAAACATGCTGAACAAGTATAAACTGAAACCATGTATATAAACATAAATCGTAAGATCACGATACTAAGGACTGTATGCTGAAATCTGATTCTGAAACATGTATACTCAGAAGCTGAATATCATATCTGAATAAACCAAAGCCAAAAATAGAAATAATATGACTTGTCATAACTAAACTCATAAGTAAAAGCTCATAAACTAATCATTGGGTCACACTTACTAAAAAATATAATATCATAAGTCATAAACATGCATACTGAAATCATGAGGAACAATGGGAGGACTTGTTACAATCGACACCATCACGATAGAGCTTACGTTATGACCCAACCATCACACTCGAGTGGGAAGAGCCGTCCAAAACCTTGCCAGGGCTAAGGACACTACCATAATGTTGATATCAAGCTGAAGGCCCCTTGCGGGCAGGGAAACTCACTTGGGAGGCCCCAAATAAATATATAAAAACCTACATTGGCGCGTAATTCTAAGATCGGGGAACCCTAGAACCCCAGCTCACTTGGTGCTAGACACTACTCCCAAAAACATGCATAGTGCTCCTATCATTTTTCAATAAAGCTGAAATCATAATCACATGCATAGGGTGAAATGTGAACATGGAGACTTTCATGATCTTGCATAATTGGGCATAATTTTCTAAAATATTGAAATCATAAATCTATAAACAAAATAGGTATAAAATCTGCCCATAAATCTTAAAGCATACTTTGAAACATGAAGAGAATTGACCCATAAGTAATAGAGAATTTCATAAAATTGGGTTAAAAACCCATAAGATCATGGATTTGATCTCGAACTTGAATTCATGGAATTGAAGAGTATTTTGAGTATGATAGTAAAAGGAAACTCTCATTTGAAGCCCTACATACCTGGGTGAGTTTAATCTACACTGGTCTTTGAAATCCCAAGAGATTTGGAGAAGAAATTGAATGGCTTCAATACGAAACCTCTAAACTTGCATGCATGGGAGTTGAATGAATTAGAATAGGTTCAAATCCCTTAAAACCCTCTTTTGAAAGCTTAAAACGACATAATTTAGGGATTAGGAGCTTAGAATTTATGAAAATACCCTTAATGAATTCGCTGGAAAATTATTCTGTCAGTTGTCACGACTCTAAGTTGTACAATCCTCCTATGACTTGTGGTATACTCTTCTACTGACCAAGTCCAAAACCTCCAATCCTCTGAATATTTCCATGAATCCTACTACGATCGCTAACACCATCCTACGAAACGTACCATCACCCGTATAATCAATCACTTGCTATCCCGAAGGACTTACTACGACTCCTAACAACGGGTCGTACCCACATACTACAACTCATAGTGGGGACTCGTGGTCTAGGGAACCAAAATGTCATATCTGAACCATGGGTCTTCTCACGACCCGTAATTCCAACCTACGACTCGTAGGTTGAGTCGTACTGAAGCAAAATTTTCAACTTTTCTTACTGATCACATTTCAAATCTCGGGTCTAGCTTTAGGAACTTTAAGGGTATTACACTACTTGATGCGGCTTTCAAACATCCTAGGATACTCTAAACCTGATGCTCTGATACCAAGTTTGTTATGACCCGAGTTCACACCCTGGACGCAACTCGGTACCTAGAGTCACAAGTGATGCCAAGCAAACCCTGGTAGAGCATATTCTACTAATAACTAATCTGTTGAGAATAATCACAAAAGAGCAGAAGTTAACAACTACCGAATAACGAACAAAACTTGAATAAAATATGAAATCCCTAGCTGATACCACAATCATTGTCTAAAAGCCTTCTAAAAATAAACTGATGATTTGCTGGGAAAAATTTCCAGCTAACTCGAATGTCTAAAACACAAACTGATATAACTAGGACTGGAAATGAAGCCACAGTCCTTGGGAGATGATGACTCACCAAAGATTATTGCAATGCTGAATCTGACGGAGCACTAATCACGCAGCTGGGCCTGAGAACTTGAACCTATATCAGAAAAGTATATATCAGTACTTTGAATGAACTGAATATGACAGAAGAAACTAAAACATACATATATATCAAGTAATTGTAAGTTGTACTGAAATATTGGAAAAATAAACCGAACTCTGAAGAAACTAAATCGAACTGAAACCATAACTCAACTGGACTGAACTATGTTGTACTATGGTGTGTGAGAGACTATAACCGACATGTAACCATGTGAGCTAAATATGGAGTTCGATGTGTACCCCCCATCGAAGAAGGCCCACTATACCTTGCCAGGGTATAATAGCTAAACTGGGTGATCATTGTCTGAAGCCCATTCGGGCTAATAACCTACAATGGCAACACAGTTCTAGGAATCTGGGTGCGTTGAACCCCGATCTGCTTGGTCCTATGTACTACTCCCACTAAAAATCCTAACCGTGTCTAACTATGCTGATAGCTCGAACTAATGTCCTAAGACTTAGGTTAGAGCTACTTATCTGGAAGTGTTCTGAGAGTCTAAGAACCTAAAAGAAACTATTTTCTAAGTCTCGTTAGAGATTCTTTATCTTAAAGCGTTGTAATGGTCTAAAGAACAAATAACAAATCGATAAACTAATCCTACTAAATTTACTGATTTTCTCAAAGATTGATAATAGTCAAACTGATCAGTTGACATTTCTGGAGAATGCTAAGTATATTGAGTATTGACTGGAACTTTGAGACTGAATATACAAAAGATTAACTTCTATTCAAGTGTCTGTACTAATCATTCAAGATTCGAGTAAAATCTACTATCAACAAATAACATTTCTGTCTGAGCCTAAATCATGCAAGTTTAACTCATGCTAAAGATTCAAACTAAGAAATAAAACTAAACAAAAAAACTAGAGCATGAATTTCTACTAGGAATACTCATATAAACTAAGGAAATTAACCCGATTAAGGAGTTCCTTTATAATTGAAAACCCCAGCTTCAACTATTCTGCAGGTCTAGAAGATAGAAGGTTTTATGAAACTAAATTGGGACACAAAGGGGAAAGGAAAACCTTGTTGAATTCCTACATAACTATAGCAGATTCCTCGTAAGAAAATCCTTGAGAATCTAAGAAGAAACTGAAACCCTTATTCTTGCCTGACACTTTCTATCTGAGTTATCATAGAGGAATTCTAAGAGTGTGAGGTAAGAATGAGGGAGGAATGTTTTGCATCCCTATAAATCCATGAAATATAATCCCAAAACGACGTAGTTTAGGCATTAAAATAGAGGGAAGTTACAAAAATGCCCCTGAGAAAAAGTCAGGAAAACTATCCATCAGGACCCAATGGGTCACACTATGAGTCATTGGTTGAGACCACGACTTGTTGTGATAAGTAGTTTGTCATGACCCGAACATAGGCTCGTATCGAGACACGGGACAAGGAGCCCCGAGAGACTCTAAGTCGACTCATGGCATGAACATACATCTAACTCAATCAGATAAAACAAAAGATTTAGCATAATAAACATGGTGGATTTCTAATCATAACATAACATCGGAACCGAAATAAAACCACTTCATACATGAAATGATTTCTACATACATTCTGAAAGCCTCTAACATATCTGATGGGTTGATGGAACAACACCCCCAACTATCCCGACAAGTCTGAAACTGAAAGTACAAAGATATCTGATAACAAATGGTCCTTGGGAGATGAGGACTCACCACTGAAGCTGAATGCTAACTCTGAAAGCTGGCTAATGAGGGGGCTGAGTCTGAAGGTCGGAGCCTGTATCATAAAATGATACAACATAGAGTATGCGGTCAGTGCATGGAATGTACCGAGTATGCAAGGTAAGTAGAACCTCTTAAATAAGCAAAATCATTTAAAACATGCATAATATAAAACAACATCAAGATAAGAATCTAAGAGTAGGGATTGCATTCTATTTTCTGAAACCATGATCTGAACATAAATGAACATCATAATTAAATCGAATGACCCAAAGCTAAAATATGATAATCATAAGTAAAACTATACATTGGGTCAAACCTACTTTAGAATATATATATATATATATATATATATATATATTCATTTATCATGAATGATAACATGCATAACTGAAATAATGAGGAACAATGGGAGACTCGTCATATAACCGACATTACCGCGATAGAGCTTACATGGTCCCGAGTATCACACTCAAGTGGGCAGAGCCGTCCAAAGCCTTGCCAGGGATAAGGACGCTACCATGATATTGATATCAAGCTCAAGGCCCTCTTGGGGTAGGGGAAAGCTCACATAGGAGGTCCCAAAATAATCTGATCATACCTACGTTGGCGCGTAGTTATGAGGATTAGGGTTGACAGACCCTTAGCCTACTCAATGCTAGACACTACTCCCAAAAACATGCATATGCTCTTCATCGTTTTTCAATGAAGCTTCCTATCATCTATTAATAAAGATGAATAATCATGCATATATAAATCTGAATCATACATGAGGAGCCTTGGCTTAAACCATACCACAAGCTGAACATAATTGGGACTCTTGACTCCAAAACCATGTGGTAAGCTAATTAACTTGAAATCATACATCATACTTGAACATATGGTCTTGCCCAATACTTAAACATGCTTGAAAATGCTTGATTCACTTGAAAACATGATCATAGACATGGGTAACTTGAAAACATTCATTTCATCATACTTGAACATACATCATAAATCTCATCTTTCATGAACTTCTCATGGATGGGCATTATAATTTATAAAGCTTGAAAACATGATTATAATTGAAAATAATATACAACTTGCCCATGAATCATAATTCGATAATAGGAACATGCTTAGATCTTACCTATGGTAGAAACTTAGGAAATTCATGCATTGGGTTAAGACCCCATAGGATCAACATATAGATATTCATGAATTAGAGAAGGACTAGGCATGAGTGTGAACACATTCACCCATTCATAACCCTACATACCTGAGATGGACTGATTACACTAATTCCTTGATAGCCCAAAGAGAATTGAGGAAGAACTTGTAGAAAACCTAAACTTTATCACCTTCTAAGACCTCACCTTGCATACATGAATTAGAATAGGTTTAGAATGACATAATTCCTCTTAGAACATGCTATTTCGAGCTTAAAATAATGTAGTCTAGGACCCTAGGGCTTAAGAATTATGGAAATACCCTTAATGAAAATTCAGAAAAACTGAACTGCCAGTGACCACGACTTGTACCACGAGTTGTACCATGACGTAACGACTCGTGATCACCTCTCATAGTCACCATTGTGTCATCCTTCATTCATCTCAAAATCCAACCACGACTCGCATATCACGACTTGTGATGTCCTACCACGAGTCGTACTGTTAGTTGTGGCATCATTCACCTTCACCTAAGACAACCTAACCACGATTCCTCATCACGACTCATTTCCACTTCCTACGAGTCGTGTCATGACCCGTTACATCCTACCCTGACACCACAGAGGAAAATTCATCATGACTACTAGACATAAGTTGTACCTACTCATCAGGATTTGTAGAGTGACTCGTGTTCTGCCCCCAAACTCCAAAATCAAAAACTCCATCACGATTAGAACCACGACCCGTCAAATCCCATCACGGCTCGTACCACGAGTCGTTCTGATGCAAAAACTCAGGTTTTTATGCAGAATTCCTTTCCAATTCCCGAGTCTAGTCGTACGCACTTCCAGGGTATTACAATATCTCCCCCTTGGGAACATTCGTCCTCGAATGTGGGAAGCACAAAAAAAAGTAGAGAAATGCACTAATCATATTCAAACACTTAACAAGCATGTTGAAATCTGTCGGAGTGACTGACTCCAAATTGGACCATATAATTGAACTGCAATCATGAATCATACATACATACTTTGATATGAAAGAAATTGGGGTACATTAGCTGAATGAGAAGCTGAATAGAGTTTTAGGGCAAAAACTGATACCTTAAGCTGGGACTGAGCCGGTAGGGAATAGATGCGGATATCTAGCCATTATATCTGCTTCAGCTTCCCACATCGCTCCCTCAACATGCTGGTTCCTCCATAAAACTTTAAATGAAGCTACTTCTTTGTTTCTTAGCCTTCGAACCTGCCGATCTAGTGTTTCCACCGGAACCTTCTCATAACTAAGGCTGTCCTTCACTCATTCATTCACCACCGGAACAACTAGGGCTGGGTCCCCCAAACACTTCTTTAAGAGAAATACATGAAAAACAAGATGAACGGAAGCTAATTTTGAGGGAAACTCCATTTCATATGCCACCTTACCAACCTGTTTCGCAATCCGGTAGAGGCCAACATAACGGGGATTGAGTTTTCCTTTCTTTCCGAACCTCATCATTCCCTTCATTGGAGACACCTTTAGAAACACCCAATCATCAACTTCAAACTCAAGTTCCCTCCTTCTCACATCGGCATAGGACTTTTGGCGACTTTGAGCTGTTTTCAACCTGTCCCGTATGAGCTGAACCTTCTCCGGGCCTCATGGATTGAATCTGGTCCTATCATCGAAGCCTCACCGAATTCAAACAAACCAATAGGCGATCTACATCTCCGCCCATAGAGAGTCTCAAATGGAGCCATCTGAATGCTGGAATGGTAGCTGTTATTGTAAGAAAACTCAATAAGAGGCAAATGGTCATCCCAACTACCCTTGAAGTCAATCACACATGCTCTGAACATGTCTTCGAGAGTCTGAATTTTCCACTCCACTTGACCATCCGTTTTCGGGTGAAATGCTGTGCTGAGCTTGACCTGAGTACCAGTCCTTTATGAAACAACCTCCAAAATTGAGAGGTAAACTGGGTACCTTAGTCTGATATGTTGGACAAGGGCACTCCATGCAACCGAACTAGCTCTTGGATGTATAGTTTGGCATAATCCTCTGCTGAATCCATGGTTTTGACCGGTAGAAAATGATCGGCTTTGGTCAACTTGTCCACAACCACCCAAATGGAGTGATACTGCCGATGAGTGTGAGGCAGCTCTGTGATAAAGTCCATGTTGATTTCTTCCCACTTCCACATGGGGATACTGATATCCTGAAGCACACCTCCCGATCTTTGTTGCGCAACCTTCATCTGCTGACAATTTGGACACTTTGCTACAAATTCCGTGATATCCTTCTTCATGTCATTCCACCAATAGACTTCCTGTAGGTCACAGTACATCTTGGTGGCACCTGGATGTATCAAATATCTAGAATCGTGAGCCTCATGTAATATATAACTTCTCAAATCATCAATATACAGGACACACAAGTGACCCTGATATCAAAGCACACCATCTCCCCCTTTGGAGAAGACCTCCACCTTCTAATTCTAAATGAATTCCTTTAACTTTACCAAAATAGGGTCCTCGTCTTGTCCAACTTTTACATCAGCCATCAAGGACAATTCTGATCCGTTCTGGACTATAACACTGCCATCAGTTGAGTCGACCAAACGAACTCCCAACCTTGCAAGCTGATGCACATCCTTCACCAGCTCCTTCCTCCCCTTATCCACATGGGACACATTCTCCATAGAGAGTTTACTAAGTGTGTCTGCTACTACATGGGCCTTATCCGGATGGTAAAGGACACTCATATCATAATCCTTGAGTAGCTCCAACCACCTCCTTTGCGTAGATTTAGATCCTTTTATGTAAACACATATTGTAGGCTTTTGTGGTCCGTAAATACATCTACATGGACCCTGTACAAATAGTGCCTCCATATCTACAAGGCAAATACCATCGCCGCTAATTCAACATCATAGGTTGGGTAATTCCTTTCATGAACCTTTAGCTGCCTGGACGCGTATGCTATGACTGTACCATGCTACATCTATACACAACCTAGGCCGATTCTAGAAGCATCAGAATACACCACAAACCCATCAATACCATCTGGTAGAGTTAACACCAGTGCTGAGGTAAGTTGAGTCTTCAACTCATGAAAGATTCTCTCACAAGCCTCCAACCATTGGAACTTCACTTTCTTTTGGGTCAATTTAGTCATTGGCGCTGCAATAACTTAAAAGTCCTCAACAAGTCTCCAATAATAACTAGCTAAGCCCAAGAAACTCCTGATGTCTGAAGGATTCACCGGTCTAGGCCAATTCTTTACTGCCTCTATTTTCTGAGAGTCCACCTTTATGCCCTCACTTGACACCACATGGGCCAAAAAGCCACGGAGTTCAATCAAAACTCGCACTTGCTGAATTTGGCATATAGTTGACAATCCTTGAGAGCCTGTAGTACCACCCTCAAATGAGAGGCATGATCTTCCTCGCTCCATGAGTATATCAGGATGTTAATAATAAACACGATCACAAACATATCCAAGTATGGCTTAAACACCCTGCTCATCAAATCCATAAAAGATGCAGGAGCATTCGTTAGTCCAAAAGACATAACTACAAACTCATAATGATCATACCGCATCCTGAAGGCTGTCTTCGGGATGTCACTCTCCCGAACCTTGAGCTGATGGTATCCAAATCTGAGATCTATCTTCGAAAAGAACTTGGAAACCTGAAGCTGATCAAACAAATCATCAATCCTGGGTAGAGGATACCTGTTCTTGATGGTGACCTTGTTCAATTACTGATAATCAGTACACATACGAAGAGAACCATCTTTCTTTCAGATAAAAAGAACTGGTGCACCCTATGGGGATTTGCTCGATCTGATGAATCCCTTATCTAAAAGGTCCTTCAACTGCTCCTTCAACTCCTTTAGCTAGGCTGGAGCCATTTTGTAAGGAGGAATAAATATAGGCTGTGTATCAGGAAGAAGGTCAATACCAAAATCAATCTCCCACTTGGGAGGGATTCCTAGTAGATCATCTGGGAAGACTTTTGGATACTCACACACTACTTGGACTGACTGGATAGTTGGTGTCTCGGGCGTGGCATCCTTAACCCTAACTAAATGGTACATGCAACCCTTTGAGATCATTTTTCTGGCCTTAAGATAGGAAATGAAATGACCTATAGCCACAACTGAACTACCCTTCCATTCTATGAATAGCTCACCCGGAAATTTGAACTCTACTACCCAGGTTCTACAATTAACTGAGGCATAACATGTAAATAGCCAATCCCTTCCGAAGATAACATCAAAATTGGTCATGGATAAATCTAATAGATCTGCTGAGGTGACTTTCTGAAGGACTGTGATCGGGCAACTTCTATACACTCATCTAGCTACAACTGAATCACCCACTGGAGTACAGACTAAGAAGCGTTCTGACAAGATTTCAGGACTAACTCTGAAACTACTGGCCACATAAGGTGTCACAAAAGACAAGGTAGCCCTTGGGTCTAACAAAGCATACACATCGACATGGAAAACTCATAACGCATCCAGGCAGACCTCTTGCTCCTGGCGAGATGCTAAGCATAAAATCTATTTTAGAGCTGACCCTTACCTATGCTAGTAGATGCCCCCTGCTGGGCTAGGCGTGCGGGTGGAGATGCTGAACTGAAAGCTGCGCCTCAGCCCCTATCATGGCCTTGTCTAGATGCTGGGCAATCTCTGAGCATATGTCCAGGCTTTCTGCACCTGAAGCAAGCACCTGTACCCTCCAAACACTGACCCGTGTGCCCTCGACCACACCTGCCACAAACTGGAATACTGGAATTCACGGGCCTGCTGCTCTGACCCCTAGAGCCTGATGCTCACCCTCTCTAGTCGTGCCTAGGCCTGGATAGCACACTCATCGCTGAAGATGCTGGGGATGAAGACCTCTGGTGGGACTGCTGTCAGTAGACACCACCTGGCCTCGACTGAGAGAACCTATAGTTGTCTGTCCTGGCCCTCTTTGCCTCCCTCTCCCTTAAATGCACCACCTCCATCTGCTGAGTCTACAAGACTATCCGAGGGAAATCCATATCCTTATGGAGCATGGCAGTTCTGTAATCCTTGTCTAGATAGTCTACTACCCCATGAACAAACCTACTCACTCGCGCCCTCTGATCAACCACTAACTTTGGGGTGTACTTTGACAGATGAGTGAACTCAAGGGCATATTCCTGCACTGTCATCTTCCCTTGTTTTAGATTCACGAACTCGACTGCCTTCAACTCCCTCCTCTCACGAGGGAAGAACCGATCTATAAAAGCGATAGAAACTCCTCCCAACTGATAGGGCCTATTTTGGCTGCCCTACTATCCTTCCACTATTTAAACCAAATGTGTGCGACCCCCTTCAACTGATACAAGGCCAAATCAACACACTCTTCTCCATTCACCCCCATGAACTGGGTGATCTTCAAGATCTTGTCAATAAACTCATGTGGATCCTCGTCCACCTTTGACCCAAAAGACTCTGGTGGGTTAATTCTTAGGAAACTCTAACTCGCGCTGCCGCCGCATTCCCGTTCTACGGGACATGCGCCACTGCCTACTGGTTGACCTGGGCGGTCAAGGCCTGCACTAATATTTGAATGGCTACCCTGAATTCAGTGTGGGCAACCGGCTCCAATGCATGGTGCTCATGGGCTGGTGGGGCTTGTTTGTGCCCGTCTCTATTGCCATCCTCGTGGCCATTTCCCTTTCTTCTGCCGTTAACTCTGCGGGGAGGCATGATTCTACAATCACGAATAGCAGAGTTAGAAGGATAGAGAGACATTTCACTACACGACATATATCATGAAAGAAGGGAACATTTCCTAAATGTCTCAAAGAATCTTCGTCATAATTGTGGCGCACTTCACACCCATGAAAAATACTCTACTTAACGTGACTTTCAAACACCCTAGGACACTTAAAACCTATTGCTCTGATACAAAGTTTGTCACGACCCGAACACAAGCTCGAATCGAGACACGGGACAAGGAGCCCCAAGAGACTCCAAGTCAACCCATGGCATGAACATACATGTAACTCAATCAAATAAAGTGGAAGACTTTGCATAATAAACACGGTGTAAGTATAATCATAACATAACATCAGAACTGGAATAAAACCACTTTATACAAGAAAAGCTGATTTCTACATACAGTCTGAAAGCCTCTAACATATCTGATGGGTTGATGGGACAACACCCCCAAGTAACCCGACAAGTATGAAACTAATAGAACAAAGATATCTGATAACAAATGGTCCTCAAGAGATGAGGACTCACCACTGAAGCTGAATGCTAACTTCGAAAGCTGGCTAATGACGGGGCTGAGTCTAAAGGTCAGAGCCTATATGATAAAATGATACAACATAAAGTATGCGATCAGTACGTGGAATGTACCAAAGTATGCAAGGTAAGTAAAACCTCTTAAATAAGTAAAATAATTTAAAACATGCATAGTGTAAAACAACATCAAGATAAGAATCTGAGAGTAGGGCTTGTGTGCTATTTTTTGAAATAATGATCTGAACATAACTGAACATCATAATTGAATCTAATGACCCAAAGCTGAAATATGATAATCATAAGTAAAACTATACATTGGTTAAAACCTGCTTTAGAACATATATATATATATATATATATATATATATATATATATATATATATCATGAATGATAACATGCCTAATTGATATAATGAGGAACAATTGGAGACTCGTCATATAACCGACATTACCACGATAGAGCTTACGTGGTCCCGACTATCACACTCAAGTGGGCAGAGCTGTCCAAAGCCTTGCCAGGGCTAAGGACACTACCATGATATCGATATCAAGCTCAACGCCC
Organism: Datura wrightii; assembly: GCA_035772735.1. Lineage (NCBI taxonomy): Eukaryota > Viridiplantae > Streptophyta > Magnoliopsida > Solanales > Solanaceae > Datura > Datura wrightii. The sequence continues at coordinate 107,423,421 of JASDFA010000020.1, read as the reverse complement.
CCTTGGGGTAGGGGAAAGCTCACATAGGAGGTCCAAAAATAATCTGATCATACCTATGTTGGCATGTAGTTATGAGGCATAGAGTTGACTGACCCTTAGCCTACTCGGTGCTAGACACTATTCCCAAAAACATGCATATGCTCTCCATCATTTTTCAATGAAGCTGACCATCATCTATTGACGAAGCTGAATAATCATGCATATATAAATCTGAATCATACATGAGGAGCCTTGGCTCAAACCATACTGACGACGATTCCCACAAGTGTATGGGTCGTGCAAGTAATATAGTGGCTCTTTTAGAGAAATGGAATGTCGAACCCATAAGGACTGGACCCATTCCTCTAACTATCCATTTCAAGTTTGATCTTAACTTAAGCAAGTGTTGGTTATAGAACTTTTCGCGGGAGATTTAATTAAGTCTAGTTTGGTCAGCGAAATATCCTGAATTTACTCTAGGAGCAACATAGAGTTAAAACCAGATAATCATGCGATACTACGATTTGCAATGGGTTAAGCATGAAACTATTGATTGTTGTTTCACATAATTAGAATTGCATGTTCATAGTCTTTCGAGCCTCTAAACACGACAAACTAGCCTCACTGCATCATTGTGAGCGAGGATGCTACTTCTAGTTCGTGGGCAATCAATTATGTTGTGGTTTACGGGGAAACGATTAGGGACTTTCGTGCGTCTAACCATTTAACTCAACTTACCCTCACAACTACTTCTTCGAGTGGTGATGTGATAATTCTAAGTTGGTCTCTTAATAACCCTCGTTTTATCAACCAAGCAAGGTGTTAGGTATATTTCTATCCTAACGCGAAATTATATCGTGAGATACAAACATGCTCCTTACATTCTCATGTCCTGACCTAGGTAATTCTTTCTCAAGCAATTGCCCAAGCTAACTTATATGTTTTCATGGTGATCAATCATAAAAACAACCAACAATACAGAATGCAAGACGAAAACAACAATCAACAACTTAATTCCAAAACAATTTCATAAAATCACAATCATAATTCATGGCTTCAACCCAAGAGGAAGGGTTCTTGCCATTCATGTTCGTAAAACTACAACTAACTACTGCTAAACTAACATACTTACATGAATTTGGTAGATGAGAAGGGAATTTTCCAAACCCTAGATGAGTTTTCCCACTTCTCCCTTCACTCCTAGGTAGTTTTCTAGAATAAAATCGTGACAAAATGGTTTTAGGAGCTAAGGGACCTATTTATAGTAAATGGAAAACGTGCATAATTTATCCTGTCGTGGAATGACACCGTGTCACAGAGTGTATCACGGAGCACTGCCTCTGTGACACGGAGGTAACGTGAAAGCTCTTTGGAAATTGCCTCCGGAAGCTGAAACTGCTGAGTGTCACCGCGTTGGCAGCGTGCCACGCTGCTTGGGCAGCGCGTTGGCACACCCCTGTCGCGTAGCTGGCACGACGTGGCACGTTGCTAGCGCGCTGGTGCTGCCTGCTTGCCGCATCTGCTCCCGAATCCATTCCGCTACTTCACCAACTTATAAATTAGTTCCTTAAAATCATTGAAACCTACAAAACAAGGACTAATCATGTTGGTTAGCACATACATTCACATTTATATAAAATCACATGAAAATGTATACAATTACTTACCTAAACAAGACTAAATTAAGTTTTCAAGCGTCACTCGGGCATGCTATTTTGCCCGAGATCACAACCCCACACTTAAAGTCTTGTTCGTCCTCGAACAACCTTTTACATCTCATGCATATGGAGACTCACCCATAACTCATTTAGCAAGATTATTCCAGCTACGGCTATAATGATTACTTAAGATAACAAGCTAAAAATAAAGCATGCACGATTTGATCATCGAAATGAAGTACAACTATGTTAAGACTTCTTAACCTCAAGAATCGACTCTCAATCTTAGAAAACTCATGCAAATCAGCTGATTAAGAAATCCCACATGAATTATATCCTTCATTCAACATGTGCCCTCACGGAAAGAGAGTTACCCAATTTCACACGCAAAAACAATTTTTAAATCACAACATGTGTAGGTAGATGAAGAGAATTACGCTCACTCTCACAAAGAATTCACATGCATCATTTAATGACCCATAAGCTTGCCCTTAGTGTTTTATTCCACTAATTTAAGGATGTGTGAATGTAAGATCAAGTAGGACTTAATGGGTTGTAATGTAAGCTAAGGGACGGGTAGGTACTATTCTGGCCAATAATAGTGACTATCTTTCCCAAGCCCTTTTAATACATTACGCCCTCATTACGAACTTCCCTTCCCTTACTTCACCTTTTTCTCCTTTCGTCTTTCTTTTTCCTCTTATGTTCCCCCTTTCTTTAGGCACTTTTAGCTTATTAGTAAGGAGTTCTATAAATAATTTTTCATTAATTTGTTTTCTTGCTCCTTACTAATAATCAACCATTTTCACACAAGTGCACCTTTGTCCTTTTCTCACTTCTACAACTTGCTACTTTTCCTTTCTTTTCATTCTTCTCACTCCTTTACTCCTTCGGATTTTTTCACTCAAGCGCTTAGGAGTTTTGGATCAAACACAAGGCTTATGAAAGAAAAAGGATTAAGCTTCTGTTGTAGCTATCAAAGAATAGGCTTAAGGCACAATGGGGCTCACTAGGATTCAACATTCAAGGTAGGTAAAGTGAGGGATAAAAATTAGGTTCATTCAAAAAAATGCCTAAATCATCTCCTACAGTCCACATCCTTCATTTTGTTTTATATACACACCAGGCAAGTTCTAGACATTCCACAATAGCACAGAGTACTCAAAAACCTTACACTCATGGCACATGCTTAATTCAAGACACATTCAACAGACTCTTAACTCAGCTAATCACAAGAATTCAGATTAAGCTTCAATCATATTGAGTCAAATTCAAGAGCCTAAGTGTCTCAAACAAAGTTATAGACTTGCATGCTTCACACTGAACATACTTGCATCTTACAATCACGTATATCACATAACAAGAACATCAAGCACCAATTAGTTATGGTTTCAAAAACCCAAAACCTATCGACTAATTTTTCCTCAAGACGGTTGTCATCCATCCATCGTTGGAAACAGTCCCTAACTATGACTAAAAACACTATATACAGACAAAGGAAAGAAAAAGAAATTTTTTATTCTTCGGTTCAAAGACCCCCCCGTCGGAAAAGAACCGAAAAGAAAAACCAACGGGTGATGAAGTCATGCTTAATTCACAAAAATTTTTCAAAATTTTCAAATTTCTCACAAATTCCTCACAAGCATTACATTCACCACAAACTTGTTAAGCACAAAAATTTTGAAATTTTTCTCACCTCACACTTAAATCATGCTATGTCCTCATAGCATCAAATTAACATTTAAAGGATGAGAAATACTCCCTGAGCCTCTATGCCAAGCTAAAAGCATGCTTTCTTTTCAAGTTTTCAGAGGTGGGTGTTTGACCCCACACTTCTTCTATTCCATGCTCTTTAGCTTCCACCTTCTCGGTACTCAGACTTCCCTCCATCTGTGCTAAACTTTCCACCAAAAACACAAACAAAATGAAAATAACAAAATCAACACAAAATCAAAATTAACAACGTGTACCTGAGGTACCCTTGGGTTTCCTCCCAAGCAGCGCCTAATTTTTCATCGCAGCACGACGTGGGCTGTCCTTTTCAGGACATCCTCACACCTGGGTTCTCTTTAGAGAACCATCTCCTTTTCTTTTGCTGTTTAGAGGAAACAGCCTCCACTCTGTTCCTCTCTTTCTCCAACTTCTTCTCAATTTGAAGCCCTCTATCAGACTTGGGCTGAAGACTTGACATTGCCTTTAGTCGTGCACCTGTGGAATCCTCCACCCCACACTCATCCTCTGCCAACACACTAACCTGACAAAGGTTTCTGTAGTGTGCAGATGGGTTCATTTCTTGGTAAATGCGGAAGATTTCTTCTTCATCCTCAACCCTCATTTTCAGGGTCCCTGCTTTCAAGTCAATCATCGCTCCTCCGGTGGCCAAGAATGGCCGTCCCAAGATCAGGGGTACCTGGTCATCAACCTGAAAATCTAAGACAATAAAATCAGTAGGTATAATAAACTTACCTACTTTGATGAGAAGGTCCTCTATTATTCCATCAGGTGTCACTCGCGACTTGTCAGCCAAATGCAGCATCAACCTTGTCAGCCTCGGTTTTCCCAACCCCAGGGTGTTGAATAAGGATAGGGGCATTAGATTAACTGCTGCCCCTAGATCACACAAAGCTCGTAGCACCTCATCTTTACCAATTTGTATGGGGAGGGTAAAACTCCCTGGGTCTTCGAGCTTCTTCGGCATTTTGCTCATTACCCTGTGACTGCACTCCTCAGTCAGTGCTATAGTTTGGACATCCACCAATCTAACTTTGTTCGCCATCACGTCCTTCAAGTATTTAGCATACTTGGGCATTCCCTGCAAGACATCAATAAGAGGCAAATTTATGTGAAGTTCCTTGAAACTTTCAAAGAACTTTTTGAAGCATTCCTCCTCCTTGCCCTTTCTGACTTTCTGAGGGAATGGTGGTGGTGGTCTTTGTGCTGGCTGCAATGCAGGTTGTGCATTTTGTTGCCCAGCACTCTGATTCGCTCCAGTGTCGGTGGATGGTCCTGGTCTAACCATCTCCGGCTGCACCTCCTTTCTCAACTCTTTAGGCATTGCATCAGCTAATTGCTTTCCGCTTCTAAGACTGATCGCATTGATTTGCCGGGGGTTAGGATCTGCATCGCTTGGTAATCCCCCCTGCGACCTTATGTTCTAATCAGCTGCTATCTGACCCACTTGTTTTTCAAGAATGCGGGTGGCTACTTGCTGATTCATTAAGTCTGTTGCCATCCTCGCCTGATTTTCCGCTAACTAATTCTTGGTCTCCACAATTTTCTGCAGTGTTTCCTCAATGCTGCTACTCAATTGCCCATCATTCTGCCTATTATGCTGATACTGCTGTTGTTGAGGTTGCATATAATTCTGCTTTTGGTTTCCACCCCAAGAAAAATTCGGGTGGCCCTGCCAATTTCTATTGGAGTTGTTCCTAAAATTCTGATTCCTATGCACATTACCAACAAAATTGACTGATTCCGGATTGACTCCACAAGATTCTACATTGTGCCCATTATTACCACAAATTTCACACCAACTCAGAGCTTGCTGAACTGCATTAACTTGGCCCTGGTGTTGGTTCATACTCAGTTTTTTGAACTGAGTCATCATTTGATGTTGGAACGAAGCTAACTGTGCTGCCAAGGCATTCAAACCATCTACTTCTATCAACCCCGATCTCTTTCCTGCCCCCCTCGATGACTCGCTGTGCCACTCTGGATTTCCTTGTGCAATTCTGTTCAACGAAGTGTACAACTCATCATATGTCTTCTCTAAGGCTTGCCCACCCGATGCAGAGTCTAGTAATATTTTTGTGTGTGGGTCTAGACTTTCTACAAAGGTATGAACCAGCACTTCATTTGATTGCTGGTGATAGAGGCAGTCTCTCAACAATGACTTGAATCTTTCCCAAGCCATTTATAAGTTCTCATCAGGCCTCTGCTTGAAACTGAGTATTTCACTTCTCAACTTTGCAGTTTTGCCTGAAGGGAAGAATATGATAAGGAACTTCTTAGCCAAGTCATTCCATGAAGTTATGGAGTTCGGTGGCTCAGCCTTCAGCCACTTTTTCGCCTCTCCCAATAGTGAAAATGGGAAGAGGGTCAGTCGGACATAATCTGTGGACACGTCGGTGGGGACCAACGTGTCACTAATCTCTAAAAAGCTCTGTAGGTGCTGCTGCGGGTCCTCATGTGCCATCCCAGTGAATTGACCACTAGAATGTAACAGCTGCACCATGTTCTGTTTAAGCTCAAAGTGCCCTCCAGGCTCCGGTTTACGGATGCTAAAGGCCACATTCGTTGCTAGTGGGATTGCCACTTCGTGAACTGGTCTTGCTGCCATTGCTTCTGATGACAATTGTGCTTGTCTCGCGGGTGGTTGTTGTTGTACCTTTTCTTGAAGTCTCTTCAGCTTTTGCTCTAGAGCTACTCTCCTTCGCAAATGGATTTGACGTTCAGGTTCCAGCAACGGTTCCACAAGCTCTCTACTTCTAGCCAGCTCGGCAGGACAACCTGACACCTGCAAATAAACAGACTAAGACCATGTTTCTCAACACTTAAGGAAATTTCAAAAATCACACAAAAACAGATAAATTATCAAAACTTCACCGAGTACCCGGCAACGGCGCCAAAAACTTGACGACAATTCCCGCAAGTGTACGGGTCGTACAAGTAATATAGTGGCTCTTCTAGAGAACCGGAATGTCGAACCCACAGGGACTGGACCCATTCCTCTAACTATCCATCAAGTTTGATCTTAACTTTCGCAAGTGTTGGTTATAGAAGTTTCCGCGGGAGATTTAATTAAGTCTAGTTTGGTCAACGAAATATCCTGAATTTACTCTAGGAGCAACATAGAGTTAAAACCAGATAATCATGCGATACTACGATTTGCAATGGGTTAAGAATGAAACTATCGATTGTTGTTTCACATAATTAAAATTGCATGTTCATGGTCTTTCGAGCCTCTAAACACAACAAACTAGCCTCACTGCATCATTGTGAGCGAGGATGCTACTTCTAGTTCGTGGGCAATCAATTATGTTGTGGTTTACGGGGAAATGATTAGGGACTTTCGTGATTTAACTCAACTTACCCTCACAACTACTTCTTCGAGTGGTGATGTGATAATCCTAAGGTGGTCTCTTAATAACCCCTGTTTTATCAACCAAGCAAGGTGTTAGGTATATTTCTATCCTAACACAAAATTATATCGTGAGATACAAACATGCTCCTTACATTCTCATGTCCTGACCTAGGTAATTCTTTCTCAAGCAATTGCCCAAGATAACGTATATGTTTTCATGGTGATCAATCATAAAAACAATCAACAATACAGAATGCAAGACGAAAACAACAATCAACAATTTAATTCCAAAATAATTTCATAAAATCACAATCATAATTCATGGCTTCAACCCTAGAGGAAGGGTTCTTGCATTCATGTTCGTAAAACTACAACTAAATACTGCTAAACTAACATACTTACATGAATTTGGTAGATGAGAAGGGAATTTTCCAAACCCTAGATGAGTTTTCCCACTTATCCCTTTACTCCTAGGTAGTTTTCTAGAATAAAATCGTGACAAAATGGTTTTAGGAGCTAAGGGACCTATTTATAGTAAATGGAAAACGTGCATAATTTAGCCTGTCATGGAACGGCACCGTGTCATGGAGTGTATCGCGGAGCACTGCCTCCGTGACACGGAGGTAACGCGAAAGCTCTCTGGAAATTGCCTCCGGAAGCCGAAACAGCCGAGTGTCACTGCGTTGGCAGCGTGCCACGCTGCTTGGGCAGCGCATTGGCACACCCCTATCGCGTAGCTGGCACGACGTGGCATGTTGCTGGCGCGCTGGTGCTGCCTGCCTGTCGCATCTTCTCCCGACTCCATTCCGCTACTTCACCAACTTATAAATTAGTTCCTCAAAATCATTGAAACCTACAAAACAAGGACTAATCATGTTGGTTAGCACATATATTCACATTTATATGAAATCACATGAAAATGTATACAATTACTTAGCTAAACAAGACTAAATTAAGTTCTCAAGCGTCACTCGGGCATGCTATTTTGCCCGAGATCACATACCACAAGCTAAACATAATTTGTAGTGTTGACTCCAAAACCATGTGGTAAGCTAATTAACTTGAAATCATACATTAAGTAAAGCCAAGTATCGATCCCACAGGGACTGAGCTACAATACTAATTAACTTAAGTGTTAATGAACTATATCTTTAAGAATGCAGAAAACCAAATAAATAATATTTTGAGAGTTTGGTTTACTAATTAATAAGAATCTAAGGCAAAATTATAAAGTGAGTCTGAACAATAGTAATGAGCAAGATGAGGTTAAAATGAACATGCAGGGAATTAATTTATCAATGCAATTCAGTTAATCTTTCCTTCGGTTGCTAGTCAAGAATTATTGCCTATCGATTAAAACTTTCGACTCCTATCCAACTTAAAAATCATGAGCCTTAATATAAATTTCTGTGATAAAAGAATTTCATGTTCTAGCCATACATTCCCGATTCCTTAATTGACTAATAAGACTTTCAGATATATTTCTATTCTGAATGTAAATCAATTCTCAATTTTCCAAACTAAGAAGAGATCATATCCTACCAATTCACATCTTTCCAATTTCTTTCCTTTTCAAAATCAAAATTGGATTTTTTAGATATACATTAACATTGGCCAAACATTAATGCAGTAAGAACAAGAATTGATAGAACAACCATTGAAGAAAAGATGAAAACTGAAATGATTAACAATTACATTCCACTACAATTGTTCTTAACCTCAGCAAGAAGTGAATTTAGCCACTCATTTGTGGATTTAACATCATCAACTAAGTAGAATTCATACAAACAATTGAGATAAAAGAGAAAGAGATAGAGAAGAACCCTAGAATTTTCGTCCCCTCAACTGCCTGTAACCCACGTTCTTGCTCAACCAAGTCAGAATGTTTAAAATAAAACCTAAGTGTTCTATTTATACTAGTGGAAATTTTTCCTGGAATAACAAGCAACATGTCACGGAGTGTATCGCGGAGCACTGCCTCCGTGACATGGTGTGTATTGCGGAACACTACCTCCGTGACACGGAGGTATCGTGGAAGCCCTCTGGAAATCGCCCAATTTATTCCAACTTTGGTGTTTCACTCCCAATATCATTCCTCCACTTCACCAAATCATAGATTGGGTCCTCCAATGCATTATTTCCTTCAAAAACAAAGACTAATCATGTTGGTTAATATTTCTTCTCATTTATATAAAAAGGCATGAAAATGTACATAATTAAATACATAAACAAGACAAAACTAAGTTATAAAGTATCACTTTGGCATGTAATTATGCCCAAGATCACTAATTTTTGTAAAAGGTGTTCAACGTTTTCTAGATCATGCAGGGTTTTATAGAAGATTCATCGGATTTCTCAAAGGTTGCACATCCTTTGTGTAAACTGCTTGAGAAAGAGGTGAAGTTTGTTTTTGATGAGGCATGTCTGAAGGCTTTTGAATGTCTTTAAGAAAGATTGACCACTGGCCCCATTATAGTGGCACCTGACTGGTCTTTGCCTTTTGAGGTCATGTGTGATGCTAGCGGTGTGGCCCTAGGAGCTGTGTTGGGTTAGAGGCGTGAAAAGATTTTCCATCCTATTTATTATGCTAGCAAGGCCCTTAATGCAGCTCAGAAAAATTATACCGTGACAAAATAGGAGTTGTTGGCTATAGTATTTGCATTTAAGAAGTTTCGAGCATACTTGCTCGAAACTAAGGTGATAGTCCATACAGACCATGCAACTTTGAGATATCTGATGGCAAAGAAAGATGCCAAGACATGGTTGATTTGATGGGTTCTGCTGCTACAAGAGTTTGAGTTCGAGGTAAAAGACTGAAAAGGGACTGAAAACCAGGTGGCAGATCACTTATCAAGATTGGAACATAATGTAGCACTTCGAAATGAGCATGACATAGATGATGCATTCCCAGACGAGTAGGTTTTAGCGGCCTCACAAAGATCTCATCCCATGGTTTGCAGACTTTGCTAATTATCTGGTGAGTAATGTTGTATCGGAGCACTTATTTTTTCACCAGAGGAAGAAGTTTATGTCTAACGTGCAAAAAATTTTCTGGGATGAGCCCTACTTATTTCGCATATGTGTTGATAGGGTGATTGGAAGATGCATGCCAGAGGTAGAGATGTTGAGTATACTGGAGGCCTAACAACTCATCCCCTATTGGGGGTCACCACAGTGGGATTCGCACATCCCACAAGATTCTACAATGTGGGTATTATTGGCCAACCATTCACCAGGACGCGCATGATTTTGCAAAGACATGTGATGCATGCCAAAGGCAAGGAGGCATGTGATGCATGAGCTTCCTCTTACTCCCATCCTGGTCATTGAGCTATTTGTTGTATGGGGCATTGATTTCATGGTCCCATTTGTGAGATTAAAACGAGATAAAGTACATACTTGTTGTTGTTGACTATGTTTCGAAATGGGTGGAAGCAGTTGCGCTTCCAAATAATGAAGGGAAGAGTGTCACAGCATTCTTGAAGTGGAATACATTTGCTAGATTCGGGAATCCCAGAGCCATCATTAATGATAGGGGTTCACACTTCTATAACGGGTTGTTTATTGGAGAAATATGGGGTAAAACACAGGGTGGAAACACCCTATCATCCGCAATCTAGTGGGCAGGTTGAAGCCACAAACTGGGAAATTAAGACCAACTTTGCAAAGACTGTGAATGCAAACCGGACAGACTGGGCAAGGAAGCTAGATGATGCTTTATGGTCTTATCGGACCGCATTCAAGACTCCTATAGGTATGTCTTCTTATCAGCTTGTTTATGGAAAAGCATGTCATCTTCCTGTTGAACTTGAGCACAAAGCTATATGGGCACTCAAGAAACTGAATTTGGATTGAAATGAAGCTGCGAACTTGAGGCTTGATCAGTTGAATGAGCTAGATAAATTTCGCTTGAAAGCCTATGAGAGTTCTGAAATTTATAAACTAAGAATGAAAATTCAGCATGACCGGAAGATTGAGAAGAGAGAGTTCAGTTCGGGTGACATGGTATTACTATTTAATTCTAGGTTTCGCTTGTTTCCTAGCAAGTTGAAGTCCAAGTGGTTGGGGCCTTTTCGAGTGGTTCAAGTATTCTCCAATGGGGCAATTGAACTAGAAAATCAAGAAGGAAAGCGCTTTAAAGTTAACGGTCAACAGGTGAAAGCATATTTGTGGAGAAGCGAAGAATTAAAGTTGGTGGATCTCTGGCCTCTAGATGAAGTTTGAGTAACCCAAGGACTTGCATCGTGCCGTGACGTTAAATCAGGCGCTGCATGGGAGGCAACCCATGGAGGCATTTTGGTGAAGTCTAAGTAGTTAAACTAACCACATCGTGCCACGACATTAAATCAAGCGCTTCTTGGGAGGCAACTCAAGTTGTAAATGCAAGAAAAATATAGTGTTTATGTGTGTTGATGCGTGCAGGTGATTTAGATGGGAAAATTTGAAGTTAAAATAGAAAATCTAAAGTTGAGTTGCTAGTGCCAAAAAGCACAAAACGAGTCATTATCAGACCAAATGACTCATTAACTAGATCGTCGTCATTACTGCATGAAACAGTATAGACAACGGTTGACTAAACAAGTCGTTGCTAGTGGCAATGAATTGTGAGGTCTCTTGTCAAGTCTACTAGATCACAGGTGGAATCAAACTGAGAAAGGTGACAATGACTGACTTAACGAATCGTTAGGCAACCAAATGATTCATTAAGTGACCTGTCACGAAGCTACCACGGTTCAGGGCCCACGACTCAGGTCACGACTCATTGGGTTCCACCACAAGTCGTTGCACAAGTCATTAGGTCCCAGGTAAGTTCTTAAGCTCAAGCCACTGCACGAAGGGCCGAATGAGTCATTTAACCACATAATGAATCGTTCCGTGGGTCTTCATGTGTTTTTAAGTAACTTCCATCCGACCAAACACACACACTAATTAGGGTAAATTCTTATTTCAATCATATAAAACACCCGATTTTCTTGCCCTCCAAAATCTTACTTGAGTTTAAACCCAAAACATAACTTCAAAACTACCAACTTCTTCACCATTCCAAGATTGACTTGCTTCATCTCAAAGCATTCACACACATACACGATCGCACTCAACTGCTCAAAGTGCCACATACTATTGCGATTTCTAATTCATCTCTCTTTCCTACTCAGCTCAAAATTATTGTGAGTATTTACTTATGTATGCTCTTATCCATCAGTTTTCTCATATAATGATTTTAAATTCGACCTAATATCATGAGTTTCACGAAAGCCTAGTGGTAAGACATTGAATGGAAAAAAAATTTGGAACCCTTGAAGAATCTAATGAACCTGTGCTTGTGGAATCTTTAATTTAGATGATGACCATGATGAGAGCTATTTGAAAAACTGTATGTCAAACTCTTGAGCACGAACCATGTAACGAGTCATGGTATCATCTCATGACTCATCATATGGCTCATCCTGGGTGGAAATTAAACCTGGTGACAGGTGTATCTAACGACTGACCTAACGAATTATTGTCTCAGGTAATGACTCATTGTGACCAGTCGTTAAGTCCACCAGTCCAACATGAAGAAAACACAGTCGAAAGACAACGACTGATCTCATGAGTCATGGCCAGTGGCAATGAATCGTTAAGTCACTCTTCATGTCTACTGAGACACAGTTTAAAAAGTTGGTTATGTTTGGCTCTGAGGGGTACACAAAAGAAAGGTCCGGCAAAGAAACAAGTGCCAGAGAGGAGTCAACCGTCATACCACAGACTTCGGGATGCGTCATCCTCTTTTTGCCAGAGAGGAGTCAACTGTAATACCACATACTTCGAGATGCTTCATCCTCCTTCAAATAGTCAAGTAGCTCGGAGGAGGAATATGAAATGTCAGAAGAGCAGTCGGTGCGGAGATCAACCAGGGCTAGGGCTCAACAAACTACAAATCTGACAGCCCTAGTGATACTCCTACTCCACTGGAAAGGGACCCTCCAAGACATATAGATGATAATGTCGGGGCCACAGCCGAAATTTCTCCTGAGGGTACCATAGCTGGCCAAAACGCAGAAGTAGCTGATGAGTCACGTGCTCAACAAGGGAACACAGATAATGAACTGACTGAGACCTCGAACACATCCAATGATCAACCAAGGAACGTGAGGATATGGTGTGTCCATGGTATAAGGGTTATATACAACAAGGAAATTACTCTGAATGATAAAGGACATCCAAAGAGGAGCATCTACGGGGAGCCAAGGCTAGTCACCACGGGGCTCAAGGATCTCCCTAAGCTGCAGGCTTTATTCGACAAATACAGGTTCGGGTGGTTAAAGGAGCTATTGGGAAGTTATAGTCCCTTCATAGTCAGAGAATTCTATGCATCCTATGCAGCCACACTACAGTGTCTGGAATTGGGTGGTCAAGCCTAGAAAAAGAAGCCAGCTTTAACACAGGTGTTGGTTCAGGAGACGCCTATGGACATATCTGAGAGGACTATCTCCAGATTACTTTATGGGCCATACTATCATGCCCCTATGAACACAGCTAAGTTCGATCACTCAAGATCAAGAAAGTCAAGACTAAGAAGCTGAATAGTGAGGAGCGAATCAGGCAGTACAATTGGCTATCTCGGGTCATTGCCACAAGAGGTCCGTTGGTTGAATGATTGCACGGCACTGAGTCCCAGATCAAGAAGGCCACATTAAATTTTCAAGCTAAGTTTTGGTGGTCACTAGCGCGGCATAGTCTACTACCAACCAGCAATGATAACATTCTTTCACCTGACAAAGCTGTGTTGGTAGCTAGAATTATAGAGGGATACACCATAAATTTCCCATGGTACATTGCTGAAGAGATTCGGGAACGGGTGATAAATGATGGCATTACGATTCCTTTTCCATGTCTCATTGATTCTGTAAGGAGTCAAAAGTGCCAGAGTTTCCATCTGTTGACCAGTGCATAGTGGTTCACAAGATAAGAGATATCGGGTTGATAAGAGATGACACAAACCCGATATCGAGAGCAAGGAATCAGGCTGCCGCATCCGCTAGAGCGAATATATTGGCAGAGGCATTTATCAGTGGGATACAGACTGAGGCTGCTGTATTTACTGAGATTTTGGCAGAGCCCACGGAGGCTAGGGAGATGGGTAGCCAACAGATGCAGCTGACATTCTCGCATCTGCGGAGATTCCAGAGTCATCATCCATAGCATCTGCATATGGCCCACCTGTTGCACCCTCAAGTGCTTCTTCAACTAGTCCAGTCACAATTTCCAAAGAAGACATGGCTAGACGGCTTGCAAAGGTTGAGAAACAACAAGCACACACGGCTTTGCAGGTAAAGGTGCTAATAGAGCAAGTCAAACCTTGGGTTACCAAAGAATTGGAGGTGCTCTCTAGCTCCATGCATGGAAGGTTAGACACTTTTGAGAGACGCATGGATGAGAACCTTGCATAGTTACAGGCGCCTAAATTGGCAAGGTGGTATGCGGAGGTAGTAGCACTCAGAGTGGAAGTGCGGGAGTTATCGCATGATAGGTAGCTACGATCCACCCACCCGTGCTTCCAGTGATAGAGGATGAGAGTGAAGAAGAGCTACCGCCGATATTTGATTTTATTACTAAGGAGACAGTGGTAGAAGATAAGGGAAGAAGGCCTCGTGAGGAGGCAAGTTTTGAGGAGCATGACTCTCTGCTCCTTAAGCAAAAGTGAGAGCAGAGAGAGATGGAGAGACCGCTGCATGTATCCAGAGAGGAGGCTCGACAGAGGGTCATAATTGAGGCAGTGAGAGCTCGGGGAGAAGGCACGAGCTCAGTTGGGTCTAAAAATGCACCGGGTCAAGCCAGTGATATCGTAGAGGACATTGAAGGAGTATCTGCACCCTCCACCGACCAAGTCGCAGATAAATAGGTCGCACAGGTATGTTCCCGATTTCCATAGTTTTGTTTTATATATATATGTATTGAGGATGACACATGCTTTTCTTGATGGGGTGGGGAGGAATACCTATGCGTTTTTGCTGAACATAACCCGAGGGTTTTTCTTGTCGGATATCTTTTCCCTCGAGTGTTCCTTATTTAGTAGAACCGGCACGTTTAGGGTTTTATGTTTTGTGTTTGATTATGTCAATTGAAAGAAAGATAGGTGAACTTAAGTTAGTCAAGAGCTTGAGTTTTTTTTATTTTAGTTGAACTGATAATGTGATACCCCTCCTAAATTTTTTTATGTGTGTGTTAAAATCGACAAGTATGAACTTTGTGAATCTTTGCATGGCATTAAAACTATGAACATGTTTCCATTATATGGTTGTACCTGAACTAGCAGTTAGTAGAAGTGATGATGTTGACCTGTGCTATGTGTGAGTGAGATTTAGTAGTTAAATTCGGTTGTGTGTGTCAATCTAGAACTTGCCTGGTCAGTCATACCGAGATAGAGGATGGGAGACAAGGAAAGGATCATAGGCCATTTTTGATTAATGAGCCCACTTTAGCCTTAAAAGACCTACCAAAAGAAAATAAATGTCTCTTGATCCAAATTTTTAAGTTTAAATTGACCTTTCTTTTTGTTTACACCAACTCACCTTCCTGCTTTGATTAAAAATGAAGCTGTTTTGGCCCTAGTCCCTCCTTGGACACTGTGAACCTCAACTCAAGCAAATTGCCTAAGTTGAGGGTGGCTATTATAGGGGTGATTAAGAAGAATAGGGTGGAATAAAATTGGGTAATGAAAATGAAAGAGCGGGTGCGGTGTGTGTAATGAAAGAGAAGAAAGAAGCAAAAATGTTGTTAAAAGAGAAAAACGAGAAAGAAAAGAAAAAAAATATTAAATCAATGAATGCTTGGAAGAAGAAGAACTGCACTCGTAGTTGCAAATGAAAAAAAAAGAAGAAGCAAGTAAAGGAAAAAGGGGAGAAAATATGAAAAAAGGTTAAAAGTGGAGTCAAGACGTGTGTAGTGCCAAGGAGGGTTAAGCTACTAATCCCATATGTATCATACCCGAACCCGAGCCTACATTACAAGCTTAAAAAGTCCTATAGTGATCCTAATTACCTATTTGAAAATCGAGGTATTAAAAGTAAAGGCAAGCCTATGGCATTGCATGCACATAGAATTTCTTTGTGAGAGAGAGTATGATCTTACCTAGTCCCAAGAGAAATACATTGATATAATCATATACACATGAGTGAGCGTTCCCTTCTTTGAGGTGAAAGCATTTGGTCAACAAAATCGTTTGTAAATTTTCTGGGTCAGTGTTATAGATTTATGTGCATGGTTGCAAGTGATACTGTTTTGCCATGTTTTGATTCCTCTGTGTCATGGTTGAAAATTTTGCATATGCATTGTGATTTGAGTCGGTATGATAAAGGAGGGTTTAGAAAATTTGATTTGATAAAGAATTGTGACTGTCGTAAGTTTCCTAGAGTTCTTTTGATTGAAGCATCAAAATAGTTTATTTTATTTTATTTTTTCCTGAGAACATGCAAAAGTTCTAAGTTGAGGGTGTTGATGTGCCATGATTTTACGACACTTTCGATGCTTAAAACCAAGAAACTATGCACATTCCGGGTATGTTTATGTAGATATGATGCGTTTGTGTTGAATGTTGTAGGAAAATAGGTCCGGAATAGGAAATAAGCAAAGTAAGGCAGAAAAGGGCTGAAATGCAGGCTGCTAGGAACATCACGAGTTGTTGTGTCACAGCACGACTCGTGCCTGGAGTCGTGTGGAGAAGATCAAGTTCAATACGGAAGAAACAGTGTGCTCAACGGATTGAAGGCATGACTCGTTATGTCTGGTAACAAGTCGTTAAGCCAGTCGTGAAGACTAGGAAGATGAATTATGAAAAAGATCCAGTGAAGGCAACGACAGATGTAATGAGTCGTCAGGTGTTGAGATGACACGTCGGGAGGACTTTGGTAGGAATCGTCAGGTGCATTGGAATTTTGGAGAGCCAAGACCACGAGAGGCCTAATGACGCATGCCCTGACACGACGAGTTGTTGGGTGACCCGTTACCACGACTGGGCCTATGCTGAGGATGGATGATTTGTACTAGCCACAACTCGTTAAGAGACCTAACAAGTCGTTACTTGGCCCATTACCCCTGCCGACCTGGAATCCAAATTTAGTTAGGATAAGAATTGTTTAGAACTATAAATATGACTTTTAGTTTTATTTTTCGGAAGCAATTATTTTTACCAACTTTTAGGAGGATTCTAGTGTTATTCACGATTGTTCGTGGTTCAAGAAACAAAGTTCATAATTTTGTTCTTGATTTTGGGAATTAATCAACATTGGAGTTTTGTTCATCAAGTTTGGAGCTATATTCAATTTATTGGTTTTCTTCTACGAATTTTTGTAAGTTGCAATTATGATTTATCCAATATTTTGTGATTGTGATTATTCAAACATGAGTAGCTAAACCCATAGCTAGGGTTGTGGGAACCATGATGAATTAACACATATAGGTTAAACACTTAGTGATTCTTGAATGGGGTAATGCATGTATTGTTCTTCCCTTTGTTTTAATTATTTCTTAACAGTTGCAAACGTTAGAACTTGACTTATTCTTACTTACCGGATCAAGGAGGTAGTGAATGGGAAAAGGGATTAACAACAGAGATTTGAGGCTATCAACCCTCATCTAATAGCTTGAACTTATCTGTGGATAGCTAATCCGATATTAAAGGTAAGGTTTAATTAAGCATACACCCATATACGGACCAAGTTGTGTGGTGATAATCATCTAGATGGGGACCAACCATTTAGGTGAACCGAACTTACCAATATTGCATGTTAAATACCAGAATAGATCACTAATGTAAAAGCCTTGTGGTTATGATGTCATGGGGAACACAATCCTAGTCAATTTGTTGATTGAATACAAACCAAAATTGATAACCATCTAGTAGTCTTTACTCTTGTTTATTATTTTATTTCTTTCCCCCCAGGAAATGAGTAATCCGATAGTAATAGCCATTCATATTAACTCAAGTTCTTTTCATATTCACTGTGGGATCGACCTCAACCTTCATTGGGTTCTATATTTGACATCGACCGCTTTATATCTCAATTGCGAGGTGTAATTTGGGCGACATCAATGGTTCTTACCACTTCAATAACTAGATGCTCCCATTCTGCCTCTACCTCTGCCTATTGAAGTTTGCGGTCCATGATGTAGGGTATATTTCCATGCCCATTTGCCATGTTTTTACCCTTATTTGATCATATTTTGAGTTCATCATCCTTAATTTATGCTTAAATTCATGTATGTGTGTGTGTTTTATGCACTAACAAACGATTTGAGTTGATTTGAGTCGGAAACTAAGCAAAATGGGCTCAAATGATGCAAGGAATGATGATTTGAGGAGCTGAAGGGTTTGGTGCTATGGCTAGCGCCCTGCACCAAGTCCTAAACTTCAGAGAATAAAACTTTAGGTTGCTGCTATGTGCGCCAGCCTCAAAATTCATATAATTTCACTTCAAAAATTTGGCAAGATGAGTGGAGCCCCGTGCGAGAGGTGTCGAAGACTTAGAGAAACTTGACGAACACCTTGGCAAGATAAAGGAGGAGGCGTGCCAGAACCTATCTGGAGTTGAAATTGCTAGAAATTTGACTAAGTCTGTGGAGAGATAGGAGGGGAGGCGCGCTAGATCCATTCCGTGACGAAAAATGCTCATTTTAAAGCCAAGTCTTGAAGCACAGGAAAGTCATTTGAAGGCTCATCTATAAATATAAGCCTTAGGTCATTTTTTATGAGGTTTTGGACTTCTTGGAATAGTTTTAGATTTCTTTGAAGCAGTCCTTACTCATTTTTATTCCATAGTTCATTCATGAAAGCTTGTAAGTCGTTTGGAAGGAAGAAAAGATTCTACAACTAGGTTTTCTCATCTTTACTTCGTATTTTCACATGATGATGACTAAGTATTTATTTTTTCGCTTGTCTATGAGTGAATAAACTCATATTCTAGGGTTATGGACATGGTGAATGGTTGATTATTTGACAGACTAAATAAACTTAGTTTTGATTCTTCTTTTATGATTGTTTGTATTTATTTTTGTTAATTTATTATTTATCAGATTGATCACCTTGTAAGTAATTTGTTGGCTTTCGGTTGAACTTGGGAAAGGGAATCAAAAGGGTTAAAAATAAATATAGAACGGGAATTTAAAGACCCTTGAACCTATTGGTGATAGGATAGAAGTTGTTGTTGAGGATAGGGATATATCCTTCAACCCCATTTAGTTGAAATAATAGGCATAATCGTCGTTTCACTGTTCTCCTTTGATCATAGGGATGTAGGCGTTAGGGTTCATGAAATAGTTCTTGGATGCTAGGGATAGTGGTAGGAAATAGGATAGTAACTTGCAACTAACAACCGTAAGAAGAATCATGCTAGTTTAATTACGTCGGAAAAACTCAACCTAAAACCAACCAAGTGCCATTGCCCTAGTCTGTCATCATTATTGAAATACAATCAAGCTTGCATTCATTTGAAGTTTTAATAGCTTAATTTTCCAAAACAATCTTCATTTTACTTGTTTCATAGATTAGTGAAATTAAAGTGACAACCTTATAACGATTAAATTGACAAGTCCCCGTAGGTCACAATATCTGGAATTAACAATCCTATATTACTTGATGACCACGTGCGCTTGAGTGACATCAAGTTTTTGGCGCTGCTGTCGGGGACTTGAATATTGTTTAATCGTTTGTAGGTTAGAATTTTATCACTAGCCTGTATATATTGTAAAGATTTTTATTTATTTATCTTTTTTTGGTATTACCAATGTTCTTAACATGACATCTTGGTATATAAACGAGTTGAATATTGGGTATTCATATTTTGGTGATCCATGTCTAAATTGTGGAGGACCTCATTTGTGGCAATGCTGTAATACTTGTGGTGTATGTGGTGGTCTGAATGGCTATTGGAGTAGTTGCCCAAATTTTTATTCCCTTTCCCAAGCCCCTATTACGATCCTCCTGTTGTTTTTGATACTTACAGGAATAATGAAGAGGAGGAACATCATGCTCAAATAAGAAATGTGGAAAAACTGATCCTGGAGCATATGGAAGTAATGAGGGAGCAACTTACTGAATATGGAGGAGCCATAAAAAGGTTGAGTGCCTAGTTCACAGAGATGATGGCTGAGATACAACTTGTAAAGATTTGCAAGTCACTGTCTTAGCCAATACTCAATAGGAACCTCAAGTGGAAGGGAGAATAGAGCTCAGACAAGAGATGGATCAATTTGGCTCAAGTATCTATGACCTGCAGGGTCTTTTGAATGAAAAAGTTGAGGTGTCTGAGGCCCAACTACAGAGTGTTATGGATACTAGCCAATGCATGGAACAAGAAGAAGAATCCCAACCATTAGACGATTCTTTGGTGGTTGATGTCGATGTTGAGGAGGTGGATAAAGTGAGGATGTCAAGCATAATGCAATCTTGGAGTTAGGGAGTATTGGTCCTCATTCTAAACACTTCTCGACATTGTGTTTGGGGGGAAACCCAGAAATAGAACCTTCCAAACCTATGGAGAGAGGTGTAGATGAGGAACAATTCCCCTATATTCTAAAATTTATTATTGCAAAGATACACAATGACGTCCCTCACTTAAGGACCAAGAAGGGAAAGATGCAACATCTCTTACTTGATCCCTTTATGTTTACACCACCGCCCCTTGAGCATAATAGAAAATTGGAAAAAAAATAGGGGTGAAATTTATAAGCTCAAAGTGGAAGGAAAAGTAGTGAAACTTGATGGCGTCGTGCCGCGACGTTAAAGCAAGCGCTTGTTGGGAGGCAACCAATTGTAATAATGTAGTTTTTATTATTATTATTTTTTTATAGTGTCACTTTTGTTTTTTATTTTGTGTGTAGAGAAGGGGAAGTCTGAGTACCCGAAATCAAAGTTAAGGAGCACGTTCGGAGCTTAAGTGTGGGGTCGTTTGCCCTGAAAATCTAAGAGACATGCTGCTAGCTAGGCCCTAGAGAGCCTTAGGGAGTAATCTCTCTCTTATCCGATCTTTAATTTTAGATGCTCTGAGGACAGAGCATAATTTTAAGTGTAGGGTGAGGGGATATCTCCCAAAATTTTGAGGTTAAAAGTGAGCATGCCAGTAAGTTTAGTTGAAATTTTTTTAAAATGGCATGTCTCATCTACCCTTCAATTTTTCTTATGGCCCCTATTCTTTTTTGAAGGGGGAACCTTTGAACCGAGTAAATGTTTATTTTTAGGAGACGTTGTAGTCAAAGTAATGACGTTTCCCTATGATAGATGGATGATGACCGTCTTAAGGGAAGTTTCGTCACATTTTTTTAGGATTGAGTCATGGGTCATCCACTTGTATGCTTATTGACATTCTGCTTAGCCGCTATACTAGAGTAAATAGAGTGGTCGTCTTGATTGCATGAGTTAGAATCCTTGAGAGATGAACATATCTCTTTAATTTGACTCAACATATCCTTAGGGCTTAATTATGAAATTAACTTGTCATTCAATATGATTGTGTGAATGTGTAGCTATAGAAATTGATTAGATTCTTGTTTCCATGAGAGGTGAGCTGAATTGTTTTGTATGTGTATATTGTAGCATCTAGAACTTGCCTGAGTGTATGTAGGATAACTAGTTGATAGGGAGTTGAGAGATGATAAAGGCACTTCTTTGAAGAAGCCAAATTTTTTCCCTATTGTTGTTTTGCCTTCCTAATCATTCTCCCTAGTTACCCCCTTTGAGCCTAAAAGCCTTATTCTTTCTTAGCCTCAATAATAGCTTAATCCCTCTTGTTGTGAGACCTCAAACTTTTGATCCAAATTAGTCTTAGGAACTTTGAGACTTGAATGTTAAGGTCCACTGAATTATAATGTTAAGGGAAAAAGAAAAGTGAGAAGAAGGGGTGCCCCTATAAATTGTGTTGTCTACTTGCTGCTAGGGAATTGAAAAAGATAGTTTTAATTGCTAAATCCTTAGATATTCTATGATTAGAAATCTAGCCGCCAAGTAATGAAAAAAAAAGGGGCATGAAAAGAAAAGACAAAGGTGAGTAGATGAAAGGTGAACAAGCAAGGAAAGAGGTGGTGGACAAGTGAAGTGAAATATATATTAAAAGTGCTTAGGGTGGTGATGTGCTATGAGTTTTCAGCACTTTCGACGCTTAAAACTGAGAAAATAGTATGGAATTAGGTATGTTTATATGGATATGAGGCACTTTTACTTTGATTTTAGGGAAAATAAGTGTTGAAGCAAAAATGTGCAAAAGAAGCTTAAAAATGCAGAAATTTAGCCAAAGTATAAATCTCAGTACGGGGCATACCTTGATTGTCCGAGTCGTACTGAAACCCGTGATGAAAGTCAGAAGAATGAAGTAAGAGGAATGCAACATATGAATCTAAGTACAATCCATACCAATATGGTACGAGCCGTAGCTGGAATCGTGGAATTATTCTGAGAAAATTGCACAAAGGAAGACTCTTGGTACGGATGTAGTCATGGATCGTAACACCAACATACGACCTGTACCATGAGCCGTGGTGAACTTCAGAAGATTCTTCAATACTTGGCAGAACTTCAAATACAACAAACAGTACGAGTCATAGGAAGAAGGCATGAGTCGTACCACAACACTAGTGGAAAATTTCAGAAGATGTCAAAGTTCTCAGGGCCAAACCATGGAAGAATTGTGAGGCTCGTAGGATTGAGGTATGACTTACCAACCTGTCAAAACTTAGCCAAATTTGTAGTAGCCAAGGTCATATGAGAAGCAGGTATTACCCATACAATCCTGCTACGGGTCATAGGTCCAGTCGTGACACAGTCGGCACCAGATATGGAAAATTCCATGTTAGCTTACAAAAAGGTTTCTAATGTCTGTATAAATAGCTTTTATGTTTTATTTTAGTTAGAGAAGGACAGAACCATAGTAGACGTGTGAATAATATTTTTGTAAATTTTTATCAAGTTTTGAGGAGCAAATCTTGAGATCAAATTCTTGAATTCCTACATTGCTCTTGAGATTGTTCTTTGATATTCAAATTTGGTTTTCTTCCAATTATTGTTGTAAGTATTTAATTATTTATTTGTCTATAAATTCAAATTGTAACCTTACAACCATGAGAGGCTAAAACCTCCACAACAAGGGGTTGTGGGAACAATGGTGGATTAATGAAATAGGGTTACACAAAAGTGGTTTAAAACCAATGCTAAATGCTTGTATTGTATTCTCTTCATATTTAAACATTTTCTAACGGTGTACAACGTTAGAACTTGCCCGAATTCTTTACTTGCTTGAACCTAGAGAAGTAGATATTAGGAAAAGAGAATTATAACAAAGCCTTGGTCTTTATGATCATTGTATTAACTTGAGTTGTGGTCACTGGATAGTTAAATTTGGAACATATTGATAATGGTTAGTTTGAAATTGTTTCATGAGACCCGATTTGGTAATTGAGTATAGTCATCCAATAGGGATGAACCAGTCATTTGGATGAACCCTAGTTATTAGTTCTACAAGTAAGCGTTGGGATTAATCACGTGTGTATACCCGAAGTAGTAACACTTACCCTAGTTATTTGCAAATCTTGATATCAATAACAAATATAATCTTGTTTAAATCTTGTTTTCTTTAAATTCCCCTAATTTGGAGATAACTCACCAACAAGTTCAATTACTAGCATTAGTCTAGATCTTACCCTATTTCCTGTGGGTTTGACCCCAACCTCTTAGTGGGTTCTTTATTGACAATGACCTCTTCATACTTTGTCGGGAAGTGTGAGTTTGAGCGTTATCAAAAAGTGGCGTCGTTGCCGGAAAAATGATTAAGACTAGATTAATTGCTTGTATTTGACTTTTGGTTGTTATTTCCTTAATTATATTTTGTTTTTGTTTTTGGATATCCACAGGTTGTCTCTTGGTGAATGCCAAGTACTCATCGGAGTGGAAACCCCCTAATTCCGTTGGATCTCGAACTTAAAAGAACACTGTGAAAGATGGAAAATCAAGAGCAGAGAGATGCCCATATTGCTGAAGAAGCTAAGCAAGCCAAGCTAGCTCGGCAAGTTGCACTTTAGGATGCGGAGGATGCCCAAGATGAGGTTGTTAATGTTGGTCGCCAGAGAAGGGTCAACAAAGGTCAAAGATATGCCCATCAATTCTTCGATGAAGATGACCTGGACATTGATGAAGTCGGGTCAACCGGAGCTATCGTACCACCACCATTGCCTACTGGGGCCAAATTTGATATCACTAGCACCATGATCCAGTTATTGAACATGAAAGGGGTGTTTAGTGGTCACACAGCTGATGAGCCAACCTGCACCTGATAAACTTTGTCAGAATATGCAAGGCGTACAGGTTGCCTAGAGTCAGCCAGGATGCTATACTGCTAAGACTCTTCCCCTTTTCTCTATATAGGGAAGCCACATTATGGTTATCAGAGTTGCCTAACGACTCTAATACCAACTGGAGGGAGCTCAAGCAATCTTTCCTAGAGAGATTCCTTCCAGCCTCTAGGATGCTACAGCTTAAAGATGAGATCTATAATTTTCGACAACTGAAGACTGAGGCACTTCATGAATCCTGGTTAAGGTTGAAAAAGAAGTTGACCAAGTGCCCGAACTACAAAATTCTTGATGACAATCTGTTGCAGATTTTCTATAGGTCATTGAATAATAGTACAAAAGCAGTAGCAGACACAGCGGCAGGAGGAGCACTGATGAGCCATACCTGGGAGCAAGATGCCATAATTCTAGATAGAGTAACCAAGACAAACAGAACATGGCACACTCGAGAAGCAAAAGCAGCGTCCGGTACATATGTTGTTGGTTTGACTATAGACCAACGAAGGAAGGAAGAAGAACATAACCAGGAATTGGCTCATATCTGCACATCGTTAGACTTTCTTACTAAGCATATCATGGGAGCTGAAGCCAAAAAGGTGAATGCAGTTGGGACATAGGGACAGGAGCTAGGGTAGGACCACTCAGATTTCGAGGAGGAGGCAAACTTCTTGGACAACTAGGTGGCAGGTTTCTGAGAAAACGCCCAAGGGTCTTGGCAAGACACTTGGCACCAAGGCTCTAAAAATCAAGGTTGCAACCAATATAGAGACAATTACAACCAAAATGGGTACAGAGATAAAAGCCAAGGTCGTGAGCGCGAGGGAGATTGGAGAAGAAATGATAGTTACCGCAATGACCGAGCCGGATTGTATGTGCCTCCTGATGCACGTGAGGGGGAGGCTGTACAGTCAAAGTTAGAAAGCATGATGGCTAAGATTTTAAAGAAGGTGAGATCCACAGATAATCAGTTGAACGCCATCAGTAGTGATATATCAAGCATGGGTCAATGAGTAGAGTCACATGCTATGGCTAACAAGAAGATCGAACAGCAGTTAGGGCAACTGTCAGCATCTATGAACCCTGGTCAAAAGGGTACACTACCTAGAAACACAGTCAAGAATCCAAAGAATGATGGTAACTGAATGGCTGTGATGATTAGGAGTGGAAAGACAACAGTTGACCCCCCATCTACCAATTGTAGTTGAAAGGAAGAAAGAAAGCGCGATTGACGATAAAGAAGATGTTGCTGAGAAGGAGCATAATGAGGATGTTAAGTTGAATGAGGCTCCAAATATTGAAAATGGGC
Organism: Datura wrightii; assembly: GCA_035772735.1. Taxonomy (NCBI): domain Eukaryota; kingdom Viridiplantae; phylum Streptophyta; class Magnoliopsida; order Solanales; family Solanaceae; genus Datura; species Datura wrightii. The sequence continues at coordinate 107,398,079 of JASDFA010000020.1, read as the reverse complement.
CTAAAGCTGAACAAGGAGAAAAACAAGGAGCTACATAAATTTACAAGGCTATTCCACACCACCGCCACCATTCCCTCAAAGAATGAAGAAGAAGGCGGAGAATGGTAAGTTTTAGAAATTCTTGTCAATGCTCAAACAGTTATCTATAAACATACCATTGGTTGAGGCATTGGAACAGATGTCGAGATATGCCAAGTTTATGAAGGACCTTGTGATGAAGAAGAGGTCCATGAGCTATGAGCCCATCAATAATATACATCATTATAGTGCTATAGCCTCACGGGTCCTTGCCCAGAAGAAGGAAGATCCAGGTACCTTTACTATTCCATGCACAATTGATGATGTTGAGTTTGCAAAGGCACTCTGTGATTTTGGAGCAAGCATAAATCTGATGTTGTTGGTTGTGTTTAAGCAATTGGGCTTGGGAGCCCCCACACCAACTATCATGTGGCTACTAATGGCCGACAGAACTGTGAAGAAGCCAGTGGGGATCCTATTCGATGTGCTTATTAAAGTTGATAGATTCATATTCCCAGAAGACTTTGTGATCCTTGATTGCGAGGTTGATTTTGGGGTCCCTATCATTTTGGGGCGACCATTCCTTGACACTGGGAGAGCGTTAATAGATGTGGAGGCTGGCCAGTTGAAGTTAAAACTCAATAAAGAAGAGGTCACCTTCAATGTTTGTCGGTCAATGAAGAAGCCGAAGGAATATAGAGTTATCTGAGCAATAGATGATGAATCCGAGTTCCTTGACAAAGTTTAAGTAGTCAAGAGACTTGCGTCGTGCCACAACATTAAATCAGGCGCTTTTTGGTAGGCAACCCAAGTGGTGGTTTGGTGAATTATGAGTAACCGAACCACCTGCATTGTGTCGCGATGTTAGATCAAGAACTTCTTGGGAGGCATCCTAAGTTGATTAACTTATGTGTGTTCAGTGTGTAGGGGAGACAAAATAGGCAGCAGAAAAATTGTTGAACAAGCAGGTGCTACGGTTCTCAATACGACTCGTGAGAGTGTTGTACAAGTCATGGTGAGAAGCAGAGATATATTTAAGTGCATGAGTTCAGGATACAGTTGGTCCTATGACTCGTAACTTCATTGTATGGGTCGTAGTACTCACTATGGCTTTGAACTATGCAAGGCATGGACCACAATGGAAGAAAGACCTATGAGTCATAGTACAAATCGTACCCCCATAGTACGAGTCGTAAGATATGTTCGTAGGTCCACAAGTAAGTTTTGCAATCTCTCTGTTACGGGTCCAAGGGATGAGTCGTAGGACCTTCCTACAACTCGTGGTATGAGTCATGATGGGTCAAAAAATTTTAAATTTACCCGACTCAGCCCAGATTCTTAAAAATCGGCCCTATAACCTATAAAAGCTCAAACAAATCATACCTTTCTCCTACTCTCTCAAAACCTAAAATCATGACTCCCTCACACTCGTAACTCAACATCAAGAATCAATTGAAAAAGTTCTTTCTTAGATTACATCTAAAACCCCAATTCATACCCTAGTTCTGAGTGGAAGTTGACATTATCAGCATTCAAGTAAGTGGATCTCTTCGAATTTGATAAATATGACTTGTATGCTTGATACAAATCGGCTTAACCCCTGAGAGTTCTCTCAATGCTTGAAAAATGAAAAAAGGACAACGACCAAGGATGTAAAAAAGTTGTGTGCAACTGGGTAGGGGCTTGAACTTGAAAAAATTGTGCACTAAATCATTAAAATTGAAGTTACGGGTCGTAATTTAAAAAAGGGAGGAATAGGTAACTGTAAAACTTGTTAAATGCATGCCTGGACCTGGGGATTTCTGAGTACCCAACATTAAACTAAAACCCCTTATGAACTAAACCAAAAATGAGGCAAGGATAGGCTTCACAAGCCTTCCTACGACTCATGGTTTCATATTACGACTCGTAAGATGGCTCGTTGGGACTGTCCCAAGAAAAATTTGAAATAATCACAAGGTATGAATCCTACTACGGCTCGTGTTTACTTCTACGAGTCATACCTGGCAGTCATACTAAGAATCTGAAAAGGCTCAAGTCCCTAAGTGATAGTACGATCCTTCCTACAACTCGTGGAATCGACTTATGGGTCATACCATGAGTCGTGGAGAAATACAAAACAATTTTTTTAAAGGGGCATTCTCATACGACTGGCGGTACATATCGTACCTTCATGGTACGAGTCGTACCTCAGAGGCGTAACTTTGACCTGAGATATTAAGGGTCTCAGTATGAATCGTACCTCCAAGTTACGATCCATACTATTGACCCGTGATCAACTACAGAGGAATTTTTTCTTGCTTTCTTTTTCTCAAATTTGGAACTCTAACCCTTTTTCTCCACAGGTACAATGACCATGAAACGTAAAGAATCAAAGGCAACTGGTCGAAGGACATTACTTGATGAGAGCTCCAAATCCGATCAAGTAGGAAACTCCCCTAGTGGTTCATTAGAGGAATACAGGGTCGATACATCAGATATTGATGGGACCCGAACCACTAGGGCGAAGGCCAAAGCCTAAGTCGTGGCGGCCACTGCCACATCTGCCGGTGCTCCCTAGTCTGAGGAGGGAGCGGAGGAAATAGTTCAAGAGTTGAGAAGAATCTCTAATAAAGAAGAGGGGTTCGAGGAGGCCCAATCTGGAGATGCAAGCAGTGATTCCAGATCAGAGGAGGAGGCACCAAATGCTAAGCAGGAGTAGACTCTGCCTAGGAAACACACCATCCGGTGGAGAGTACCAGGAGCCCTAGAGATATATGAACAGGGCATTGCTCTCACCACCAAGAAAAAACCTAGGAAGAACATTCAAGAAGAGCTGCAGATTTTCAAAAATTCATTGAACAAGGTGGAGGAGATGAAGCGGATATTCAGCTTCTATGGATTTGAGTGGATGGCTAGGGCCCCATCTGATACACTCAAAAAATCGTCTAGGAGTTCTACGCCAACTATTTGGCAACTATGGAGCTAAAAGGAAAAGAGGGGAAGTAGTTGAAAGATTATCCCAAGCTGGAGAGCGTCCTAGTTTGAGGTCGAGAGATTGATATATCCAAGCGCACTATTGCTCAAGTATTATATGGACCCCAGTTCATACCACCACATGCTATGCCAGAATATGATTATCAGGTGGAGGCATTAAAACAGATCAAGTAGCTTGATTTTGATGATAGGCAGAGGCAGATATGATGGTTGTTCGGCGTGATCATTGTAGACAAAGAAGAGGCAAAGTGGATCATTACTGGCAAGCAGGTCACAAAGAACTCTTTGAATTTCATAGCAAAGGCCTGCTGGACATTAGTGCACCACCGGTTGGCACCGATTGTAAATGATAACACCCTCAGCATAAACAGAGTAGCTTTGGTGGCTTGTATTATGTCCAGATACCCCAGTAATATTCGGAGGGTCAATGCAGAGGAGATGTGGGATCGGGCTATGCGATTGAGCACTACCATCCCATTCTCGAATCTCGTTTTCAGATTGTGCATAGAAGCGGGAATCAAAGATACGTCATTGTGAGGAGCACCTGATTGGAGGACAGCGGATTGCTGACATTGGACTAATATGGGATGAGATGAACCTAGTAAGTTGGGCCCGACTTTCCACTGCAGCCCCACTATCACGGCCAGTTGGGGGCGCACAGGTGAATGCCCCCACTTCACAGGAGCAGGGGAAGACACCGGCTATAGGTGCTAGTCATTCAGATGCAGCTCCTAGCACCTATGTCGCACCACCCATAAGCCTCCCAAGATAGACTCCAGCTAGGTACATCCTAGTGCCTCAGGAATTTCTCCAAAAGCTGGCCAAGAGACTGACCATAGCTAAGAAAAAGGTCCAGTCGCTGATGGAGAATGTCAAGTCCTAGGTAAAGGATAAGATAGAGACAGCTGCACAAGCCCTACATGCCAGATTAGATGGGATCGAGAGCAGATTTAACATTCGCATGGCTGAGTAGACTGATACGGCCAGCCTCCGTGAGGAGTTGGTGACTTTTCGGAGTCAAGTTGTTGTGTTGTCATCACGACATCCACCAATCATAGCAACCCCCACTATTCCCGACCTCAATGCTGGTATTGACGAGGAGCTTTATCTAGCGGCTTATTAGGAGCCCACAGGAGCATAAAAAGAAAAAGGAAAAAAGAGGTTCTCCGAGGATGTTAGGGACAAGACCACAAAAAAGAAGAGGAAAATAGAGAAATAGAGCTCAAGCGGGCAAGGTTAGAGAGTCAAGAGACTTACGACTTGCATCATTCAAAGTTGCGTGAGAGAGCCAGAGGAGCAGCTAGCTGCACCACAGCCCAGACAGATCTTGCGAGTGGTAGGGACCCTTCAAGCAAGCCACATTCAGCCCTGACGATTCCAGAGGCTGTAGAGTGGTCGATACTGCTGAGAGGGTAACAACTCCCCTTATTGATACACCATTGAGTGCGTCGGCCACCGCCAGTGCCACGATTGCAGCGGAGGTACCTTCTCCGCAGGACGGTAGAAGCGCTTAGTGCGCCGCAGTTATATTCCCTTCCTTTTGTTTTTACATTCTATGCTTCGGGGAAGAAGCATGCTTTATAAAAAAGGGAGGGGGTGTACTTGTCATTTTTGAGATTTTGATTCATCTGAGGGTTTTTCTTTCCGTTTTTTTTCCCTCAAGCATGCTATCTAGTAGAACTGGCATGTTTAGGCTTTTATTTTTGTAATTTTTGTTTAATTAAAAAGTAGCTTAGGAGTGGTCAGCCAATAAATTGCACTAGTTCTGGATTTGTAAAAAATTGACCCTGTTTAAAATATTTTTGATGATTAGTTGTGTACTTGTGATTGCATGCATGATTTCTGTGGATCTTTGTATGTCATTTATTATATTTGCATGTATAGTTCTTGTTAATCCATGAATAAACCAGATAGGTAGAGTGAATGCGAGTCATGTACCATGAGTGAGTGAGGTCTAATACCTAGTTCAATACTGCATAGAGGATCAAGAACTTGCCCGATTGTTCTTTGCATAAGTTTTAGGATGGTTGGTTAGGAAAGGATCATAAGTCTTTTTTGTTTAGCCCATTTTTTAAGCTTAAATGACCCTACCAAAAATGATATGATTCCCTTGATCCCGATTTTGAGCCTTACATAGACCATTTTTCTTTGATTAACCAATTAACTGTACCTATTTTTATAATGAACCTGTTTTGGCCCTGGTCCCTCCTTGGACATTGTGAACCTCAACATAGGCATATTGCCTAAGTTGAGGGTGGCTAGAGTAGGGGTGCATAAATAGTGGGAAGGTGAAAATGGGAGAGAAAAGGAAATAGGTGAAATAAGGTGTGGTGTGACAAAAGAAAAAGAAAAAGAAAAGAAAAATTGAAAAAAAATACAAAAAGTGAATGATGCATGAAAAGCTTGAAGAAACACACCACACTCATACAAGTGCATAAAAAGGGTGAAAAGGGAGGAAAAAATGGAAAAAGCAAAAAGGGTGAAAAAGTGGGAAAAAAAAATGAAGCCACATGTATGTAGCGCCAAAGAAGGGTTTAGTCACTTAAAAAGATTTCATATCTATCATACCCATTCCGCAAGCCTATATTAAAAGCTAAAGAAAATCCTATAGTGATCCTAGCTTGACCATTTAATAAACCAGAGTAGATAAAATAAGGGCAAGCCTATGGTATCCAATATGAAGTATTTGAAACTTCTTTATGAGAGTGAGAGTCTTGCTTGATCAGTGCCATGTTTCAGATTTTACTATATATGTGAGTAGGGGACTTCATTTGATGTGAAGGTACATGGTTTGTGTTTAACTCTACCAGTGGTCTGTGTAAAAAGCATTGGTGATGACTTGACTATTTGTTAATAGCTAGATGACATATCTTGATCCCTGTTTATCATGTTTTGTGATTACTTGTAGTGCATGTGCTGATTTGGTTCACGGGAAAAGGGTCAAAAGCTTTTTAAGTTTATGGTGCAAGTTTTGTTTGACGTTGGCTGTAGTATCCTAAGTTTATTTTCTAGTTAAGCGTCATGTTTAGTTTTTATTTTCTTTTCCTAAAGACATGCAAAAGTCTTAAGTTGAGAGTGTTGATGTGATGTGAGTTTATAGCACTTTCGATGCTCAAAACTGATAAAATATCATGGACTTAGGTATGTTTATATGGATATGAGGCACTTTTACTTTGATTTCAGGGAAAATAAGTGTTGAAGCAAAATGTGCAAAAGAAGCTTAAAAATGCAGAAAATTAGCCAAAGTACAAGTCTCAGTATGAGCCGTACTGAGAACCGTGATGAAAGTCGGAAGGCTGAAGTAAGAGGAAGGCAACATACGACTCTCAGTACGAGCCGTACCAAGATGGTACGAGCCGTAGCTGGAGTCATGGAATTGCTCAGATAAAATTGCACAAAGGCAGACTCTTGGTATGGATGAAGTCACAGATTGTAACACCAACATATGACCCGTACCATGAGCCGTGGTGAACTTCAGAAGACTTGGCAGAACTTCAAACACAACAAATAGTACGAGTCGTAGGAAGGAGGTACGAATCGTCCACAATACTCGTGGAAAATTTCAGAAGATGTCAGAGTTCTCAGGCCAAATCATGAAAGCATTGTATGGATCGTGGGATTGAGGTACGATAGCCTGCCAACACTTAGCCAAATCTGCAGCAGCCAAGGTCGTACGAGAAGCAGGTACGACCCGTACAATCCTGCTATGGGTCGTAGGTCCAGTCGTGACACAGTCGGCACCAGATATTGAAAATTCCCTGTTAGCTTATGAAAAGGTTTCTAATGTCTGTATAAATAGCTTTTATGTTTTATTCTAGTTAGAGAAGGAAAGAACTGAAGTAGTATACATGTGAAGAATATTTTTTGTGAATTTTTATTACCTTCGCCAGAAGCAAAGGGCGAAAACTCCAAAACAAGTAAATAACGGATGCTTGTGTTGTGGTTTTGAGTTCCTTGGCTTGTGTTCTAATAGTAACCACAGGAAGAAAGCGAGGAGAATGGTCCCTAGTCTCGTTTTTTGCTGAGCCTGATTCTCTATGGCATGGACGTCTTTGAGATTCTTGAGATCAAATTCTTGAATTCCTACATTGTTCTTGAGATCGTTCTTTGATATTCAAATATGGTTTTCTTCCAATTGTTGTTGTAAGTATTTGATTATGTGTTTGTCTATGAATGCAAATTGTAATCTTACAACCATAAGAGGCTAAAACCTCCACAACTAGGGGTTGTGGGAACCATGGTGGATTAAGGAAATAGGGTTACACAAAAGTGGTTCAAAACCAATGCTAAATACTTGTGATGTATTCTCTTCATCTTTAAACGCTTCTTAACAGTATACAACATTAGGACTTACCTGAATTCTTTGATTGCTTGAACCTAAAGAAGTAGAGATTAGGAAAAGAGAATTACAACAAAGCCTTAGTCTTTATGATTAAAGCCTTAGTCTTTATGATCATTGTATTAACTTGAGCTATGATCACAGGATAGTTAAATTGGAAAAATATTAATAATAGTTAATTTGAAATCGCTCATGATACCCAAACCGATGATTGAATATAGTCATCCAATAGGGACGAAGTAGTCATTTGGATGAACCCTAGTTATCTGTTCTATAAGTAAGCATTGGGATTAATCACGTGTGTATACCTGAAATAGTGATGAACCCATGGGGAACACTTACTCTAGTTATTTGAAAATCTTGATATAAATCACAAATATAATCTTGTTTAAATTTTGTTTTCTTTAAATTCCCCAAATTTGGAGATAACTCACTAACAAGTTCAATTACCGACATTAGTCTAGATCTTACCCTATACCCTATGGGTTCGACCCTAACCTCTTAGTTGGATTCTTTATTAACAACGACCGCTTCATACTCTATCAGGAAGTGTGAGTTTGAGCTTTATCAGGCGGTAGTCACTATAAAATGAAATATCAATCCTACCCGTCCCTTAGCCGACATTACAACCAAGAAAAGTCCCATTGGTCTTAATCTCTTGAAGCAATTAGGTAGTCTTAACGTACATGAAGGACAAGCATATGGTATGTTATATATGTACATTACATCACTTGTGAGTGTGAGTGTGTCATACTTACTGTGTTCCATGTCTTATATTGATGAAGTTGAAAGAGGAACATCACTAAAAATGAGGGGAATAAGAGGTCTAATTTAGTGTACTACTTGTTGCATGTGTCACACTTAATCATGTTGGACTTTTGTGTTAAAAAGATGAGTCATTTATAGAGGTTGGGTTCTTGATTGTGAAATCTTTCTATATGCTTTGTTGAGAATTGTTGTAAGATGATAAACCACTTTATGTATGTTCCATGCAAGTTGGTTGATAGAGCTGTCAAGTGTGATGGTGAAACATGATATTAGGTATGTTTTAAGGATTGTTTGAGGATGAAAAATGGTTAAAGTGTGAGGTGGTGATGTTGGGCATATTTTCATGCCCATTTGCCATGTTTTTATGAATATTTGATCATGTTTTGAGTTCATAATCCTTAATTTTTGCTTAAATTCATGTGTGTGTGCGTGTTTATGTGATGACAAACAATTTGAGTTGATTTAAGCATGAAACTAAGCAAAATGGGCTCAAAATGATGCAAGGAATGTAGATTTTAGAAGCTGAAGGGTTTGGTGATATGGCTGGCGCCCCGCACCAAGTCCCAAACTTTAGAGAATAAAACTTCAAGTTAGTGCTATACGCACCATCCCTCAAACTTCAGAGAATCTCACTTCAAAAATTTGCCGAGATGAGTGGAGCCCCGCGCCAGAGGTCTCTATGACTTAGAGAAATTTGACGAACACCTTGGCGAGATAAAGGGGGCGGCGCTAGACCCTATCTGGAGCTGAAATTACTGGAAATTTGACTAAGTCTGTGGCGAGATAGGAGGGACGGTGTGCCAGAGCCATTCTGTGATAAAAATGCTAATTTTAAAGCCAATTCTTGAAGGGCAGAAGAATCATTTGAAGGCTCATCTATAAATATAAGCGTGAGGTCGTCTGTTACGTAGTTCTGGACTTCTTAGAGTAGTTTTAGACTTCTTTGAAGCAGTCTTTTCTCATTTTTATTCCATAGTTCATTCATTAAAGCTTGTAAGCCGTTTGGAAGGAAGACAAGGTTCTACAACTAGGTTTTCTCTTCATTACTTCGTATTTTCTCATGATGATAAGTAAGTATTTATTTTTCTGCTTGTGTATGAATGGCTAAACTTATATTGTAGGGTTGTGGCCATGGTGAATGGTTGACTATTTGACAGGCTAAATAAACTTAGATTTGATTCTTCTTTTATTGTTGTTTGTATTTATTTGTGTTAATTTATTATTTATCATATTGATCACCTTGTAAATAATCTGTTGGCTTTCGGTTGAACTTGGGAAAGAGAATCAAAAGGGTTAAAAATAAATACAGAATGGGAATTCAAAGGCCCTTGAACCCATCAGTGATAGGATGGAAATTGTTGTTGAGGATAGGGATATACCCTTCAACCCCGTTTAGTTGAAATACAAGTAGGCATCATCATTTCATTTTTCTCCTATGACCATAGGGATATAGGTGTTAGGGTTCATGAAATAGTTCTTGGATGCTAGGGATAGTGGCAAGAAATAGGATAATAACTTGCAACTAACAACCGTAGGAAGAATCATGTTGGTTTAATTACGTTTGGAAAACTCAACCTGAAACCAATCAAGTGTTATTGCCCTAGTTTATCATCATTATCGAAATACAATCAAGCTTGCATTTGTTTTAGTTAATTTTTACATTTGAAGTTTTAGTAGTTTAAATTTCCAAACCAATCTTCATTTTACTTGTTTCGTAGATTAGTGAAATTAAAGTGACAACCTTATAACAATTTAATTTACAAGCCCCTGTGGGTATGATATCTAGACTTAACAATCCTATATTACTTGACAATCACGTCCGCTTTGGTGACATTAGTCCACACCCCGCAAAAGATACTGGTGAGTATGACCCTATTGATGACCCAGTATATTAACCTCTGATACTATGCTCTAGTCGTACAGTCCCTCATCATGTGATGCTCCTATCCACAAGAATAGCAAGTTGTTGAACCATAACAAACATTTTCCAAAATTCCTCGTGCCGCATATAGCACAATGTTGCGAGGCTAGCCTCGTCAAATTTGACCCTCTCTATTTCTGCAAACTTGATGCTCATGAGCTCTTACTTGGACCTGAGTATCCACGATGATCAAATCTGCTATCCTGGTGCTGCTGGGATAAAGGCCTTGGTGGCCTACCTAAAACTTGGGGTCTAGGTCCATCCTATGAATTTGTATGTGGATCAGTGGGTTTGGCTCTCCTGTGTTGTTCCGTTCCTACCCTATCAATCATATATTTTCATTGTCTGAACTCTTCTATGTTCTAAGCAAAGGCCAAAATCTATGGAATATCCATGTCCTATCACAACATAGCTATAGGACAAGACTCAACATACTCAAAAGCAAGCCCTGCTATAACCTGCGTACCCTAGCTGGCATTGTATCAATAAAGCCTGGTGCATATCTAGCCAAAGAGTCAAACATCAGCCTATACTCTCGGACACTCATCCTAACCTACTCAAGACGTAAAAATGGTCTACTCAGGCTTCCAGAATCTCCTGTGGCAAAGTAATGATCTAAAAAGGCCTCAGAGAAACTGGACGAGGTAGGAGGAGGTGCATCCCTCTCTCTGGACCTTTCCCAGTTTTTGCACCATAAAACAACTATATCTCGTAGACAAAACACTGTTAGTTCTATTGGCTCTGTGGATAAAGCATGCATAACCCTGAATATCTTGGGTAGCTGGTCTAAAAAGTGTTGAGGGCTTTACGATCTATCCCCATAAATTTGGGAGGACTCAAGGTAAGAAACTCATAAACTGTAGACTTTTCGAGTCCTTCAGAAAGCCCACAAACCTCTGGTGCCACTGGCTGTAGCTGAGCAGACCTAATCTGAGCCAACATATAAATTGCACTCCTAACATCCTGATCTAAAGGAATAGGAAGAGCCGAAGGTGGTGCTAGTGATTCTGTAGCACTCAGAGGCTCCTGATGTAGTGATGAATCATTAGGGGATTGAAAAAATGTCTCCCCTTCACCATCAGTCTATGCCATCTCTACTCATGGCACTCTGCTTGTATCTTCCCTTGCTATAGTGTCTAGCCTTCTGCCAGCGGCAGTTTTTTGTGTATCATGCATCTCTATAGACGAACATTAATAATAAGCTTAGGGGCTCAACCCTGTAAGACCAAGATCTAAAACACGATTTGAGTAGAAGAAGAGTAACCATACTATCATGCCTCGCAGCTCCCTACTTATAAAATATGGTGCATAATACATTTATAAATAAGACTCTACTGAACATGACTTACAGACTTCCTAGGATACGACATGCTCTAATACCAAGTTTTTCATACCCCGCCTTGGAAGGCGTAACTGGCACCTAATGCCACATTAGACTCTAAGCTAACCTAGTTGTACATATACACCTCTGGCTCATACCAACAGCACACAAAACAATCAAGTATATCTTATCTTATAGAAGCCCTTGGCTAGCAAGGCCACAATACAAGCACTTGTGAGAAAAAACAGTTGACCGAACAATTCACAATAGCAATATAATCCTATGCATACTGATAAGACCACCATGTTATCTAATATCACAAGTCCTAATTTTGGTCCAACAAGACCACTAAAAGGTGTCTAAACCCAAATAAGCTGAAAGCGAATGATATATATGTACATAGGCCACCAGGCCATTACTATAAAAGATAGGGAAAACTTGGCCAACCATGTTCAGCTACACAATCTTATAGTATACAAGCCTCTAAAAAGTAGATACTTGGCCGAGACAGAGCCCGCACCTTCCCATAAACCATACAACAAAAGGGCAAGCAAACCTCTAAATATAGAAACTCCAAAAGAAGGGAGCTGGCCAACAAGCTAGAGCTGAACTACTCTACTAAGGAGGTCTGTGTGTCTATCTATTAGAACTTGTATGCAAAAGTGCAGCGCCCCCGGGCTCGGGCTGTCAGTACAATAATGCACCGAGTATGTAAGGCAATAAGATTGAAATTAGAGCTGATAGAAGAAATTGAAAGTAATAATCTATAAGAGTCAGAGGATAACTTGAAATATCTCATTAACCTATATTGTAAGCTAAACAAAATAATCAAAAAAGAACCTAACCTGGACCTTATAAGCTAGGCAAGTACAAACAATAAATAATAACCTACCTGAGCTCCCATAATCCCTGGTAGGTGCCATTCGATCTATATACCTCTATTGGGAACAATGTAGCCCATCAAGTAAGTTGTAATTGTATCTTGAGCATACTTGGCTCCGGTGTCTATATCATGAGCCTTCAAGGCTTCTGTAACTGCACCCTGAGCGCACAAGGCTCTATTAAGGGTCAGTAATACAACTTAGGCATAAAGGAAGTCCATTAGTTAATCGACTTCATTATAGCTCTGCAGGCCTTAATGTAGGCTTTCTAGACATTTAATAGCTCTTATAAAAATAGTATAGCCCGATAGGCAAGGTATTCTTTATAAATAGACCTTCTAGGAGACCTGTAAATGGTTACCTATTTATGTATGGCTCGAAGTCATAGGCCTAAATATTGATAGCTGATAAGATAACCAATGAAGGTATCACACAATCTCCTAATTTATCAGCAAGTAGTGTGGCTTTCTAAGCTACCTATATGATAATATGTACGTAGTATCAAATAATAAGATCGCTTTTAAGAAGGTGGAATACCCTATGGCTCACCACCATAACTTAGTAGGCATCCACGACACTATTAATCTTGAATATAGAACTAAAACTTTAATACTTTTTCTTTATAGGTGTCAACATATGCCAAAGGCCCGTAGGCAAGTTATGAACTTTATAGGCATTACAATCATGTAGTTTCTATGCCAAACTATCATTATGTTGTCGATATCAACATGAAATCTAAGCATCTAGTCACAAAGCCCTTAAGATATCAACAAGGTAATAAACTATCATTACCCAACTAAGCAACGATAATTTAGACGAGAAGATTCTTATGTTGCTTTTAACATGAGAAAAAAGCTAAAGAAGGCTAATCTCAACAAGGAAAGATTACAAATGTCTATATGTACAATTCCAACATCGAACCAACAATAATTAACATGGATAAGAGTACTAGACAATAGATAACAAGTCGTATCAACTATACAATGAAGGAAATTTGCCGAAGAAAGTTTAGCGTTAACATATCTCGTAAGCAATTCAATATCTCAACTATTATCGATCAATTATTCAATTCTCTACTGTAGCACAGTAATCAAAATATTCTACAACTTCAAAACCAACTAAAACAGTCCACAATGCAATAAATAAAAAGAATTTTTTGTAACACCCTAAAAGTTTCTTAGGTCAGACCCAAGGCTTACAATAGAAAAACAATACTAGAACCAAACAAAGAACCTCAGTACGATTCATTGTAGGGTCCAATGAGTCATTGGAGGTGCTCGTTATTTCATGTCCAGAGAGCTATAAGAAATTATCCAGAACCCACGAGGGGATTGTACGGGCTGTGGTTTGATTGAATGGGTCATCATTTGTGGTTGTTGAAGCAGATTTAGAGAATTTCAGAGGAAGAATGGAGAACATTATGGATGGATCAATGGTCCGTTGTGTGGTACCATGGCCCGTTGAAGGGGTCGTTGGTTCTGCCAGTTTGCAAATATTTTGGGCTAAGTTGGAAACATTCTAGGTATGTGAATAGACCCGATCCTGAAAAATTCATGGAAACAAGGTACTAAGATCAATTCTTAAGTGTAATAAGTGCATTGGATGAAAATTAATGTCATAAGGAACCTCCAGCACAAAGTTGAGTTGGGAGATTTCTTATCGATTGAGTTTTCATATAAGTTCTTACAAGGGTCAACTTTAAAAGATTATATACACTATTTTACAAAAAAATTGGGTTATTCAACAATCAAATTGAAGCCCTTGAAGTCTTCTTTCCAATGCATCCAACCTTGCATCAATCAGAGTTCGAAGTAAAATGTTATGAGAAATTTAGTGAAGCAGCAACAGGAATTGGATGACCCTTAGTACAGGTCGTCCTATCAAACTTCGGCTTGTCCTGTTGGTCGTTGTAACTGTCAGTTTCAGGCTTTAATTTAGTAGTTTGGGGGCATTTTGGTAAACTCCTATGCTTCTAACTCCTAAATGATATCGTTTTGGGCTTCCTTAAGGTCAGATTAAAGGGATTAACCTAGCCTAAATCCTCATCCTCTCCAAAAGATCGATAGTTGGATTTTCTCTCAAGAAAGGAGCTAGGGTTCTTCTTCAAACCTCTTCAAATCTTTTTGGGATCTTCAAGACAAGTCAAGGGATCATCAAACCAGGTATGTAGGGCTATAAGCGAGGATTTCTTCCACTCTCATTCCCTTTTTCAAGTTGTATTCATGATTCTCACTTCCCATGCCATAATTTTCGAAATTCTACGGTTAAGCTTGTTGTAGATGAATTCTTTCATATTCTTCCATGAAATCAGTTTCTCCATGATCCAATTTATGTTCCCATGATTATGATTTCATGTCCCTTACCAAATCCCTTACGAATCTATGATTTGAAGTTTCAAATATGATTTTAAGAACTTCTAGAGTTTTAACCCAATTCTAAGGAATTATCTATTTATGTCTATGGGTCCAAGTCCCTCATGTGTCTAATGGGAAGATTTTACACTCAACTTGATTATAAATTCATGTTTTCAAGCTATTATAAAAGTATACCCTAATTATACAAGTTTTATGAAAAGTCAAGCTTATGATCCATGATTTCAAGTATGATAAGATATCTAGTATGCATGAATGTTTATGAAATCTCAACTTATGAATCAATGATTTTTACTTATGAATTCTATCTCAAGTATGCATGATTTTATGATTTGGAAAAGCCCATGCAAGTTAAGTATGTTTTTGTGATTTAACCAAAGGCTAATAAGATCAGCTTATCAAATGGTTTGGAGTCAAGACTCCTAATACAGCTTATGATATATTTGGAGCCAAAACTCCCAATGTTCAGATTTCAAGTTATGTATGAGATTATGATTTCAGCTTTGCTGAAAAACAATATGAGTACTATGCATGTTTTGGGGAGTACTGTCTAGCACCGAGTAGGCTTGGGGTCTCGAGAGTCCCCGGTCTCAAAACTATTCGCCAATGTGGGTATGTAAATATGTTTGGGACCTATCAAGAGAGTTTTCCCCTGCCCTAAGGGGCTCATCTTGATATCGATATCATGGTTTAGCATCCTTAGCCCTGACAAGATTTTGGACGGCTCTGCCTACTTGAGTGTGATTGTTAGGGCATCATGTAAGCTCTATCGTGATAGAGTCGATTATGACGAGTCTCCCATTGTTCCTCATATTTTCAGTTACTCATGTTCATGACTATGATATTATGTTTTACAGTAGATTTGACCCAATGATCAGCTTATGAACGTTTACTTATGATTGCAGATATGACAACTCATATGATTTCTATTTTTAAATATTGGGTCACTATGTTCAGTTATGACAACCAGTTTATGGTTATGTATATCGCAAATATGGCTTTTAGCATGCAGTCCTTACTCTCATGATCTATTTGATTTATATGCATGATTTCAACTAACATTTTACTAAGCATGTTTTACCTACCTTACATAATCAGTACATCCAAAATACTGACTGCATACTCTATGCTATATTATTTTATGATATAGATCCAGGTACTCAGACTCAGCCCACAGTTAGAAATGTTCCGGACTTGATCAGCTAGAAGGGGTGAGTCTTCATCTTTTAAGGACTGGAGTTATCTACTTTATTTCAATTATTTTACTTCGTTTTAGTTTCAAACTTTGGAGTTAGCTGGAAGCTTGTCCCGGCAGCTTATCAGTTAGTAGAGGCTTTCAGATATAGAGTTAGTATATTTAGCTTTGTGACTCAGCATTATGATATTATCATTTTACTTATGCCTGGTGTTATATAGACTTCCACTTATCCATTCTTACAGTTTAATCTCTGCTTGTTTATGCTTTTAAAGCGTGCTATGTATGTGCCATGGGTTAGCTTGGAGCTATTCGTGCTTTTAGGTCCCGTATCTCGATCCAAGTTCCTAGCTCAGGTTATGACAAACTTGGTATCAGAGCAAGAATTTAGAGTGTCCTAGGGTGTCTGAAAGAGGTATTAAGTAGAGTCTTTTTCATGGGTGTGAAGGGCACCACACTTATGAGGAAGAGGCTACAAGACGTTTTAGAAAACTTACCTTCTTTCATATTGTAATCCGTGCTATAAAGTTTAACGAAATAAAGATTTCCTCCTAACTCATGCATTCACATGCTCCAAAGAATAACTCCATTAAGAGGAATAAGAGGCCCTCTCAAATTTTTTATTCCTGCAAGAGTTAAGATAAGCTAAGGCAGAAGAATTTGTGAACTCGAAGTAAGGAACCGGAAGTACGACAACAGAAGTATGAAGCCTTCAGTGATAGACTTAGAGGCTTATGGAAAGTCAAGAGATAGTGATTTTAGCCTAGCCTTAAGAAGGGGTTCAATCCTTAGAATGATAACCTTTTGGCTAAGGGGGAGATTATAAGGTGAAGGATCAGGTCAAGTCTTGAGTTCCAAGTGTGAAGGTCCAAGATCAGTAACTATGGGAGATCGATCCATGCTTATGCAGGTATCTTCTCATACTTCAGTCAATATGATACTCTACTCATGTTGTGTGTGGACATGTTATGCCCATGTCCAAGTTCCAAGTACTCCTTATATGTATTCATGCTCATATTCATAGAATGAGAAGTAACCACTTCATATGGTGATTCCAGTCTTCTTCCATGATTTCATAAATTTCAGCTTCATGTTATGACCCTCGTTATGTATGAAAACTCACGTCTCTCAGCATGCTCAGCTTTATGAACTCAATCCTTAAGATTTTCCTTATCAGCTCATAAGACCGTGCTATATCAGGTATATGCCCAGCTTAGATTTCTTGAATGATTCGTACTCACGATTTCCTTACTCTAATCCCTACGAATCTTCCCCCATGATGGAAATAATGGTTACTACGTGTACGTTCAGGATAACTCTCTATTCATGCAATAGGTGCCAGGTATGCAGAAGTTCATGAAACGCAGTTATTAGCCAAGCCTAGAAGATAGGGGAATTCTTGAATAGTGTGGGCTACAAGGAGTCTTGGTATAATCATAAGTGATAGGCTTGAATGATGTAGTGTTGTACAGGTAAACCATGGTATGGTGTGACTAGTGACTCTTGATTAGAGCTCAAACTTATGGGACCTTCTTGTTGAGGGGGGGGGCGGGGGGGGGGAATAATCTTCTTCGTGGATAACTTTAGGTTGTCGTAGGAGTGGCCAAGTTAGGCTGGAACGTGGTTGAGGTATGTCGTCGGACTCAGACTTTAGTATAAGTAGGAACCTGGGCGAGGAGTGTAGGTTGGAGAGATTGAAATCAGAGATCAGGAGGTATGCGACAGGGTGTCAGTATTCTTTTTTGGAAATGGAAAGAGATAAATATAAGGGTTGCATCATAGGGTCGCCTCGAACAGGCTGACAGCATGATTCTATATGGGTAATAGTGGATCGGATAACCAAGTCAACACAAGGGCTATGCTAGATTTTATATTCGGGAGTTAGTTCAGTTGCATGGAGTTCCTTTGTCCATCTTCTTGGGTAGGGGATCTCAGCTCACCTCTAAGTTTTGGAGGTCATTCAGAAGGGTCTTGGCACTCAAGTGAAGCTTACCATAGTGTTTCGCCCACAGACAGATGGTCAGGCCGAGTGGACTATTCAGACTCTTGAGGACATGTTGAGAGCGTGTGTGATTAATTTCAAGGGTAGAGTGGGATGATCACTTACCCCTCACTGAGCTTGCATACAACAATAACTACTATTCCAACATTCAGATGGCTCCGTCTGAGGCTCTTTATGGGTGGAAGTGTAGATCACCTATTGGATGGTTTGAGGAAAGTGAGGCTACGTTGACAAGGCCATATTCAATTCATGAGGCTATGGAGAAAGTTTAGCTCATTAGGGAGAGGCAAAAAACAGCACAGAGCCCACAGAAATCTTATGTGGATGTTAGGAGGAGAGAGCTTGATTTTGAGGTCGATGATTGGGTGTTTCTGAAGGTGTTGTCACGTCCCGAACATAGGCCCGGATGGAGACATGGGACAAGGGGCCCTGAGAGATCCCAAGTCAACTCATGGCATGAACATACATCTAACTCAAACAAATAAAGTGGAAGGTCAACATGATAAACTTAGCAGAAGTCTGAAATAAGCATAACATCGAAAATATACACGAATCTAAAGTTGATTACATTCTATGTATAGAAAGCCTCTATTACTGATGAGTTGATAGGACAAGACCCCAGCTAACTCTCCAAGTCTAATACTGAATACATAAATAAAATTGATAAAAGCATGGTCCTCGGGAGATGAGGACTCACCAAAAGATGTGGTATGCTAACTCTGAAAGGCTGGCTAAGGACGAGACTGAGTCTGAGTGCCGGAGCCTGTATCATAAAATTATACAGCATAGAGTATGCGGTCAGTACGTGAATGTACCGAGTATGCAAGGTAAGTAAAATCGCTTAAATAAATAAAATAATTTAAACATGCATAATGTAAAACATGATCAGAACAAGAATCTGAGAGTAGGGCTTGCATGCTATTTCTGAAATCATGATCTGAACATAACATAACATCATAACTGCATCAAATGATCCAAAGCTTAAATCTCATAATCATAAGTACAACTAAACTGCTATACCCCGTAAGATTTCCGGCACCTAGATGAACTATTCACACGTTGGTTAAGCATACTTGAAGGCCATACATGCTAAAGAAAGGCCCGGGAAAAAGATCGGACGAGAAACCTGTCGAACCATCGCGGAAGGAGCCGAGGCAGAGCCCCTCCGCGATGGTAGCGTGTCACGGAGGTGAAGCCTCCGCGTTGGCTCCGTGACACGTTGGCCTTGTCCAGGCCCAAGTATATAAAGCCCCACTTCGGTTTTAAATCATTTTAACTTATAAATTTCCAGTGAAACAGAGGGGAAAAACCAGAGGAAGAAAAGGAACGAAGAGGGTAACATAATTTTCATCCGATTACGCTGCTAAACGTTGTCCAAACTCAAATTAACCTCAGATACTGAGGTATTTAGCAGCAGAGAGCATTCCTACGGATTTGGTTTCGTGAAATACGGCCGACGAATCGTCGAGCTACCGAGCTAAGGTAAGTAGAATTGCTCCAAATTAGTGTCTATATGTTCCTAGTTGTGAAGTGAATATTTCTCCCTTCTGGACCTCTGAAAAATAGCGAGTTTTCGACCGTCTTTCGATAAGCCTAAGTTTAGGCTATAAATTACATCGAAGTGACATTGTTCATTAAAATAAAGCTATATTTGGTATTAATTGACATATTTACGAATGCAGTTGGGAGAAATAGTTGAAGTATTGGCCGAGCCTCGTCCGACAGACGGATAGATCGGGAATAAGGTATGTAAAGCTAGTTTCCTCGGTAAGTTAGTAAATCTCGGTATAGTAAAGTAATTTAAAGGCCAGTAGAATGTTTAGAAGTCATGTGTTATGTTTATTATGAATGTTGGTACGATATTAGAAGCATCAGGTTATAATTAGCACGAAACTTGCTAGCACGATATAGATTCTAATACAAGTGTTAGGAACTGCACAGCATGCTCAGTATATGATGTAGTACAAATTGTTAGGATATTATCGTATTCAGTTGAAACCCAGTAGAATAATGTAATATCTTTAAGGCATCTCAGAAGCAGACTGATAGGTTAAAATGAAGTTTAGAAAGCATATTAGAAATAGCAAATCATGTTACCATAGAAACTCAGTATACAGCATGGTTTTTAGCAGAAAGACTATATTTTGTTCAGCATTAGACTCAGTACAGTATGGCAGAAGATTATATTTATACATACACACTATTATCAGTCTCAGCATGTATTGAGTACGTACATATTACTATTACTAGTTCAGCATATAGTATGTACAAATACTTTACTATTATTAGCTTCAGTATATTGGATATGCAGATAGTATTACTAGTTGAGACCTCTATATTGTCTTGGGTTGGACTACCTAGCATCCATGACCGCCCCAGGGTTGATAGCTGTATCGACTCGTCCACCAGAGGAAGAGGATACGTCTCTCTACGGAGTGGCATGCCGTCCCACAGGGGACGAAGATGGGATGCCAGTTTTCCCCATATTGTGCCTTGATCGGCCCTTACACACCCCTGTCGAGGGGATACGCCCGGGTGTTGATTCAGGAGTCCTCCGGACTCAGATGCAGTTATAGTCAGGGGCTCAGCGAGCCCAAGTGCATACCCAGGGGACCGGCAGGATGCTTATAGCTATTATAGGAGATGGGATGACCGGGGTAGGGGTATAGATTCTGTGCTGGTTGTACCTCCCGGCTTATGGGGGCCGGGTAAGGTTTGTGTGAGCTATGTTATGTTATGTTATGTTATGCCATGTTACATTAGGTATGAGTAGATTGGCAGTAGAATGATACATCTCCAGGTATGACTCCTACTCCTTCCAGTATAGTTAAGAATAGGCATAATCTACATTATCAGACAGCTAATCTATTCCTTCCTATTTTAGTTTCATCAGTTGTATTGTTGTTTTCAGATATATCTTTCAGTTATTGCTTTACATACTCAGTACCAGCGGTACTGACGCCTGATGGGGCGCTGCATTACTTGCCTGCAGGTACTCACAGGCGAGGAGGCGATCCCTCGTGATTTCTGTCAGCGATCGGGTATTCAGCTCCTGTCATCCGGAGACTGAATTCCAGAGGTGTATTTCATCTTCTTTTGTTGTACAGTACGGGTAGGTCGGGGCCCTGTCCCGATCATTTCTATTGCTATTCCTAGAGGCTTGCAGTCTGTATATATTTCCCTGTGGTCAGCTGAGTCGGTCGTGTGAGGCCGTGCAGTTGTATAGCTGTTAGTACTTTTATTTCTTTTATGTTGGCCGTGTGGGGCCATAGCTTGACAGTAGTGGTGACCTTGCCGGTCACGTAGCCTTCTAGTATTTCATTGTTGAGTTTCATATAACTAGACAGCATGGTGGCCTTGTCAGCCCGCATAGGTTTCCCTATACTGATATGTTTCTGGTTAGCTGTCAGCACAGGTACAGGTGGCTATAGGCCTAGTCGGCCGGAGGCTGTATTTACAGCCGTCATATAGCCCGTTGTCTCCCTGAATCTGAGTTACAGCCAGCCAGGCACCAGATGTGCTCAGGCTTAGCAGTCCATCAGTTCAGGTCCTAGTAGGGCACCAGGTGCCAGTCATACCCCCCAAGGCGGGGTGTGACATAAACAATTGGGAAAACCTCTTTTAGAACATATCTATATATATATCGTGAGAGATGAACATGCATAACTGAATTCATGAGGAACAATGGGAGACTTGTTTTATAACTGACATACCACGATAAAGCATACGTTGTCCCAACTATCACACGCAAGTGGGTAGAGCCATCCAAAGCCTTACCAGGGCTAACGACAATACCATGATATGGATATCAAGATCGAGGCCTAATCAGGGTAGGGGATAGCTCACAAGGAGGTCCCAAAGTAGTATATATATATAAGTAATAACTTACATTGGTGCGTAGTTCTGAGGCATAAGGTGATCGACCCTTAGCCTACTCAGTGCTAGACACTACTCCCAAAAAATATGCATATGCTCTCCATCGTTTTTCAACAAAGATCACCATCGTCTATTGACGAAGCTCAATAATCAAAAACATCTCAAATCTGAAATCATATATGAGAAGCTTTAGCTCAAACCATACCATAAGCTAAAAATAATTGGGAGTCTTCACTCCAAAACCATGTGGTAAGCTTAATTCATAAAGTCATAAATCGTTCTTGAACATATGGGCATTGCTCGATACTTTAACGTGCTTGAAAATACTCAATTCACTTGAAAACATGATTATAAACATGGGTAACTTGAAAATATGTTTTTCATCAATAATATCTCATCACACTTGAACATTCATCATAATTCTCAACTTTCATGAACTTCTCATAAATGGGCATTTTAATTTTTAAAGCTTGAAACATGATTTTAATGCAAAAACAATGTAAAACTTTCCCATGAATCATAATTCATTAGTAAAAACATATCTAAATCCAACCCATGTAGAAAATTAGGTATTTCATGCATTGGGTTAAAACTCCATAGAATCAACATAAGAATCTTCATTTTACCACTCCTTGATTGCCCAGTGAAAAATTGAAGAAAAAATTGAAGAAAGTCTAACTTGATCACCTCCTAAACCCTTCAATTTTTGCATGCATGGGTGAGAATGAGCCTAAGATAGGTTTACCCCTCATAAAACACTTCATTTTGAGCCTTAAACGACGTAGTTTAGGACCCTAGTACTTAGGAATAACGAAAATACCCTTAATGAATTTCTTGAAAATTCTGCACTGTCAGTGACCACGATCGACCCTACGAGTCGTACCTGGATACCAAGAATCGTGGTATCCGTCCAATACATACACTGTGATTTGTTAACCCTTAATACTCTAATACCACGACTTAACAGGATGGGTCGTTACCTCAAACAACGGTCCGTTGAATCTTCCCGTTACTTTCCCTGATGACCTGCATCTGGACTTCCCACGAGTCAAACTATGAATAGTGCCTACTCCCCATGAGTCATGATTTCCATCCGTCACCTTGACTGGAGATTTTCCTGCTCCTTACCACGATTACTATCCACGACCCGTTGTTACTCACAACGAGTCATTCTACGACTCGTTACTTCCTCTTAGACTGAGGACCAATCTCACAACTACTCCATCAAATGACTCGTTACATTAAACCACGGGTCGTTCCTTGACTCGTTACTCCCATCTCTAAATCTGCAGTACCTCACCACACACTCACACTCAATTGGTCATTCGTGGCACCAACGATCCGTACCATCACCCATTCTGTGAAAATTCCCAAATTTCTGCCACTTTCCATTTTTAAATCTCGGGTCTAATATTGGGCACTTTCGCGGTATTACAATATCTCCCCCTTGGGAAAATTCATCCTCGAATGTGGGAAAACATACGAAAAACAAATAATGCAACCACCATACTCAATTACGGATTATACAAGTTGAAACTAACGGAATGACTAACACCGATTTAAACTACATGGCTGAACTGAATTCATGAATCATACATACATCCAAATACATGAAAGAAACTATGGTAAATGAACTGAACATGAAACTATATAGAGTCTTTAGGGCAAAAACTGATACCTCAAGCTGGAACTAAGCCGGTAGAGAATAAATGCGGGTATCTAGCCATCATGTCTGCTTCGGCTTCCCACGTAGCCCCCTAAATATGTTGATTCCTCCATAAAACTTTAACTAAAGCTACTTCCTTGTTTCTTAGCCTTTGAACCTGACGATCCAGTATTTCCACCGGAACCTCCTCATAACTAAGGTTATCTTTCACACTAACACTGTCCATTGGGACAACGAGAGCTGGGTCACCCAAATACTTCTTTAAGAGCGATATATGGAAAAAAGGATGCGAAGAAGCTAATTTTGATGGCAACTCCAATTTATAGGCCACCTTGCCAACCCGCTTCACAATCTGGTAGGGACCAACATAACGAGGACTGAGTTTTCGTTTCTTTCCAAACCTCATTACTTCCTTCATGGGAGACACCTTCAGAAACACCCAATCGTCCTCTTCGAACTCAAGTTCTCTTCTTCTCACATCGGCATAGGACTTTTGGCGACTTTGAGCTATTTTCAACCTGTCCCATATGAGTTGAACTTTCTCCATAGCCTCATGGACTGAATCTGGCCCTATCATCGCAGCTTCACCAACTTCAAACCATAGAGAGCCTCAAACGGACCCATCCGAATGCTGGAATGGTAGTTGTTATTGTACACAAACTCGATAAGAGAAAAATGATCATCCCAACTACCCTTGAAGTCAATAACACATGCTCTCAACATGTCTTCGAGAGTCTGAATTGTCCGCTGCGCTTGACCATCCGTGTGCGGCTGAAATACTGTGCTGAGCTTAACCTGACTATCCAGTCCTTTTTGAAATGAACTCAAAAACTGAGAGGTAAAATGAGTACCTCTGTCCGATATGATGGACAAGGGAACTCCATGCAATCGAACCAACTCCCGAATGTATAGTTGAATTCCATTTAGTCTCGGCGATTTAACAAATCTCATAGGAGGTCCTCATACGGAGTCGCACACTTACTTGAGTAGTGCGGGAGAGGGGAATGGGTCGAATAAACTCCTCCGGAGCCGGAAAAATTAACAGACGAAGCTTTACTTAGATAGAGCTTTTGACCGGTAGAAAATGAGTGGCTTTGGTCAACCTGTCTACAACAACCCAAATGGATTCATATTGCCGACGAGTGTGAGGCAACCCTGAGATGAAGTCCATATTGATTTCTTCCCACTTCCAAGTAGGGATACTGATGTCCTAAAGCACACCTCCTGGTCTCTGGTGCTCAACCTTCACTTGCTGACAGTTTGGGCACTTAGCTACAAATTTTGCGATGTCTTTCTTCATGCCATTCCACCAATAAACTTCTCGTAAGTCACAGTACATCTTGGTGGTACCTGGATGGATTGAATACCTAGAACCGTGAGCCGCATGCAACATCCGATTTCTGAAATCATCGACGTCCAGAATACACAAACGACCCCCCTTTGGAGAAGACCTCTACCTTCTGATTCTGAATGGCTTCCTTTAACTTTACCAAAATAGGGTCCTCGTCTTGTCTAGATTTTACATCAGTCACCAAGGATGATTTTTTGACCCATTTTGAACTACAACACCACCATTGGTCGAGTCAACCAACTAAACTCCCAACCTTGCAATTTGATCCATGTCCTTCACCAGCTCCTTTCTCTCTTCATACACATCGGACCCACTCTCCATAGAGAGTCCATAACCTTTCATCTTCAGAAGCTCTTAAGAAAGACTAGGGTTTCCTCCATTGCAGCAGTACAAGCTTCCTTCTTTGGGGAAATTCTTTATCAGGTATGTGGGAATTCAATAAGAGGATAGTTCTTCCCTTGTGTCCCCCAAAACTCTTCTTAAATTTCTTTATGAATCTTAGCCCTGAGCTTTCGAATGCGAAGAGATTATATGTAAATTCTCTTTGAATTCGAATAGAATGATATCCATGATTATTTGTAGACATGATTTCCATTAGTTCATGAGTAAATTGATATTATTTCCACAAAAGTGAATCCTAACCCTGCAGATTCTTGAATGTTGAGAAATCCTTGATAATGCCTTGTTTAATCCATGTAGAATCATCTTGTATATTAATTATGGGTATTTTCCCACCAACTAATGGTAGTATTGGTGCTTATCTCTATGCATCAACTTCAGCCCTGGTTCTTGAGGGTAGAACAGACTAGAAATTCATGATTTAAATGATAAACCTTGGAATTTTCTTGACGATACCAGTGAAGTGAACTCCCTTACTATTTTACATGTTAAATTCTCAGTTAGCTACATGATTTTCTAGACGTAGTAAAAATATGAAATTTCTTAGTGTCAGTCAGAAATGTTAGCTGATCAGTTTGACTACAGAACTTCCTGAGGTGTCAATATCACCTCCCAGTTATCAGAATCAGATTCATAATCTAGTTTATTGGTCCACTAGGTGGTCATGACACTTTATACATATAGTTCTGACCAGCCTTAGGACCCCAGTTCAGATTTCAGTTTGTTCTTAGATGGTTACGGCGCTTCTAGATAAGCAGCTCTAACCAGTCTAGAACCCAGTTTCAGAATCTGGTTCGTTAAGACTCTTAGGGTACTTTCATACACGTATCCCTGACTAGTCTCGGGTCCCAGTTTTGAGCTATCAGCCTAGTATTCAATTTAGAATTATCCAGTGGGAGTAGGACTTAGATCGAGCGGATCGGGGTTCCAGCGCACCCAGGTTCCTAGTACTACGTTGCTAGCGTAGGTTTCATTATTTATTGGCCTAAATAGCCCCAGACTTTTGTGATCACCCAGTTCATGCCTTTATACCCTGGCAAGGTATATTGAGTCCTATCGGTGGGGTGTATATATCGGACTCCACGTCTAGCTCACGTGATTATATGTCAGTTATAGACTCTCCCACTAGTCAGTTCAATCTAGTCTAAGTCCAATTCAGTTCAGATCAATAATCCAAATTTAAAACGCGCTTTGACCATCAGACAGGGTCTTCTAGACCACCTCAGTATTGTAGTTATTCATTTCAGTAGCTTTAATTGGTCATTGCATGTCTTCCACTAGGCATTTCTTTTATTATTTATTCTATTGTATTATGTTCCTCTCACTTACTCAGTACATTCAAAGTACATATGCATACTCTAATGTTGTATTGTTTTATGATACAGCTGCAGAATCACAGTTCTAGCCCCATTAGTAGACCGTATACCAAAGAACTTAGCTATACAGTTGTTGAGTCCTCATCCTTTGAGGCGAAGATTACTTGCTTTAATTATGATCTCATTTATTTTATTTTGATTTGGAGTTAGCTGGGGTTTGTCCTAGAAGCTAATCAAACCTAGTGGCTTTCAGACATAGAGTTGTTTTCAGACTAAGATTGACTTTATTAAATATGTAATCTTGTTCAAGTGTCATTATTTTGCTTTAAATTTCCGCTGCACATATATTTTTTTATGTTACTCAGAATGCTAGTTTAGGATAGTCTAGGGGTTTACTTGGGGTCACTTGTGGCTTCAAGTACTGTGTTCTGTCCAGGGTATAAACTCGGGGCCTGACAAACTTGGTATCAGAATTTCTGAAAGTCGCATCAAGTGGAGTCCTCATCATAGGTGTGAAGCGCGCAACACTTATGATGGGCAGACTATGAGATGTCATTAGAAAACTTCCCTTCATTTGGTACTCCTTATCATGCATTGAAATTCAGTTCCAAAAAAAATCATTCTCCTAACTCGTGCTCTACTTTGTTTCAGTGATCTATGCCTCCACGACGCGGCAATGGAAGGAGGGCCGAAAATGCCCAATAGACTGCTCCACCAACCCCAGCAGCCCTAAAGGATGACTAGGTATCAACCGCAGAATTCAGGGCGACCATTTAGCTGCTCGCCCAAACTGTGACCAACCAGGTGAACCAGCAGGTGGTTCCAGTTAATAACAATGGGTCTGCAACAGCTGCTAGTGTGCAGGACTTCACCCGAATGAATCCTCGATGATTTCAGGGATCCAAGGTAAAGGAGGACCCCCAAGAGTTCGTAGATGAGACAAAGATTACCCGTATAATGGGTGTCAGCTCCTCCAAGAGTGCTGACCTGGCTGCCTACCAGCTAAAATGGGCAACCCTGGTCTGGTATGAACAGTGAAAGGAGGGGCGACCAGCGGAAGCAGGACCGGTGGAGTGGGAGGAGTTCAACACCGCCTTTTTGGATAGATTTTTCCCTAGAGAGCCCAGGGAGGCCAAGGTAGCGGAGTTCATGAACCTGAGACAAGGAAACAGAACCATGGAAGAGTATGCTCTGGAGTTTACCAGGTTGTCCAAATATGCTCCAGAGATGGTGGCCGATCCAAGGGCTCCCATGCTAAAATTCGTGAATGGAGTGTCAAACCTGGTTCTTAAAGAATGCATGACCATGATGATGATCAAGGATATCGCCCTCTCCAGTCTAATTGTCTATGACCAGCAGATCGAGGCTGAAAAACTGAGGGACATGGAAAGAAAAAATAAGCGGGAAAGGACTGGCCAGTCAGATCATGGCCACCAGGGGTCAGGCGGTAGTAACCACCCATAGCAGCAGTAGAGGGCTCTAATTCCCAGCTCAGCCAGCGCCTCTACATTTTGGTCCCTCTAGGACCAGAGGGCTGGAGAATTTGGCTCTCAGTATCAGAGATATAGTGCTGGGAACAGATCTCTACCTTGCCCCAAGTGCGACAAGAATCACCCGGGAGAGTGTCTTCAGGGTCAAGAGGGTTGTTTTGGTTGTGGACAACTCAGGCATCGGCTTAAGGAATGCCCATCAATAGGATGAGAGAGATCACAATCCACCACCCCAGCAGCTCCAGCATGCTGACCAACTCAACAGGCTAATACATCAGGTACGGAGGGCGGTCAAGGCCAAAAATGCTTGTATGCATTATCATCTCGTCAAGATCAGGAGAACTCACCAGAGGTAGTCACGAGTGTGTTATGTCTTTTCCACCTAGATGTATATGCCCTACTTGATTCGGGGGCTGCACTATCGTTCGTGACTCCTTACGTAGTAGTTCAGTTCGATATCAGTCTAGAAGTACTATCAGAACCTTTCTCAGTCTCCAGCCCAGTTGGCGATTCAGTTAGAGATAGTCGGGTGTATAGAAACTGTCCAATCTCAGTCTGCAATAAAGTCATTCCAGCTGACCTTGTAGAGTTAGACATGGTCAATTTCGACCTCATTCTTGGCATGGATTGGCTAAATTCTGATTATGCCTCAATCGACTGCAGAACTAGGGTCGTCAAGTTTCAGTTCCTTAATAAACCAGCTCTAGAGTGGTCGAGTAGTAGTTTAGCGTCAAAGGGTAGGTTTATTTCCTACCTTAAGGCCAAGAAGCTTATTTCTAAGGGATGTATTTATCATCTAGTTTGGGTCAAGGATTCCGATTCTAAGACCTATACTATCTAGTCAGTCCCTATTGTTAAAGAGTTTCCAGATGTATTTCCTGAAGATCTTCCCGGAGTCCCTCCTAAACAGGAAATTAACTTCGATATAGACCTAATTCCAGATACTCAGCCCATCTCCATCCCTCCTTATAGAATGGCTCTGGCTGAACTTAAGGAGTTAGAGAAGCAGCTAAAACATCTTCTTGATAAGGGTTTTATCAGACCCGGCATCTCTCCCTGGGGTGCTCCAATGTTATTCGTCCGAAAGAAAGACGGTTCCCTCAAATATGCATCAATTACCATCAGTTGAACAAGGTCACAATCAAGAATAGGCATCCCCTATCTAGAATTGATGACCTGTTCGGCCAACTTCAAGGAGCCAGCTGTTTCCAAAATAGATCTCAGGTCGGGGTATCATCAGTTAAGAGTCAAAGAGTGTGACATACCGAAAATAGCTTTCAAGACTCGGTATGGTCAATTCGAGTTCGTGGTTATGTCCTTCGAACTAACAATTTCCCCTGCAGCCTTTATGGACCTGATGAACAGAGACTTCAAGCAGTATCTGGATATGTTCGTCATAATATTAATCAACGACATTCTAGTATACTCCAGAAATGAGGAAGAGCATGCTAATCACCTGAGGATAGTGCTTCAGACACTCAGAGACTGCAGTTGTTCACCAAGTTCAGCAAGTGTGAATCCTGGTTGAAGTCCGTGACTTTCCTGGGTCACGTGGTCTCGAGTGAAGATATTCAGTTTGATCCTCAAAAGATAGCAGCAGTGAAAGACTGGCCCAGACCAACCTCCCCAACCGAAATCAGAAGTTTCTTGGGTTTGGCCGGTTACTACCGACGCTTTATCGAGGGATTTTCTTCCATAGCATCGCCATTGACTAGGCTGACTCAGAAAAGGTGAATTTTAAATGGTCAGATGCGTGTGAGAAGAGTTTTCATGAGTTAAAAACTCGACTCACTAGTACTCCCGTATTGACTCTACCAGAAGGATCGGATGGATTTGTAGTTTATTGCGACACTTCCAAGTGGGACTCGATTGCATTCTGATGCAGCGGGCAAAGTGATAGCCTACACCTCCAGATAGCTCAAGGTTCATGAGAAGAATTATCCAACTCATGACTTGGAGTTGGCAGCGGTAGTGTTTGCGTTGAAAATATGGAGACATTACCTATGCGTGGCTCACATTGATGTTTTCGCCAATCACAAGAGCCTTCAGTATGTATTCAGTCAGAAGACCTTAATCTCTGTCAGAGAAGGTGGTTAGAGCTCCTGAAGGATTATGACATGAGTGTGCTATATCACTCGGTAAAAGCCAATGTGGTAGCGGATGCCCTAAGCAGAGTATCTATGGGTAGCGTGGCTCATATCGAGGATGGCAAGAAGGAGTTGGCGAAGGATATTCACAGCCTAGCGCAGTTAGGGGTGCAGTTGGTTGACTCGGCTGAGGGTGGAGTGGTGATGCAAAGCAGGTCAGACTCCTCTTTGGTTGTTGAAGTTAAGTCCAAATAGGATGAAGATGCCATTATTCTTAAAATCAAGGGAGCGGTTCTCAGTAAGGAGGTTGAGGCTTTCACCAAAGGGGGAGATGGTGTGCTCTGTTACCAGGGCAAATTGTGCGTACCGAACATCGGTGACTTAAGGCAGCAGATATTGGCTGAAGCACACAGCTCGAGATACTCCATCCACCCTAGTACTACTAAAATATACCGTGATTTGCGAGATATATACTGGTGGAACGGCATGAAGAGAGACATCGCCGAATTCATAGCCAAGTGCGTGAACTGCCAGCAGGTCAAGGCAGAGCATAAGAGACCGGGAGGTATGACCCAAGATATCAAAATACCCAAGTGGAAGTGGGAAGAAATAAATATGGACTTTATTATGGGCCTACCTCGAACTCATCGCTAACATGATTCCATTTGGGTATTCATAGATCGGATGACTAAGTCAGCATATTTCCTCCCAATTAAAACTACAGATTCAGCTGAGGACTATGCTAGAATTTACATTCGGGAGTTGGTCCGACTTTATCGGGTGCCATTATCCATCATCTCAGACAGAGGTACCCAGTTCACCTTACATTTTTGGAAGTCCTTTCAGAAGGGACTTGGTACCAAGGTCAACCTCAGCACAGCTTTTCACGTGCAAACAAATGGCAAGCTAAGTGGACTATTCAGACCCTAGAAGACATGTTGAGAGCATGTGCGATCGATTTCAAGGGCAGTTGGGATGACCACTTGCCTCTTATCGGGTTTGCATACAATAATAGTTACTACTCCAGCATCTAGATGGCCCTGTTTGAGGCATTGTATGGTAGATGGTGCAGGTCTCCTATTGGATGGTTTGAGGTTGGTGAAGCTTCAATAATCGGGCCAGACTCTGTTCATAAAGCTATGAAAAAGGTACAACTCATCAGAGAAAGATTGAAAATAGCTCAGAGCCGTAAGAAATCTTATGCTGGTGTGAGGAGAAGAGAATTGGAGTTTGCTGTAAATGACTTGGTCTATCTAAAAATTTCACCCATGAAAGGGTTGATGAGGTTTGGAAAGAAGGTAAAGCTCAATCCGAGATATGTGGGACCCTACAGAGTTCTGAGGCGAATTGGCAAGGTAGCCTATGAGCTGGAATTACCTTCAGAGTTGGCTTCTGTGCACCTAGTATTCCATGTGTCATTATTGAAGAAATGCATTGGTGATCCAACTTCAATTGTGCCATTGGATAGTGTAGAAATAAAGGATAGTCTCTCATATGAGGAGGTCCCAGTCTAGATCCTTGACCTTCAGGTTCATAAGCTGAGGAACAAGGAAGTATCTTCAGTCAAGGTCTTATGGAGAAATCAGTAGGTGGAGGGAGCTACGTGGGAGGCTGAAGCGGATATAATGGCTAGATACCCACACTTATTCTCTACCAGCTCTATCACACCTTGAGATATCAGTCCCGCCCTAGAACTCAATTTAGTTTTCATGTTCAACTCATGTGTTTAAGTTTCTTTTGTATTTATGGATGTATGTAAGAAAAGTGAATTCAGTTCAGCTATGTAGTTTGAATCGGAGGTATTCATTCCATCAATTTTTGGTTTAATGATCAGTATTTGAATATTATCATTGCATCGCTCTACTTTTCTGTGTGTTTTCTAACATTCGAGGACGAATGTTCCCAAGGGGGAGATATTGTAATGCCCTGGAAACTCAAAGGCTCGACCCGGGACTTAAATTAGAGAAAATTGGAAAATCTACACCAGGTCACAAAATGAGTCGTTCTATGACCCGTGGGGACAGACCACGAGTCGTTAACTGACTCGTGGTGAGACCTGGGGGCTTATATTGAACTTTTGATGGTTGAGGTGACCACGGGTGTGACCACGAGTCGTGGTCCACCCCACAAGTCGTGAGATGACCTGTGGTCAAGGATAATGTGAAGACCAGGAGAATATGGGCAGTGAACTTCACGATTAGTCACCACGAGTCGTGGTCCAAGCCACAATTCGTTAGGTGACCCGTGGTTCAAAATAGATGGTAGAGTACGGGTGTTGGCAGTGTAGTTGATGAGTGGGTCATCACAAGTCATAGGGTACACCATGAATCGTGGTGTCCCTCGTGGTGACCAATAGGGGATTCTGGGCAATGGACCCAATGACCGTGACCATGAATCATGGTCACTGGGTACGAGTCATAGGGTTCCCCGTGGGGACTAGCAGTCAGTTTTTCCTGCAAATTTCCTAGGGTCTTTAAGTAATTTCCTACCCTCCTAAACTTTAAATTACATCATTTTAGACATAATTTTAGACCTATTAGTGGGGTTAAATTGTTTTCCCCCTCATTCCCACCCATCTTCAGGAAAAAAAATATCGTAACCTTTCATCTTCAGAAGCTCTCAAGAAAGACTAGGGTTTCCTCCATTGCAGTAGTACAAGCTTCCTTCTTCGGGGAAATTCTTTATCAGGTATGTGAGAATTCAACAAGGGATAGTTCTTCCCTTGTGTCCCCCAAAACTCTCCTCAAATTTGTTTATGAATCTTAGCCCTGAGCTTCCAAATGCGAAGAGATTATATGTAAATTCTCTTTGAATTCGCATAGAATGATATCCATGATTATTTGTAGACATGATTTCCATCAGTTCATGAGTAAAATTGATATTATTTCCACAAAAGTGAATCTTAGTCCTGTAGATTTTTTAATGTTGAGAAATCCTTGATAATGCCTTGTTTAATCCATGTAGAATCATCTTGTATATTAATTATGGGTATTTTCCCACCAACTAATGGTAGTATTGGTGCTTATCTCTATGCATCGACTTCAGCCCTGGTTCTTGAGAGTAGAACAGACTAGAAATTCATGATTTAAATGATAAACCTTGAAATTTTCTTGACTATACCAGTGAAGTGAACTCCCTTACTATTTTACATGCTAAATTCTCAGTCAGCTACATGATTGTCTAGCCTTAGTCAAAATATAAAATTTCTCAGTGTCAGTCAAAAATGTCAGCTGATCAGTCTGACTACAGGACTTCCTGAGGTGTCAGTATCACCTCCCAATTATCAATCAGATTCAGAATCCAGTTTATTGGTCCACTAGGCGGTCATGACACTTTAGACATATAGTTCTGACTAGCCTTAGGACCCCAGTTCAGATTTCAGTTTGTTCTCAGAAGGTTAGGATGCTTCTAGATAAGCAGCTCTGACCAGTCTAGAACCCAGTTTCAGAATCTGGTCTGTTAAGACTCTCAGAGTACTTTCAAACACGTACCCCTGACTAGTCTCAGGCCCCAATTTCGAGTTATCAGCCTAGTATTCAAGTTAGGATTATCCAGTGGGAGTAGGACTTAGCATCGAGCAGACCGGGGTTCCAGCGCACCCAAGTTCCTAGAACTACATTGCAAGCGTAGGTTTCATTATTTATTGGCCTAATTGGCCCCATACTTTTATGGTCACCCAGTTCATGCCTTTATACCCTGGCAAGGTATATCGGGTCCTATCGGTGGGGTGTATACATCAGACACCACATCTAGCTCACGTGTTTACATGTCAGTTATAGACTCTCCCACTAGTTAGTTCAGTCTAGTCTCAGTCCAATTCAGTTCAGATCAATAATCCAAACTTAGAACGTGCTTTGACCATCAGACAGGGTCTTCTAGACCACCTCAGTATTGTAGTTATTCAGTTCAGTAGCTTTAGTTGGTCATTGCATGTCTTCCAGCTTTGCATTTCTTTTATTATTTATTCTATTGTATTATGTTCCTCTCACTTACTCAATACATTTAAAGTACTGATGCATACTTTTATATTGTATTGTTTTATGATACAGCTGCAGGATCACAGTTCCAGCCCCGTTAGTAGACCATATACCGAAGAACTCAGCTATCCAGTTGGTGAGTCCTCATCCTTCGAGGACGAAGATTACTTGCTTTAATTATGATTTCATTTCTTTTATTTTGATTTGGAGTTACCTGGGGGTTTGTCCCAGCAGCTCATCAGATCTAGTTGCTTTCAGACGTAGAGTTGTTTTTAGACTAAGATCGATTTTATTAAATATGTAATCTTGTTCAAGTGTCATTATTTTGCTTTAAATTTCCACTACTGATATTTTTTTTATGTTCCTCAGAATGCCAGTGTAGGATAGACCAGGGGTAGACTTGGGGTCACTTGTGGCTTCAAGTACCGTATTCCGTCTAGGGTGTAAACTCAGGGCATAACAACAACATTATCCTTGCCTGGATGGTAAAGGACACTCATGTCATAATCCTTAAGTAGTTCCAACCACCTCCTTTGCCGAAGATTTCGATCCTTCTGGGTGAATAAATATTGTAGACTCTTATGGTGTGTAAACACATCTACATGGACTGCCGCAATCTCAAGATCGTGGATCGGGTAATTCTTCCCATGAACTTTCAGTTGTCTACAAGCATATGTTATAACCTTGCCATGCTACATCAATACACAACCAAGTCCGATTCTTGAAGCATCACAATACACCACAAACCCATTAGTACCCTCGGGTAGAGTTAACATCGGTGCTGAGTAAGTCGAGTCTTCAACTCCTAAAAGCTCCTTTCACAAGCCTCCGACCATTGGAACTTCACTTTCTTTTGGGTCAATTTGGTCAATGGCTCTACGATAGATGAGAAAACCTCAACAAATCTCCGATAGTACCTGGCTAAACCCAAGAAACTCCTGGTGTCTGAAGGATTCACCGGTCTAAGCCAGTTCTTCACCGCTTCTATTTTCTGAGAGTCTACCTTTACGCCCTCACTTGATACTACATGGCCCAAAAATGCCACTGAGTCCAACCAAAACTTGCACTTGCTAATTTTAGCATATAGTTGTCGATCCTTGAGAGTCTATAGTGCCACCCTTATATCAGGATGTCATCAATAAACACAGTCACGAACATATCCAACTATGGCTTGAACACTCTGCTCATCAAGTCCATAAAAGTTGTAGGAGTATTCTTTAGTCCAAAAGACATAACTACAAACTCATAATGACCATACTGCATCCTGAAGGCTATCTTCGGGATGTCACTCTCCCGAACCCTAAGCTGACGGTACACAGATCTGAGATCTATCTATGAAAAGCACTTGGCACCCTAAAGCTGGTCAAACAAATCATCAATCCTAGGTAGAGGATACCTGTTCTTGATAGTGACCTTGTTCAATTGCCGATAATCAATACACATACGAAGAGAACCATATTTCTTTCGGACAAAGAGAATTGGTGCACCCCATGGGGATTTGCTAGGTCTAATGAAACACTTATCCAAAAGATCCTTTAACTAATCCGTCAAATCTTTTAGCTTGTCTAGATCCATTCTATAGGGAGGAATATATATAGGTCGCATATTGGGAAGAAGTTCAATACTAAAATCAATCTCCCGCTCATGAGGGATTCTTGGTAAATCATCTGGAAAAACTTCTGGATACTCAGATACTATTGGGACTGCTAGATAGTCGGGGTCTCGGACATAGCATCCTTAACCCTAAGTAGATGGTATACACAACCTTTATAAATCATCTTCTGGCCTTAAGATAAGAAATGAAACGACCTACAGACACAACTGAACTACCCTTCCATTCTAAGACTAGCTCACCTGGAAATTTGAACTCTATTACCGGAGTTCTACAATTAACTGAGGCATAACATGCAAATAGCCAATCCATTCTGAGGATAACATCAAAATCGATCATG
Organism: Datura wrightii; assembly: GCA_035772735.1. Lineage (NCBI taxonomy): Eukaryota > Viridiplantae > Streptophyta > Magnoliopsida > Solanales > Solanaceae > Datura > Datura wrightii. Next base: position 107,362,172 of record JASDFA010000020.1, on the reverse strand, counting down.
GCTAACTCTACTAGATCTGTTGAGCTAACTTTCTGAAAGACTGTGACCAGGCAACTTCTATACACTCGTCTAGCTACAACTGAATCACCCATTGGAGTAGAGACTGAGAAGGGTTCTGACAAGATTTCAGGACTGACTCCGAAACTACTAGCCACGTAAGTTTTCACAAAAAACAAGGTAGCCCTTGGATCTAACAAAGCAAATACATCAAGATGGAAAACTCGCAACATACCAGTGATTACATCCGGGGATACCTCCTACTCCTGGCGGGATGCTAAGGCATAGAATATGTTTGGCACTGACCACCACCTATGCTAATAGATGTCCCCTACTGGGTTGGGCGTAAGGGTGGAGCTACTAAACTGGAAGATGGGACTCAGCCCCTATCATGGCCCTGTCTAGCTACTGGGCAATCTCTGAGCATATGTCTGGGCTTCCCACACCTGAAGCAAGCACTTGTACCTGCCAAGAACTGACTTGTGTGCCCCCAATCACACCTGTCGCAAATTGGGATACTAGAATCTACGGGCCTGATGCTAGTCCTGTCTAATCATGCCTAGGTCTGGATGGCACACTCACAGCTAATGATGCTAGGGCTGAAGATCTCTGGTAGGTATGTTATCGGTGCCCACTACCTGGCCTCGACTGAGAGAATCTGTAGTTGTCTGTCCTGGCCCTCTTGGCCTCTCTCTCCCTCACATGTGCCACCTCCATCTACTGGGCGTATAAGACTATCCAAGGGAAATCCATATCCTAATGAAGCATAGAAGTCCTGCAATCCTTGCCTAAATAATTCGCTACCCCGTGAACAAATCTACTCACTCGCGCCCTCTGATCAACCACTAACTCTAGGGTGTACTTTGATAGATAAGTGAACTCAAGGGCATACTCCTGCACCGTCCTCTTCCCCTGCTTAAGATTCACGAACTCAACTACTTTCAACTCCCTTATCTCACGTAGGAAAAATTGATATAGGAAATCAACGTGGAACTCCTCCCAACTAATAGGGCATGTTCCGACTACCCTACTATCCTTCCACTGTCTAAACCAAATATGTGCGACCCCCTTCAACTGATATGAGGCCAATTCAACAGACTCTACTCCATTCACCCAATGACTTGGGTGATCTTCACAATCTCGTTGATAAACTCATATGGATCCTCGTCCACTTTGGAACCAAGAAACTTTAGTGGGTTCATTCTCAAGAAATCTCTGACTCGTACAGCTGCCGCATTCCCATTCTGCGGGACATGCACCACTACCTGCTGGTTGACCTGTGTAGTCAAGGCCTGCGCTAGCATCTGAATGGCTGCCCGAAATTCAGCATTGTCAACCAGCTCTGATACATGCTGCTCCTAGACTGGTGGGGCTTGTTGGTGCCCATCTCCGTTGCCATCCACGTGGTTGTTTCCATTTCCATTCCTCCTAACGTTAACTTTATAGGGATCCATGATTCTGCAATCGCGAATAGCACGAGTTAGAAGGATAGGGAGACATCTCATCGCACGACATAGATCATAAAAGAAGGGAACATTTCCTAAATGTCTCGTTGCCTCTTCATCATAAGTGTGGCTCACTTCACACCCATGAAAAAGACTCTACTTAACGTAGCTTTCAGACACCCTAGGACACTTCAAATCTATTACTCTGATACCAAGTTTGTTACGACCCGAACATACATCTAACTCAATCAAATAAAGCGGAAGGTCAACATGATAAACTTAGCGGAAGTCTGAAATAAGCACAACATCAGAAATATACACGAATCTAAAGTTGATTACATTTTATGTCTGGAAAGCCTCTATTACTGATGAGCTGATGGGACAAAATCTCAACTAACTCTCGAATTCTAATACCGAATACATAAAGAAAACTGATAAAAGCATGGTCCTCGAGAGATGAGGACTCACCAACAGATGTGGGATGCTAACTCTAAAACGCTGGCTAAGGACGAGGCTGAGTCTGAGTGCCGGAGCCTGTATCATAAAATGATACAACATAGAGTATGCGGTCAGTACATAGAATGTACCGAGTATACAAGGTAAGTAAAACCTCTTAAATAAGTAAAATCATTTAAATATGCATAATGTAAAACCTGATCAGAACAAGAATCTGAGAGTAGGGCTTGCATGCTATTTTCTGAAATCATGATCTGAACATAACATAACATCATAACTAAATCGAATGACCCAAAGCTTAAATCTGATAATCATAAGTAAAACTGAACAATTGGGTCAAACCTCTTTATATATATATATATATATATATATATCGTGAGTGATGAATATCTGTAACGGCATTCATGAGGAACAATGAGAGACTCGTCTTATAATCGACATACTGCGATAGAGCTTACGTGGTCCCAGTTATCACACACAAGTGGGTAGAGCTGTTCAAAGCCTTACTAGCGCTAACGACAATACCATGATATCGATATCAAGCTCGACGCCCAATTGAGCCAGGGGATAGCTCACAAGGGAGGTCCCAAAGTAGTATATATATATATATATATATATAGTAATAACCTACGCTCGCGCGTAGCTCTAAGGCATAGGGTGATCGACCCTTAGCCTACTCGGTGCTAGACACTACTCCCAAAAAACATGCATATGCTCTCTATCATTTTTCAACGAAGCTCACCATCGTCTATTGACGAAGCTCAATAATCAAATACATCTCAAATCTGAAATCATATATGAGAAGCTTTAGCTCAAACCATACCACAAGCTGAAAATAATTGGGAGTCTTCACTTCAAAACCATGTGGTAAGCTTAATTCGTAAAGTCGTAAATCGTATTTGAGCATATGGGCATTTCCCGATATTTTAACATGCTTGAAAATACTCAATTCACTTGAAAACATGATTATAGACATGGGTAACTTGAAAATATACTTTTCATCAATAATATCTTATCATACTTGAACATTCATCATAATTCTCAACTTTCATGAACTTCTCATAAATGGGCATTTTAATTTATAAAGCTTGAAACATGATTTTAATGCAAAAACAATATAAAACTTGCTCATGGATCATAAATCATCAGTAAAAACATATTTAAATCTAACCCATGTAGAAAATTAGTAATTTCATGCATTGGGTTAATACCCCATAGAATCAACATAAGAATTTTCATGATTTAGAGAGGGATTGGGCATGGGTGTGAACGGATTCACCCATTCATAACCCCTACATACCTGGGGAAGATCTGATTTTACCACTCCTTGATTGCCCAATGAAAGATTGAAGAAAAACTTGAAGAAAGTCTAACTTGATCACCTCCTAAGCCTTCAATTTGCATGCATGCATGAGAATGATCCTAGGATAGGTTTACCCCTCATAAAACACTTCATTTTGAGTCTTAAATGACATTTTAGGACCCTAGGACTTAGGAATGATGAAAATATCTTTAATGAATTTCCTGAAAATTCTGCACTGTCAGTGACCATGATCGACCCTATGAGTCGTACCTAGATACCACGACTCATGGCATTCGTCCGTTACATCCGCTGTGATTTCTTAACCTTTCAGATTCTAATACCATGACTTAACAGGATGGGTAGTTACCTCAAACAACGGTCCATTGAATCCTCCCGTTACTTTCTCTAATGACCTGCATCTGGACTTCCCACGAGTCAAACCATGAATCGTGCCTACTCCCCACGAGTCATGATTTCCATCCGTCACCTCGACTGGAGAATTTCCTACTCCTTCCCATGATTACTAACCATGACCCACTGTTACTCACGATGAGTCATTCTACAACTTGTTACTTCCTCCTAAACTGAGGACCAACCTCACAACGACTCGTTACATCAAACCACGGGTCATTCCTTGGCCCGTTACTCCCATCTCTGAATCTGCAGTACATCACCACGGACTCACCCAATGGGTCATTGGGGGAAACAATAATCCGTACCATGGCCCATTCTGTGAAAATTTCCAAATTTCTACCACTTTTTATTTTTAAATCACGGGTCTAATCTTGGGCACTTCCAGGGTATTACAAGTGTCTCCTATGAAGGGAGTTATGATATTCGGTAATAAAGGGAAGATTAGTCTCGAATATGTTGGTCCTTATAAGATTTTGAGGCGAGTTGGCAAAGTGGCTTATGAGTTTGAGCTACCAGCGGATTTAGCTTCGATGCATCTAGTTTTCCATGTATCTCTATTGAAAAAGTTCATTGGAAAGATGTATCTTTAGATGATGAATATGTCGAGATGTATTTGTTAAAAAAACGAAATGGAAAAAAAATCTACAACTGTGACGTATCGTGATATGTGATCCAGCTTTAGTTGTTCCGGTATAAAGCATTGGGATGGAAGATAGCCTTACCAATGAGAAATTTCCGGTTGAGATCCTTGATCATCAGGTTTGGAAGTTGAGGAACAAAGAAGCAGCTTCAGTGAAAGTTTTGTAAGAAATTAGCTTATTGAGGGAGCTAGGGGGGAGCCAAAGCAGATATGATGGCTAAACACAGCTTTTTCCCTTCTAGCTTAGTTCCAGCATGAGGTACCAGTTTCTCCTTAACACTCCATTCAGTTTCATGTCAAGTTCATGTCTCTCGATTTCTTTCATGTCTTAGCATGCATGTATGTTTCATGAATTCAGTTCAATCATGTATCTCAGTCCAGAGCCAGTCACTCCATCAGATTTTTAGTGTATAGCTTCCAATTTTGGGATTTCAGTTCTTTCCCTAGCCTATCAGTATGCTTGAACTACATTCGATGATGCATGTTCCTAAGGAGGAGATAATGTAACATCCCAATAAGTTCCTTAGGTCAAACCTGAGGCTTACAGCAGGAAAACAATACCAGAACCAAACAACGAACCTCAGTAATGTTCGTTGTAGGGTCCAACTGGTCGTTAGATGTGCTTGTTGTTTCATGTCCAAAGAGTTGTCAGAAATTGCCAAAAACCCACGAGGGGATTGTACGGGCTGTGGTTTGATTGAACGAGTCATCATTTATGATTCATTGAAGAAGATTCAAAGAATTTTGGAGGAAGAATTGGGAAAAAATGGACGGACCCCGTTGTTTGGTACCACGGCCGTTGTAGGGGTCATTGGTTCTGCCAGTTTGTTGAAAATTTCAGGCTATGTTGGAAACTTTCCAGGTATAAGGATAGACCTGAGCCCAAAGAATTTATAGAAACAAGGTGTTAAGATCAATTCATAAATATAATAAGTGCATTGGATGCAAATTATGGTCATAAGCAACCTCCATCACAAAGTTGAGTTGAGAGCCTTCTCGCCGGTCGAGTTTTCGTATAAGTTTTTATAAGGGTCAACTTCAAATAACCATAGCTCCTATTTTATAACGTGTTTTTGGGTGATTCAACACATCAAATTGAAGCCCTTGGAGTCTTCTTTCCAACACATCTACCCTTGTATCAATCATACCTCAAAGTAAAAATTTATGAGTAATTTAGTGAAGTAGCAATAGGCATTGGACGACCCTCAGTACGGGTCGTCCTATCAAACAACGGTTCATCCTGTTGGTCATTGTAATTGCCAGTTTTAGGCTTCAATTCAGTAGGTTGGGGGAGTTTTGATAAACTCCAATACTTCTAACTCCTAAATGATGTCATTTTGGGCTTTCTTAAGGTCATATTAAAGGGATTAACCTAGTCTAAATCCTCATCCTCTCCAAAAGATGGATAGTTGGATTTTCTCTCAAGAAAGGAGCTAGGGTTCTTCTTCAAACCTCTTCAAATATTCTTGGGCTCTTCAAGACAAGTCAAGGGATCATCAAACCATGTATGCAGTGCTATGAGTGAGGGATTTCTTCCACCCTCGCGCCATTTTCAAGTTGTATTTATGATTCTCACTTCTTATGCCCTAATTTTTAAAATTCTAGGGTTAAGCTTCTTGTGGATGAATTTTTTCATGTTCTTCCATGAAATAAATTTCTTCATGATCAAATTTATGTTCATATGATTATAATTGCATGTCACTTATCAAATCCCTCATGAATCTATGAATTCAAAGTTTCAAGTATGATTTTAAGAACTTCTAGTGTTTTAACCCAATTCTATGGAATTATTTATGTAATGTCTATGGGTCCAAGTCCCTTATGTTCAAATGTATGAATTAAGTCTAATGGGCACATGTTACAGACACTTTGATTATAAATTCATGATTTCAATCTATTAGAAAGTATGCTCTATTATGCAAGCTTTATGAAAAGTCAAGCTTATAATCTATGATTTCAAGTATGATGAGATATCTAGTATGCATGAACGTTTATGAAATCTCAACTTATGAATCCATGATTTTTACTTATGAATTCTATTTCAAGTATACATGATTTTATGATTTGGGCAAGCCCATGCAAGTTAAGTATGTTTTTATGATTTAACCAAGGCTAATAAGATCAGCTTATCATATGGATTAGAGTCAAGACTCCTAATACATCTTATGATATGTTTGGAACCAAGACTCCCAATGTTTAAATTTCTAGTTATGTATGAGATTATGATTTCAGCTTCATTGAAAACTGATGGGAGCACTATGCATGTTTTTGGAACTAGTGTCTAGCACCGAGTAGGCTTGGGGTCTTGAGGGTCTCCAGTCTTAGAAATATGTGGCAACGTGGGTATATATATATATATATATTTGGGACCTCTCAAGAGAATTTCCCCCCTCCCAATCTTCTCAGACGTGGTCTCTTCAGTCTCCTCACCACCATTACACAAATAATGCAAGTGCTCTTCCTAGTCTGGGTCATTGCATAGTTTGAGGAGAAATATGTTGGGGAGAGTCAGTAGTATTTAAGGGTGAATATTGTCATATTCCAGGGTATTGGAAGTGGGCTAAGGATATACACTTGGTAGAAATCAGGAAGTCTTAGTTGTCGTGGATATTTATGATGTCATTTATGCCTTACTTTTCACCTAAGATCGAAATTCAGATATATTACAAGAATTTTATGAGGCATAGTTCCCAAAGACAAATATAATTCTTACATCCATTGGTGAACTATCTATTTCTTTTTGGGACTTATATACCCTTGGAGTCTTGCCAATTAGAGGTTACTTTTATAAGGAGGTCATTCCCCGAGGCTATAGAACTCACATGTGTTGATGTGAAAGACCAGAGATACATTCCTCGAGTTTGCGAGTACTTATTCACATCTTTTCACTATTTACAAGAGAGCAAGACTGACAGCTCAAGAGTCTCTTTGAGCAAGTGGATAGGTTTTTGGTACAAGAAAGCTCTAAGGTATGAACCTACTTGTTCGGTGGTTTGGAATGCCTACACGCAAGTGCACGTGGTCGAACAAGTAGTAAAATGGCTAGAGTAGCCAAGTATCGATCCCACAGGGACTGGACCAAGGTAATAATCTAATTAAGTGTTAATAAACTGTAACTCTAATAATGCAGACAACAGTTTCAAGAAGATTTTGAGAGTTTGTTTCCTAATTTATACTAGTCTAAAACAACTGTACAATTTGAGTCTGAACTATAGTAATGAGCATGCTGAGGCTAAAACAAACATGCAGGGAAGCAATTTATTGATACAAATTAGTTAATCTTTCCTTCGATTGCTAGTCAAGAATTATTACCTATGGATTAAAACTCTCGTATTTAACCTAACCTAAGAATCATGAACCTTCCACCTACATTTCTGTGATAAGAAGAAATTCATGTTCTAGCCATATGAAACCGATTCCTTAATTGACTAATACGACTTTCAGATATATTTCTATTCTGAAGGTAAATCAATTCTCAATTTTCCCAAACCAAGAAGAGATCATATCCTATTAATTCACAACTTTCCAATTTCTTTCTCTTTCGAGCGCAAACCGGATTTTTTAGATGTACATTAATATTGGTCACACATTAATGCAGTAAGAACAAGAATTAATAGAACAACCATGGAAGAAAAGATGAAAAATCAAGATGATCAATAATTACATTCCACTACAAATGTTCTTAACCTCAGCAAGAAGTGAATTTAGCCACTCATTTGTGGATTAAACATCATTAAATGAGTGTAAATCATACAAATAATTGAAATAAGGGAGAAAGAGATAGAGAAGAACCCTAAGAATTTTGTCTCCTCAACTGTCTGTAACCCACGTTCTTGCTCAACCAAGCCATAATAATTAAAAATAAACCTAAGTGTGCTATTTATACTAGTGGGAATTTTTCCCGGAATAACAAGCAACGTGTCACGGAGTGCATCGCGGAGCACTGCCTCCGTGACACGCCACAAACGCAGACCCTCACTGGAATCCGGTCCTCCAGGAAATTATGCCCAACGTGCCACGACGTACAACGCGGGGCTTGGCCAACTTGCCACGGCCCCGACGCGGACCTTCACTGGAACTTGGCCTATTTTTATCATTCGGGGCAGAATGCATCCGCGATGGCAGCGTGACACAGCTCCATCGCGGAGCCCCTTAATTTGCTGCATAACCTTGGCCTTTTCCACTGCTCACTTCCGAGTCTATTCCTGATTTCTCCCAACATGCATCTTAGCTTCCTAAAATTACATTTTTCCTGCAAAACAACACTAATCATGTTGGTTAGTATAAATTCACATTTTAACTACAAATCACATGAGAATGTACAACTATCAATGGATAAACAAGACGAAATGAAGCATTTGAGTATCACTTGGGCATATAATTCTGCCCAAGATCACTACTCTATCGAGGAGGGAGAAAAAGACTGCACACTTAAAATCTATGCACAACCCTACTAGGGCTATACCTGAAACATCTCAATGGTCAAGAGATGAGGAAGGGGTATTTTCTAAACTTGGGGTGAAGCCTGCAAAGAAGGAGGAAACATATCTTGAAGCACTTTTGCCATGTTGGTTGTGTGCTTTCGTGCGTCGTTCTGAAGAGGGTGATTTTACTCGACTAGAGACTTTTAAAATAGCAACTACAATGGCTTCCAAATGGAAGATCAGTCTTGTAGTGCCCATTTTACAAGCATCTATAGTGGTCTTAGTAATATTTCTCAATCGTCACAACTTGATCTTATCAAAGTTCACTTTCCCATCCATTATGTTTATGGTTGGCTTGCTCATTATTTCAAGACTCGTTATGCACTTGCAAATGGACCATCTAATCCACCTATGGTAGATTTTTCAGGAGAGGGTGTTGCACGATACTTTGACAAAAAGGAAGCAAAGAAACGCATCCATCACGGAGATAACATAGCTTGGGCTTCTACGATGTTAAATAATTTTGAGCCCTATGACTATGTTGACAGTAATGATGCACACGGGTTGGAGTTAAATTACTTTATGAGCATCCTCTTTGGTTATCTCTCTTTAAGAAATGGAAACTCGGTCATTATTGAGCCATATAGTGCATACCGGTTCAGTTTCCAATTTGGGTTTTATCAAAGAATCTTAGGTGTTTTAGCATATGATTATTGTAGTGCTTCATTATTTGAAGGACTCAAATATTGGTGGATTTGCGTATTGTATCGATCCATGTCCCCTGTGACTTTTCCCCCTGTTACACCTAATGTGAAAAAGCTCTTTGCAGATGACTATAAGACTTGGTAGTCAAAAACATATGGGAATTTTCTTGATAGCTATTTTGCAAACTTTGGTGCATGCGGCTGGGCCAATTTCTACTAAGATTTCAAAGGTCGCACCTCAAGGATGTAGCAATGCAACCCCTAAAACTAGCAATTCCTCAGCCTCAATGGTCATGTTATCCGAGCAATGCAAATCCAAGGTACCTCAGCTACTTATAGAAGCTTTAACTGAACAAGCATATGATCGAGATAACCGGGTGGTAAAGGCTCTTTTCCCTTAAGTATAGTTGCTCATGATTATAAAAAGAGATCATCTCAGGGCGAGAGTGCTAGTAGCCATGAAGATTGTTGTTGGAAAACAGTGAGGTCTTGTTAAAACAAATCAGGAGATGCAGATTTAGCAGTGCTTGAGATTCCTGACAGTGTCGATAGCCCTTCGAGGACCTTGACTGTTCCTCTTAAAGAGGTATGCTTAAAACTCTTAGTTTACCCAACATGTCATAGTGAGTTTTACTAATTATTAATTTTACAATTACATTCAAATTGCACTAGAGCATTACTGAGAGGAGGGTCACGGGAGAGTGGCGAGTCTATTTCTGGTCTGAATCCAATAAAATCATCTTCTGTAGGTAAAAACGAAAAAGAGGCAACTTCTATTTGTCATGATGGAGTAAGAGCGATGCTGAGTTCTAATTTGCAAAAACATCCAATAGTTGTAGTATTTGTGCTCGATGGAAAGAAAATTGTCTTAAACTATCGAAAGATGTTTATTTCTGATCTTTGGAGTGGGATTCGTGGAATGCTTTTTGGAAGAGATGTAGATTGTGCTTCCTCTCTTAAAGAAGAGGTCCAAGTGATTCTCTAGGAGATGGATGGCAAGGATGTGGACGTTTCTCCTTTGATGAGATTAACGAAGTACTTTTATGAGCTTGCTGCTATATATGACCAGGCACGATCGACTCTACATGATAAGGATATGGAAGTTACGAGAAAAGAGTTGTCCATAGTCATTAGAGAACGTCTTTCAAATGCCATGTTTGAAGAACACGAGAAGATTGAAAAAGTTTCCTCTATTCGTTAGTCTATAAGCGAAGCTGAAAGAGAAGATAGAAAAGTAGCGCAGAAAAGAGAAGGATTTAGAAGTCCTCTTGTAACCTACCAGGAAGAAGTTGAAGAAGACAAATTAGGAGTCTCAACTACTGAAAAGGATTTTGATGGATGCAATGATGCAAACTTGTTGAATGATGATAACTTGATCGATTTAGAGCAGAAGAAGGAGCGTCTGGAAGCTATGCGTCAAGACTTGATCAATTACAAACTATGTTTAGATTAATCTAATTTTTTACCCTCTTTTCTTTTCTTTTTGCATTCAATTCATCAACGGATACTATTATTAAGATTAAAGTCTATTTTCCTTTTGCCTCAAATAATTAAATTTTTTTTGAAATAAACTTTAAATATTAATTTATTGATTGTTTTAAATTTGCACGCGCACACCAAAGAAAATCGTATCTTGATGCATAAATATCATAATCACAATCCGCTTGATTCACCATAAATTAAACTTCTCAATTTAGAACATATTCAAAATTTAGATTCTAAAAGTCATCAATAATACCTCAAATAATTTTTTTTGAAACCCGCTTTGAATGCTAGCAAGTTGACAATTCCAGATTTATGCGGCTTCACTAAAAAATTATGTCTTGATGAAGAAATGCCAAAATTATAATCCTCTTGATTCCCAAGGAACTAGACTTATCAATCTAGAATATATCCAAAATATAGATTTTAAAACCATCAGAAATGTTCTAGATTGATTTTTTGAAATCAGTTTTGAATGCTGGCAAGCTGACAACTCTAGATTTACCTACTAGTGGATTTGAACCTAGAACTCAAAGGCTTTGCAAATTGAAGACTCCAACTTACGAATTTGACAACTTGCTAAAAGATGTAATCGTCTTGTTGGGAAAACTAATTTTCCACTGAGGTTTGCCCCCATTATATTGAACCATCGAGGTTTGATGAAGGTTTGAAGTTCAAAAGAAAGAACCCCTGTAAATATAATCTTTATGTGTTGGTTAGGTGAATTTTATCTCATCACCTATCTCTTCAACATCACTTGGAGGGATATCTCTTTTTAAACTCATGAGACTGAACTTAGAATAAAACTTTAAGCTGCCTACGTACCTCGATGAAGAGGATCAAGTCACTCCGTAGTTCATAAAGAGTGAGTTTACTTTTTTTTCTTTATGTATTTATATTGTTTTTTGGTGTCCAAACTTTTGCCTAGGCTGCCTCTTACGATATTTTCAACCTAGCGGACTTTTTTTTGGAAGTCGTGCACAGTTTATACTCTTGCGGGCTAGGAGTACGCTTCTCTTTCTTTAGGGATAATATCTCTTCATAAATTTCCCACTGATGGGGCCAATGCACAAACCTTCTGAGTCGACAATCTTGTAAGCTCCATTTGAGTACACTTCCTGCACAACATAAGGCCCATACCATTTAGCAGATAACTTGCTTCCAGATCGACCAGAAGTAATAATGGGCCTTCTTACAACGAGGAACTGATCACCTATTTGGAAGCATCTAGGACGAACTTTCTTATTCAAATATCGAGATAGACGGGCTTGATAACATTCCAAGCTTTGTTGAGCTTCTAGTCTTTTTTCATCAAGAGCTTCCAACTCTTCAAGGCGTAATCAAGCATTCTCCTCGTCAGTGAGTCCTTCAATAATAGAAAGTTGCAAAGATGGAATTCGATGCTCAAGTGGAAGGACTGCTTCAACTCCATAAACAAGTGAATAAGGAGTCTCTTGCGTTGGTGTGCGATATGTGGTCCTATATTCCTAAAGAGCTTCTTCCATTCTCTCATGCTAGTCTCGCTTAGACTTGAAGATGACTTTCTTAAACAAGTTGCAAAGTGTCTTGTTAAATGCTTCAGCAAGACCATTGGCAGCAGCATAATACATAGAGGAATTGCGTTTCTTAAAGCCAAAAAGGTCACATATTTTAGTCATCAACTTGTTACTAAATGGTTTACCATTGTCTGTCAATATATATCGAGGTATGCCAAAACAATATATAATATTGACTCGGATGAAGTTTGCTACATTCTCCTTTTTTACTTTTTTAAGAGAAACAACTTCGGCCTATTTCGAGAAGTAATCAGTTGAAGCCAGAATGTAGAAATGTCAACTAGAAGACTTTGGCAATTGTCCAACTACAGGAAAGAGTTGGGTGCAATACTTCTGGAGGTTGATTTATGAAATTTGCATGGAATTGGCAAGGTTTACACCTTCAGGCATAATCCAAGCAATCTTTCACCATAGTCAATACTACCCCATCCTTTTTACGTGAATATGAAGTTTTGCCCCAGATTGATGCGCTCTACATACTCCAGAATGTGTTTCTTGCATGGCTTGAACAGATTCATTCGTTCCCAAACAACGTAAAAGCACTCCATCAAATGATCGTCTATAGAGTGTATTCTTATAATAAAGAAAGAGAGGGGCTCGTCGTTGGATTTATGTCTTCCTTCGAAGATCTTTGGCAATACCCCATAGCACAAGTAATCAATTATTGGTTGTCACCAGTCTTCGATTTCAGCCTCAAAGGTTGTGATGACATTCTCAACTTCTTCTTCTTCATGTTCATTTGGTGGTGGTGTCACCCATCTTCGGCCAATGGAGACTTGCATTTGATTGGGTGATTCCAATGTAGAAGCTAAAGCTGCCAATGCATCACCCTTTTTATTTTTCATCCTAGGGACATGTTTGATAGTTACCTCTCCAAGCCAACTTATCATCTTTTGAGCATAATTGCAATACGGAAGCAACTCGGGTTTCTTGACCTCATAACTACCCAAAACTTGATTGATCGGCAACTTGGAATCTCCAAAGACTTGCAGCTACAGTTGTTTCATCTCAACAGTCATATCGAGTCCAAGTATGAATGCTTGATATTCAGTGACATTGTTGGAGAAATGTTGTGTTTGAGTGAAGGAAAAGGGCAAAACTTCCCCAACATCGCCATCAAAGTACATCTTCCAAGGAGGTTGAATTTCTATCAACGTCGCATCCTCATCAGGTAGTTCATCAGATAATTCCCAATAATCTAGGATCAGATGGTTGGCCAAGAAATCTGCTAGCACTTGTCCTTTCACTGCTTTTTGAGGATATACACAATTTCAAATTGTTGAAATTGGAGGTACCATCTTTCTAGTCGATCACTTAAGACAAGCTTGGACATAATGAATTTGATAGGATTTGCTTTCGAGATGAGTCTCGCAACATGAGCTTGTAAGTAATGCTTCAACTTTTGAAACGAGAATACAAGTGCCAGACATAACTTCTCAATAGGTGAATACTTCACCTTATTCGATGTCATCATTCTACTCAAGTAATAAAGAGCATTTTCTATCCCTTCATTATTTTCTTGTGCTAGAAGTGCTCCAATTGGCCTTTCTTGTGCCGCAATATATAATACCAATGGTTTTCCAGGAATGGGAGCTACAAGAACTGGAGGCTTCATTAGGTAAGATTTTATACTCACAAACGTATTTGTTCAAGCTTAGCCCCATTGGAAAGGAACATCTTTCTTCATAAGATGACTGAATGGCTGACATCTCCCAGCTATATTTGAAATGAACCTCCTAAGGTACGCCAGCTTTCCCTGCAAGCTTTTTAACTCATGAATATCTTTAGAATCAAGCATCTTCAAAATAGCATCTACCTTAGCTTGATCAATTTCGATTCCTCGATGTCGAACAATAAATCCTATAAACTTTCCAAAAGTTACTCCAAAGGCGCATTTCAAAGGATTCATTTTGAGTTGGTACCTTTGAAGTTGTTCGAACACCATTCTCAAGTCATGCAAGTGGTCGGCTCTTTTTCTCGATTTCACCACCAAGTCATCAACATAGCACTGGACATTTTTATGAAGCATGTCATAAAAAATATCTTGCATGGCTCATTGATAGGTAGCACCGGCATTCTTCAACCCAAAAGGCATCACCTTGTAGCAATATATACCTTTGGGAGTGCGGAAGGCTATAAGTTCTTCATCTTTTGGTGCCATGAGAACCTGATTGTACCCAGATGAACCATCTATGAAAGATATTACCTCATACCCAATCGTGGCATCAATCATAAGATCAAGGATTGGAAAAGGAAATTTATCCTTAGGGCAAGCATTGTTAAGATCCCTAAAGTCAACACAAACTCAGATTTGCCCAATCTAATCTTGGCATCTCCCTATAACTCCAAGCAAATAAATCTCTGAACTCCATAAGCAACTCAATATGTTTATTTTCTTCATCATCATTTAGTGAGGAACTTATATATGAGGGTCTTCGATCTTCATCACTCCCAAGATTGACTTCCTTTAATATATCAACAGTAGTCTTCACCCCTTCCTTAAGCTTAGGTTGTGCATCCTCGGCGTCTTCATCTTCTTTAGGATCACCGTGATCAAAAGATATGTGATAACATGCATGAATGTCAGCAAACCTTGCTTTAATGTCTGCATGAAGGAAGGTACTTTCCTCGTCATGGATTATGATGTGACATGATGATCCTACACTCTCCTCATCTTAATCACGCTCCTTAGTATGGATTATAGTATGAGTTTTTGCTTTGAGGATATTTCCACATGAAACTACAAGTTTTGTTTCTCACCTCATTCTTGAAGGAATCAAACTTAGGCAATCCTCCAAAAAAATTGCTTTCTAAAATAAATCGGTGCTTCTGCCCTTCTATTATTTGCTTGGCGCTTGTGAATTCCCTTCCAACGGTCCTAACCTATCAAAAAATGAATCTTTGGGAGTTGTATTAGTAAGTTGTTCGAACACAGAAGGCCTTCATTAGACATCATAGACTCTTCTTCAATGGTAATACAGTTGCTGCCTGCCCTTCTTATAGAGATACGGATTGATGATGGTTGTTTGTAACCCAAACTTTTACGCAATTGTTTGATAGCATACCCTTTCTCTATCATCATCTTTTGAGTAGGGTTTAAGCCATGGTTTCCCTTTCCATCAGCTTCAGGTGAGAGATTTCCTAGTTTAGAAGGTTCATTGGGATTATACCCAGCTTTTTCCAACAACTTATAGGCGTTTGGGTCAAAACCCTCATCTGTGCGCCTTTTAGGAAGTACCTCATGTGGACTATGGTTTGTTGATTTGACCAATCCTTCCACCTATTTTGATGATGATTTGATTGCATCAATTTTTTATAGGAAAAGTTAACCTCCCTGAAACATTATATTGTAACCCAGAAGATGGGCCCTCAACCTTCTTTACCTTTGAGACATAGTGAGGAACATGAGTCACTTCTTTACTTGAAGATACAACATTGTCGTATTAAGTAATTCGTTTGTTCCTTGTCCCTCACTCACTTTTTTCATATTAGAAAGTGCTTGATCCTTCTCAACAATAATCTTCATATCTCTAACTGGGACATCGGCCTTCTTTGCAATATCAACCTTCTTGGTTGGCACCGCGCTACCATATCCAACTTCTTTCAAGATGCGATTCTTTAGGATAGAATTTTGCATCTACAAAGTGTGCTTCTATTTCAGCAAAAGGTTCATCATCGGCAATGATCTTTTTTTGAACCCCATCTTCAAAGTACTTAAAGCATTGATGGTACGTGGATGGAACCACTTTGTTTTCATGTATCCATGGCCTTCCTATCAAGATAGTGTATGAGGTCTTTGCATCGATCACGTGCATCCATGTTGTTAAATGCATATCTCCCATGCTGATTTCCAGTTTGGCAGCACCTATTGTCACGCCCCGCCTTGGGGGGTATGACTGGCACCTGGTGCCCTACTAGGACCTGAACCACTAGACTGCTGAGCCTGAGCACATCTGGTTCCTGGTTGGCTCTAACTCAGATTTCTGAAAACAAAGGGCTATATAACGGCTGTAAACACAGCCTCCGGCCAGCTGGGCCTATAGACACCTGTACCTGTACTAATAGCTAACCAGAAACACATCAATACAAGGGAGCCTATGCGGGCCGACAAGGCCACCATGTTGTCTAGTCATTTGTAACTCAACAATGAAATACTGGAAAGCTTACGTGACCGACGAGTTCACCACTACTGTCAACAGAGGCCTCACACGGCCAACATAAACAGAAATGCTAAACAGCTACAACAAACTGCACGGCCTCACACGACCGGCTCAGCTGACCACAGGGAAATATATACAGACTGCAAGCCTCTAAGAATACTAATAAGATGGTCGGGACAGGGCCCCGGCCTACCCATGATGTACAACAAAAGAAAAGGGATAAACCTCTAGCTATCTAGCTCCGGATGACTAGAGTTGATGACCCTGTGAGCTGACTAGAATCACGAGGTATCGGCCCCTCGTCTATGAGTACCTGTAGGCAAGTAATGCAGCGCCCAAAACGGGCATCAGTACCACTGGTACTGAGTATGTGAAACAACAACTAAAAAATATCTAGAAATAACAATACAACTGATGGAACTGAAATAGAAAGGAATAGACTAAACTGATTGAAAATGTAAAGCTAAGCCTACTCTTAACCATGCCGGAAGGAGTAGGAGTCATACTTGGAGATGTATCACTCTACTGTCGATCTACTCGTATCTAGTGTAACATGGAATAACATAACATAACATAGCATAGCACATACAAACCTTACCCAGCCCCCATAAGCCAGGAGGTACAATCAACACGCAATCTATACCCCTACCCCGGTCGTCCCATCTCCTATAATAACTTTAAGCATCCTATCGATCCCCTGGGTATGCACTTGGGCTCGCTGAGCCCCTGACTATAACTGTACCTGAGTCTGGAGGACTCCTGAATCAACACCCCAGGCGTACCCGCTCGACGGGGGTGTATAAGGGCTGACCAAGGCACAATATAGGGAAAACCGGCATCCCATCTTCGTCCCTTGTGGGACGGCATGCCACTCCGTAGAGCGGCGTATCCTCGCCCTCTGGCGGATGAGTCGATACAGCTATTAACCTTGGGGCGGTCATGAATGCTAGGTAATCCAACCCCAAGACAATACAGTGGTCTCAACTAGTAATACTATCTGCATATACCACATGCTGAAGCTAGTGATGATAATGTATCTGCACATACTATATGCTGACTAGTAATAGTGATATGTATGTGTTCAATATATGCTGAGACTGATAATGGTATATATATATAATTGTCACGCCCCACCTTGGGGGGTATGACTAGCACCTGGTGCCCTACTAGGACCTAGACTGCTAGAATCTAGTTGTAAACTGTTCTCCTCTGTCTGAAATAATGGATACTGGCACTCCGTGCAATCTGACTATCTCTCGGATATACAACTCAGCATAATCTTCGGCCGAGAAGGTAGTTCTCACTGGCAGGAAATGAGCTGATTTGGTCAATCTGTCAACTATCACCCATATAGAGTCATGTCTGTGTCTAGTACGGGGTAATCCTGCCACAAAATCCATATTTATTGCTTCCTATTTCCAGAGAGGCACAGCTATGTCCTGAGTCAACCCACCTGGTTTCTGATGTTCTGCTTTCACCTGTTGGCAGTTAGGACACTGGGCTACAAATTCAGCAATTTCTCTTTTCATACCTGGCCACCAGTAGTTTTCTTTGATATCATGGTACATTTTTGTCGCGCCAGGGTGGAGGGAATAGCGGGCGCAATGTACCTCGTTCATGATCTGCTGGCGGAGGCCTGAAATATCCGGAACACACAGACGGCCTTTACAATGTAGCACTCCATCCTCTGTTACCTGGAAATCTGGCGCCTTTCCCTGCGGAATATAATCTTTAAGCTGGATTAGGTCAGGATCCTCATATTGCCGTTCTTTCACTTCCACAACTAATGACGACACGGCGGTGTTCTGAATTACCGCTCTGTTGTCCTCTGTTTCTACTACACGAACGGCTAAGCTAGCTAACTGATGTATCTCCCTGACCAATTCCCGCTGCTCGGGCTGCAAATGCACCAAACTTCCCATTGACTTACGGCTGATAGCATCTGCTACAACATTGGCCTTTCTCGGGTGGTACAGAATATTCACGTCATAATCCTTTAACAGCTCCAACCAGCGACGTTGCCGCAGATTCAACTCCCTCTGAGTGAAGATATACTATAGGCTCTTGTGATCTGTGAAAATATCAACATGGACGCCATACAGGTAATGTCTCCACATTTTCAAGGCGTGGATCACTGCGGCTAACTCCAGGTCGTGGGTAGGGTAATTCTTTTCGTGTTTCTTCAGTTGCCTGGAAGCATATGCAATCACTTTACCATGCTGCATCAACACACAACCCAACCCAACGCCTGATGCGTCGCAATACACCGAATAACCCTCTGTACCTTCCGGTAACGCTAACACTAGGGCAGAGGTTAATCTGTCTTTCAGTTCCTGGAAGCTCTGCTCGCATGCCTCTGTCCACTGAAACTTTGCTGCTTTCTGCGTCAGTTTAGTCAGAGGTGCTGCTATAGTAGAGAATCCCTCGACAAATCTCCTGTAATATCCCGCCAATCCCAAAAAGCTACGAACTTCAGTCGGAGTGGTAGGCCTAGGCCATGATTTGACTGCTTCTATTTTCTGCTTGTCAACCTGTATACCAGCATCCGACACAATATGCCCTAGGAAGGCTACTGAGTTAAGCCAAAATTCACACTTGGAGAACTTAGCATATAACTGGCGGTCCCTGAGAATCTGGAGCACTGTCCGCAAATGAGTCCGGTGATCTGCTTCAGAGCGAGAATACACCAGAATGTCATAAATAAATACTATTACGAACAAGACCAGGTATGGTCTGAAAATACTATTCATCAGGTTCATGAATACTGCTGGAGCATTCGTCAACCCAAAGGACATCACTAAAAATTCAAAGTGTCCATATCGGGTCCTAAACGCCGTTTTAGGAATATCTCTTTCACGTACTCGAACCTGATGATACCTGGACCGCAAGTCAATCTTAGAGAAGTATCTGGCTCCCTGTAACTGATCAAATAAATCATCTATTCTGGGGAGCGGGTACTTGTTCTTTCCTGTAACTTTATTCAATTGTCGATAGTCTATGCACATATGAAGCGAGCCATCTTTCTTCCTCACAAATAGAACTGGTGCACCCCATGGTGAAGTACTCGGCCTGATGAAACCTTTATCTAGCAAATCTTTCAACTGCTCCTTCAACTCTCTGAGTTCTGCAGGAGCCATACGATAAGGGGGAATTGATATAGGCTGAGTGCCTGGCAATAGATCAATAGCAAAATCTATTTCCCTTTCTAGGGGAAGACCAGGTAACTCATCTGGAAACACATCAGGGAACTCGTTCACCACCGGAACAGACTGGAGTGTCGGAGATTCTGCTCGGACATCCTGAACTCTGACCAGATGGTAAATACATCCCTTAGATATCAATTTCCTCGCCTGAAGGTAGGAAATAAACCTACCTTTTGGCGTAGCTGTGCTGCCTTTCCACTCCCACACTGCCTCCCCTGCAAAGTGGAATCGGACAGTCTTGGTCCAACATTCGACATTGGCATAGCACGGCACTAGCCAATCCATACCCATTATGGCATCGAAGTCTATCATTTCTAGCTCTACCAGATCTACTGTAGTCTGGCGGCCAGCAACCTCTACTGTACACCCTCAGTAAATTCTGCTAGCTAAATAGAGTCACCGACGGGCGTGGATACTGAAAAGGGCTGCTACAATAATTCTGGTGCAATATTGAACTTTCATGCCACAAATGGAGTAATATATGACAGGGTGGATCCTGGATCAATCAGTACATAAGCAGGGCATGAACAGATAGTCATCATACCTGTCACTACATCTGGAGACGCCTCTAAATCATGTCTCCCTGGTAATGCATAAGTACGGCTTGAGCCCGTACTTGAACTGGAAGCTCCTGATCTCCCTCGGCCTCTGCCAACTAAACCTGAAGGTCCACGCCCCGCTGAGGCTGCTGGGGCTCGTGGCCCTGCGGATCCCCTGTCCTGGCTACCTCTACTCCCCTGACCTCTGGTCGGACAATCTCTCATCCGATGCCCCTTCTGTCTGCAAATATAACACCTAGTGAAGCCATATTTACAAGCTCCGGAGTGTGGTCGGCCGCAATTAGGGCAGGGTGGGGGTGTAAATCTGCTCTGCTCTCCCCTTCTCTGCTGCGGGGACTCTACTGTTCTGAAACTGCCACTGGGCTATGACTGCCCTCTACGAACATATCTACCTCACTGCTGCTACTGTGGTGGAGGTGGGGGTCTAGGGGGTCTATCTGATAGTCGTGGCCTAGGTCCTCTCTGAGCTTCCCTTTGTATGTCATCTGATCTATCTCTGCGGCGTTGTTCCTGACTGGTCTGTCTACTACTCTGCTGCCGCTGTCTAAGACCCTCTATGGTCTGGGCAAAAGCTTGTACTCGGGCGATGTCCATATCCTCTCGCAATGTCGCCGTCATACATGCCTCAGTATACTCCGGATTCAGGCCCATGATAAATCTGTGAACTCTAGCTGGCATAGTATCAGCAAATGCTGGAGCATAACAGGCTAAGGAGTCAAACTGTAAAGCATACTCGCGTACGCTCCTCGCCCCCTGCTCCAGATGCAAAAACTGATCCATCCGGGCCTGTCGGATCTCTCGTGGCAAGTAACGGTCCAGGAAGGCCTCCGAGAAGCTGGTCCAGGTCGGAGGGGTAACATCTCTCCCTCGGGACCTTTCCCAACTCTCGTACCACAATATAGCTATATCCCGTAACCGGAACACTGTCAGCTCAACAGACTCTGAAGGGGTCACATGCGTAACTCGGAATATCCTCTGCATCTAATCTAGAAAGTCCTGAGGATCCTCTGCCTAATCTGACCCTGTGAACTGTGGGGGACCCAGTGCCAAAAACTCCCTGACCCTGGAACTACCTGACCCACCTGAAGGCTCTGCTGCCACAGGTGGCGCTGACTGGCGTTGTGTGGCCATCATCTGTGCCAACATCACTACAGCGCTACGAACCTCCTGATCTAATGGCAAAGGCACAGAAGCTATCGGGGGCGGTGTAGTGACCAACAGCTCCTGATGTGAGGGGGACTGCTGAGAGGGCTGTGATGAAGCCTCTATGTCGCCCTCAGATCGGGCTGACTCTAACTGAAGCTGAGGCATCCTACTGGTGCCTTCTCCTGCTGCTGTGTCTAATCTCCTGCCTATGGCAGGGTGTCGCTGATCTGCCATTCTTATCTGTAGACAAAGAATACGATAAGTTTTAGGGACTCAACCCTATACTGTACTGTGCTATGGCACGACTGAGTATGAAAGAAGAGTAACCATCCTATTATGCCTCACAGCCTCCTGCCTATAGTATGTGGTGCACAACACATCCATAGACAAGACTCTACTTAGCACGGCTTGCAGACTCCCTGGGACACGACCTGCTCTGACACCAAGTTTGTCACGCCCCGCCTTGGGGGGTATGACTGGCACCTGGTGCCCTACTAGGACCTGGACTGCTAGACTACTGAGCCTGAGCACATCCGGTGCCTGGCTGGATCTAACTCAGATTTTTGGAAACAAAGGGCTATATAACGGCTGTAAACACAACCTCCGGCCAACTGGGTCTATAGCCACCTGTACCTGTAATGACAGCTAACCAGAAACATCTCAATATGAGGGGGGCCTATGCGGGCCGACAAGGCCACCATGCTGTCTAGTTATCTGTAACTCAACACAAGGCTACTGTAAGACTACGTGACCGGCAAAGGTCACCACTACTGCCAAACTAAGGCCTCACACGGCCAACATAAACTAAAATGCTAAACAGCTATAACAACTGCACGACCTCACACGACCGGCTCGACTGACCACAGGGAAACATATACAGACTGCAAGCCTCTAAGAATATTGATAAGATGGTCGGGACAAGGCCCCGACCTACCTGTACTGTACAACCAAAGGAAATGATATAAACCTCTGAAATATCAAGCTCCGGATGACAGGAGCTGATGACTCTGCGCTGGCTAGGATCACGAGGGATCGCCTCCTCGTCTATGGGTACTTGCAGGCAAGTAATGCAGTGCCCCACTCGGCGTCAGTACCACTGGTACTGAGTATGCAAAGCAACTGAAATAATACAACTGAATACAGATAACATAACTAACAAGTTTGTGAGCAGAAGATAACTGAATCTGAAGGGCTGATAGGAACTAGATCAAACCTTTCTGCTCTGATAGGCAGGAGCGTGTCTGTAGTCACGGCGGCCTGCTGTCTATTAACTAATATATATAAAGCACATACAAGCAAGATCCAATACCAACCCCCATAAGCCGGATGGCGCCAAGCAAGCAAACAATCTATATACCCCTACCCAGGTCAAAACCAACCAAAAATAAGTCACTCCACTCATCTGCTCACTAGGAGCTCCTCTACCGGCCCCTTAGGTCTTCGGCTCAGGCCATAGCCTCTGATATAAATAACCGTGTCTGAGTCCGGAGGAATGCTGTGCAGACAGTAACAGATAGGGTCTGGTTCCCTAGAACTCTCCTCAGGGCTATCTGAAATCGGAGTTGCACCTGTAATAAGAGGTGTACTGTAACTGTATCTGTATCTGTTCCCTGGGCGCTTGTGCACAACAGGGCTATCTGTACTGTAATGCTGATCAGCCTGATATGGGGAAAGCTTCATCCCATCTTCGTCCAAACTGGGAACGGCATGCCACTCCTTGGAGTGACATAAACCCACCCGCTCAGTGGGCGACACGATTACCAAGCCAGGGGCGGCGAGGACGCTCAATAAGGTGCTCTCACGCCACATCAAGTCTCAACAAACAAATAGCACATAGAAATAGCAAGCATGTATAACTGAAAAAGGCTATCTGAAATCTGATTTCTTATTCTGATATATTTCTATACTGAATTGATTCTTTACTGATTATACTGATTCTAAAATCTTTATTTAACTGTTGGGCTAATCTGTAGCCGGGATACTATTGGTCTGAATAGCTAATCTGTAGCCGTAAAACTGTCTGTCTATCTGATTTTACTTTATTAGCCTTTATTCTGAAAATCTGTATCTTTTTATTCTACAACATGCTTGCTAAGCATACAATAAGCTATACTGAATCTGGAATGCTAACTCGCCCTTTGGCGCATGCTTTACTAGCTTCCGGACTTAATACAGTACGGCAACACAACCCAGAATCTATTAGACTCGCTTAATTCTCAACATTCAACTCCGAGAGCTTCAAATACGGAGTTTACTATGATTTACCAAGCTGAGACTTACTAACTTGCCGAAGAACAACTTTACATACCTTAACCTCGAGTTATTCGACTATCGGACGAGGCTCGGTCAGTACTCCAGCTAAATCTCCCCAACTGCATTCATAAACACGTCAATTAGTACTAAATACAACATTATTCTGAAGGACGGCGTCACTTTCGATATAATTATAGCCTAAACTTAGGCTTATCGAAAGATGGTCGAAAACTTGCTATTTTTCAGAAGTCCAGAAGGGAGAAGTATTCACTTCACAGCTAGGAACACATAGACACTAGTTTGGAGCAATTCCACTCACCTTAGTCCGGTAGCTCGACGATTTGTCGGCCGAATTTCGCGAAACTAAATCCGTAGGAAAGCTCCCTACTGCTAAATACCTCGGTACCTGAGGTTAATTTGAGTTTAGACTACGTTTGGCAGCGTAATCGAATGATAATATATCACTCCTCTTCGTCTCTCTTTGTTTCTCTGCGTTTTCTGGAAATTCTTATTGATATAAATGAAATTAAACCGAAGTGGGGCTTTATATACTTGAGCCTGGACAGGTCCAACGTGTCACGGAGCCAACGCGGAGGCTCCACCTCCGTGACACGTTGCCATCGCGGAGGGGCTCTGCCTCGGCTCCTTCCGCGATGGTTCGACAGGTTACCCGTTCGATCCTTTCCCGGGCCTTTCTCTAGCACGTATGGCTTCCAAATATGCTTAACCAACGTGCGAATAGGCCATCTAGGTGTCGGGAATCTTACGAGGTATAACAATAATCTTCTGTCATACTGTGCTAAGTCTAATGTTGAACAAGATATAGTTTTTCTGCTGGAAATCATGTTGTATAACTGAGCTTCTATAGTAACATGATTTACTATTTCTAACATGCTTTCTAAACTTTATTTTAATCTACCATTCTACTTCTGAGATACCCTTCAGATACTTATATTGCTTTACTAAGTTTCAACTGAATACGATAATATCCTAACATACTTTACTAACTCACATACTGGGCATGCTGTATAGTTCCTAACACTTTGTATTAGAATTTATATCATGCTAGCAAGTTTCACTCTATACATAACATGATGCTTCTAATAACGTACCAATATTCATAATAAACATAACACACGACTTCTGAAATTCTACTGGCCTTTAAACTATTTTACTATACCGAGACTACTAACTTGCTGAGGAAACTAGCTTTACATACCTTCGCTTCTGATTTCCCGACTAACTGGCGTAGCTCGGTCAGTTTTTCAGCTATTTCTCCCAACTGCATTCATATATATGTCAATCAGTACTAAATACAACTTTATTCTGAAGGACGACATCACTTTCGATATAATTATAGCCTAAACTTAGGCTTTTATAAAGACGGTCGAAAACTCGCTATTTTCCAGAAGTCCAGAAGGGAGAAGTATCCACTTCACAGCTAGGAACACATAGACACTAGTTTAGAGCAATTCCACTTACCTTAGCCCTGTAGCACGACGATTTGTCGGCCGTATCTCGCAAAACTAAATCCGTAGGAATGCTCCCTGCTGCTAAATACTTCGGTATCTGGAGTTAATTTAGATTTGGACTACGTTTGGCAGCGTAATCGGACGGAAATTATCAAGAAACCTTCATTCCCTTCTCCTCTCTGGTTTTTCTCTCTGTTTTCGCTGGAAATTATGAAAATTATTTCATTTAAAACCGAAGTGGAGGGCTTATATAGTTGGGCCTGGACAGGCCCAACGTGTCACGGAGCCAACGCGGAGGCTCCACCTCTGTGACACGTTGCCATCG
This sequence comes from Datura wrightii, assembly GCA_035772735.1. Taxonomy (NCBI): domain Eukaryota; kingdom Viridiplantae; phylum Streptophyta; class Magnoliopsida; order Solanales; family Solanaceae; genus Datura; species Datura wrightii. Next base: position 107,336,632 of record JASDFA010000020.1, on the reverse strand, counting down.
CGGAGGGGCTCTGCCCCGGCTCCCTCCGTGATGGTTCGACAGGTTACTCGTCCGATCCTTTCCCGGGCCTTTCCCTAGCACGTATGGCTTTCAAATATGCTTAACCAGTGTGAGAATAGGCCATCTAGGTGTCGGAAATCTTACGGGGTATAACACCTATGGCTCTTTGCTCCCCTTAATTGAATCCCTTAATCATCAGACGACTTTCAGATAGTTCATCCATCGAGATCCCAAGATTTTTCACAATGTGAATGAGGATAATATTGACTCCAGACCCATCATCAACCATAACCTTGTTTACTTTATGCCGCCACCCAAAGCCTACCATATATAAAGGACGATTATGCAAGGTTTCACCCAACAAAAGATAATCATTGGTGAATGTGATTTTCATATCACAAGTGTCTACTTCTTCAGAGAGGGACTCGATTGGCTTTTCATGCAATGGAAGTGAGACAATGATAAGCCTTCATTTTGCGTCCCTTCTTTATCAATATTACAACATGAGGCCTTGACATCACAATGAGAAACATTCTGGTGAAACCAGCTTGGCAGGAATTCCCCCAATGTTACTGGACAATGTGGCCTTTGACAGCGATTCACATCAATTTTTTCTTTCTTCACATACTTCTTCATGCTTTGATTTTAGGATTTTTTTTCATTGTCTCCCCTTTTGTTACTTGTTTACTTGACGCCCTTTGCAAACTTGTTTTGTGACGTCTCTATTGTTTCACCAAAATTCATACTTCATCATCAATATAATCACTACGAGGTTGGTTTTCCTCTAAAGATTTCTCTTGTACTATTACTTTGCTCACCATGGGGAGGAGTAATGACGCGCTAACATCAATTGGTTCAAAGTCACCAAATTTAATCATACTCGTTGGTAACGCAGTTAGGATATCACCACCATCATGTACTTCAACAAAATTACAAAGAACGATCGGATCAAGCGAATCAAAAGTGATGGAGACTTGATTCGAACTTTCTTTCTCATCCTCTAGAAATATTTTTCCTTCGCGGGCCAAGTCCATGACCTTTTCCTCGAAGATGAAACACTTTTCAATGGAGTGACACATTAATCAATGATATTTTCAGTAATTTGATCATTAGTCCTCCCAGCTTCATCAGGCTTCTTCATTTCAAGTAGCTCAAAGAGTTCCAACGCAAAGAGTTCTTCAAAAACTGTTGGAACATCTGAGTCCAAGAATGGATACTCTTTTGCTTGCATTTCCTTCAAAGTTAACTTTCGGCCGGCGTTATTTTGGAAAGATGTAGTCTTTACACCCTGCTTCTTTCTTATCTTTGTGGTGACTCTCAGTGGTGGGACATTAATATTCATTGACTCTTTATTCTCATACTTTGGTGCAAATTTGCCCCCTTTCTTTACTTCTAGCTTGTCTTTCCCCTTGCGAGGCTCATATACAGGCGGTCCTTGATTTTCACTTGAGGACATGTTGAACTCCATATAATGAGCACGTGTAGCTAATTCGTCAAAATATTTAGGCTTGATGCCTTGCAGGATATAAAGAAGTCACCAGTGCATCCCTTGGATACACATTTTTATCCTAGAAGCTTCGGTAGTCTATCTTTACAATTGAGGCTTGCATTCCTCCATCGATTGAAGAAACCAATGACAGGTTCACCTTTTCGCTGACCCATATTCATGAGTTCAACCATACTGATGGTACGCCTCGTGCTATAAAAATGATTGAGAAATTCATGTTCAAATTTCTCCCAACTATCAATAGAACCAGCCTCGAGATCTGTAAACCAATCAAAGGCATTTCCTTGCAAGGAGCTCACAAATTGTTTAACAAGATAATCTCCATAGGTTCCAGCATTATTGCAAGTTTCAACAAAGTGTGTGACATGTTGGTTTGGACTTCCTTCACCATTAAATTGTTGAAATTTTGGAGGTTGATAACCTGTAGGCATCTCCAAGTTATCAATTCTAACATTGTATGGCTTCAAATATGTAAGGGAAGACTTGGCAGCAAAATCATACTTGTCTTTGATAATTCCCATAATAAAGTCCTTCAGTTGATGAATTGGAATCAATCCTTCAGTAGATACTTGCAGTTCATCAGCAATATACACTCGCTTCATTGATGAATCTCCTTTGTCTTGTGCCATAGGAAGCTTCCCAGGTGCGTGACTTAAATCCCCCTCTATCACAATTTCAACTCTATCAGTCAACTTGACAATTTGATTATCCGGATCTTGCATATTTTTCGGTAAGCCTTCAATTGCCTTTGTCAAGCTTGCAAGTTGTTCTTCAACAGTTGAGGTGTTAGTCACCATTTCTTGGATAGCATTGTGGATGATAGAGCAAAGCATAGATTCTCCCTCGAATCGAACTTTGAGTGGAATAGGTCACGTGGAATAATCGGAAAAGATCTGGTGATCGAAATATTATCATCATTTTGAATGGTGGAATTCTTAATCTTACATGGGCTGAGTCGATCCAATGTCTTTTCAATTATATCGGTGATATTATTTCCTTCTTCCAATTCATTCGGGAAAAATCTTATCCCCTTTAAGGATCGAAGGTCCAAGACAGGAACTGATGCAGACGGCATTTGAAGTTCTTGTTGTCCTAGAAAGTTTGCTTTGTTCCTAGTGATGGGACCCACACTTCCCGTAGCAACATCCAATATGTTCTCTACCTCAGAGAAAAACTTGGAATCGGTAGCCTTAGCAGCAGCAGATGTAGAGTCAACTTTCTTAGATGTCTTTTTTTTGTGTTCTTGAAACTTAATGCTTAATATGGAGAGATGAGAGGTAGAGATTGTCCCACTGGGCGTGCCAATTTGTTTGCAACAAATTTTGAGTCGAGAAAAATAATAATCAAGACAGAAAAATCGTGTAATAAAATATTTGATTTCAAGTATGATGAGTTTTACAATCTCTATATAATCCTTTGATTCTCCCAATGATAATATGGAATATGTTGAACTTGGATTTGATTTGGATTCAACGGCCTAAGTAGCTTGATCTTGAGCCTTCGTCTTTGCATTATTTCTCACGAACAAGTAACTTGATCTTGAACGCCTTGATATTTGCCTTCATTTTTTATCTTGATCTTGAACTTGATTGCTTGAGCTTGTAGCTTGTAGAGAATTTGCGGTCTTTGATCCATGAGCTCTCTTCTTGCTCTTGTTTTAAATTTTTTTCCTCCCCTTTGTGAGTTATGAGGACCCCCTATTTATAGTTGTAGGGATGATGACATTGTGTGATTTGATTGGTCAGTTTGAACTGATCAATCATATTCCTTGGTGGCATACTTCAATTTAATTGGCTAGAACATGTCATTTACACACTTGGCATGATTTTATTGGCTCATTTATTTGGCTTGGATTGCCACCTTATTTGACATGTGGCATGGTTTTAGTGGCTCATTTATTTGACTTGAATTGTCACCTCATCTTGACATGTGCCATTGGCCTAGACTTTAAGGTGGACTAATAGCTATTTGGACCTTGGACTATTAAAGTGGATCCATCATTTAGAGTTCAATTAAATGGACTAGTCCAAATTAAATGATTAATCCAATTATATTAGCCATATTACTGGACTATTTTCTTGAATTTAATATAGTCCAAATAAATTTATGAATTTAAATCTAATAAAATTTTAATACTTACATGGTCTAGCATTACTATCTTCGCAAGACGTAGTACTGTGGTCTAGTAGTTCCATCTGTGTATGAACTATTGTTGTCACAGTACTCGAGGGCCTAGCGCGTATATTAGTTCATGGTTGAGATTGATGTTCATTGAATTGCTGCATTTTGATATTTAAATCCCTTTTAATTGCTTTACCGGTTGTGGTCATTAATTGTATTGCTATATATATTGCTCTAGTTTCATGCATTATGACTTGTTTCGAGGGTTAAGACTGACTGGTGAGTTGGGATCTTATTAGGTGTTGTGTTAATAAAAAGTTCACTTACTACGCTATGCTCTACTATCGTTGTCGGAGGACATATTTGATTTCAATTCGAGGTGGCAATTCAGATCTCCTTAGGTGAGCCAACCGTAGTCCATTTCTGTTGGCGGTATTATCTTCTTTTATGTATATTTCGGGTTACAACACCGATTCTTTGTACTCAAGAGTCTGTTTCGATGCTTCTCTATTATTGAGTTATGGTTAACTTGGAACTATATCTGTATTTTGAAACTTCCACTGTATTGAGAAATGCGTTTGAGCACGTTTTGGATCTTTTTATGGTTTACGTGTTTCTTTTAAAATGATTTTATCAATTTCGGTTTGTCTATTAGTTAGTAGCTCTCTAGATGCCCACGACCTTGGATTTGGTTCGTGATAGCAAACTTTTAAACAAAAGGGAGCTATTAAACTTTTCCCCTCATAATAGTGAGTTGTCTATATTTAATCCACCTTTACTGCAAATAATATGGACCGACCCATATTTGATCAGATTTGAATAAATTAGTTATTCAAACCGTTTTTGTTGGACGAACACTTGACATATTTATCGATTCTGTCAGCGCTACATCCATCATGCCACACCCTTAGTGGTCGCACAAATCTTTCCACTACTCTCTTTTTCCATAATCTCTCCCCTCCAATTTTAGGAATTACTTGCATGAACTTGATTGTAAAATCATCCATTTTGATGGATTAGGCAGTATTAAACATTAATGACACCACCATCCAGAAGGATCTGCTAGTTTGAGTATGTGACCAAAACATAAATTAAGAACCGAAGTGAGCAGCATGAGATTCTTGATTTCTTATTATATGGTAACATCATCCTCTTACAGATTATATACCTTCACATGATAAAAAGAGAAACAACTCAGTGAAGCTACCCAATGCTAATCATTGTGGTTTTGTTATTTGTATTCCCTTCCGTCTCTTATGGTAATTCCACAGGTTCAATGTTCCAAATGTCTTTGGCATATTCGTGGATTGTTCTGTCACTGCTAAACTTGTAGGATCCTGCTGTATTCAAGATTGACATCTTTGTCCACCTCTGCAGAAGAGCATTCGCATATATTAGACATAAATCACAACTAGCAAAATTTGATGTTTTCTCAAGTTTTGAGTGTTAAAACAAGTCATTTTTGCAAATTTTAATTATCGAGTTCAATAAAATAAACAAACATGAGAAAGCAAACAAAATATACAGAAGGAATCGCAAGCAACTGGACTCTTACTTTTTGGTCGCGATATGCCTCATCAACTTTCTCTTGGCATTCTATGTAACTGGGGAAGTCCTTGCCCACAAGGAAATAGTCAGCACGGCCAAAACCTTCATTTCCTTCCAAGGATCCAATTAGCTCATCATAGTTATATGAGCCAAAAGCACCGCTTCTGACAAATTCCTTGACCTCTTCAAAACGTTCATCAGGTACAAACTGCAAAAGAGAGGAAATAAGATTTTTGTAACAACTGGACAAGGTAACCATTTAAATGCATCTGTGGAAAAATTTTATGCGGTTAATGGTAAAGAAATAAAAGATGAAATTTGACCAATAGAAAAATATCAACCAAGAAAAAAGAACATTGATCAACATGTCACACAGAAGAGGGTGAGCTTTACCTTTCCGTCAGCTCTTTCTTTTCTAAGCCCTGCAATTTCATGAGCTTGAGCACCAAAGAGAAAGAAGTTTTCTTCTCCTACCTCTTGCCTTATTTCAACATTAGCGCCATCCAATGTACCAATTTGGATACAACCATTCATTGCAAACTTCATATTACTGGTTCCACTGGCCTCCATTCCAGCGGTACTGGGGGATAGGAGAAAGAAAGAGAGAGTCAAATATACATATAAATCTCTACATAAAGCTAAAGCATAAACCTACAAGGTTAATGGAAATATCAGCTATATATGTGCAGTTATCACATTACTGAGAAATGGATCAGCTTGGATAAACATTTTCCACTAGTTGTTGCCCACTTTAACTACCATTAAGTGACAACATAAAATCATCATTTTTTTTAACAGGTACATAAAATCTTCAATTTCATGAACCATTTGTTGGCAGCTACCAAAGTTTCTTACTTGCAGTATCTTTCTTTCCAATGAAATAGACTAGTCACTGCCCAATAGTTCCCTCTTAAGTTTTAGTTTGATCCGTAAAGTTGATGTTACCAGTTCCCTCATTTAAATATCGATCTGTTTGTGTCAAAATTAGGGGAAAAGCATTAACTGCCACCAATAAAAGAAAAGGAGCATGAAATCCAAATTTCCCAGCCTTTGATGTAAGAACAGGGTTCAACTGAAATTTTCACATCATATGCATTCACCATTGCAGCACATGTTAGGAAAACTGATGTCATCCACACAAAGACAGGACACTTGAGAGAGAGTATAACTGCATAAGGACCGGTTTCTTAACAAGAAATGGTGCCCAAATTAATTTTCCATATTATCACATATGGTAAGATTATCATTAGTATCAAATTTTTATTGTAACAGTTGAAATTCCAAGTAGATCATACACAGTTTACTGCCAGAACAATCAAATCAAATGGTGCTGCTTTGTGTCTGTGAATGAGTGAGATGATCACTGTCACATCACATCACATCATTTCACCATGCATTTAATTTGATGCATATATGAACTATATATGTGATGAATATTACAATAACTACAGCATTGTGCTGCTAATTGTCCAGTTATGTCCGCACAAACAAGTTTAACATAGTAGAGTTGTTGGATCAATTGTCACCAGTGGCAGCAAATCTATGGAAAAGGCAATTGAAAAGAAAGATGGAGTCAGTTAATTACCTGATATGTTGTGATAGATCGCTAGCAGGAATTAACAATTCAGCAATGCTAACGTTGTAATCTGGCACAAACACTATCTACAAGATATAAAGGAGAGGACTCTTCAGGTTAAAGGTTCAAAAAGTAATCATATGATGAAACAGATGCAGAAATATCACAGACAAAATAACCAAGAAGTCAACTAATAATAAAGTGACCTTCAACTGCTAGAAAAGAATAGCTTGTATCAAAATCAAAGCAAAAATTTTTAAGGCAAATAATCAAGTTAATACCTTCAGCAGATCACCTATTTCTGGATCATGATTTATAGTAGCCCCAACATCTGTAATAAATTTAACGATCCTCTTGGCTTGCACATATGTGGCAAAAGCTTTTCCCCCAAATATGCATACTCGAGGAACGAAGTTAGTGTTTCTTTCTGCAGCTGTCATTTCTTTCATCTTCTTATACCGATAAACGATGCCGAAAATATTTAACAGTTGTCTCTTGTACTCATGAATGCGTTTTACCTGAGAATTGGTTTTTAATTGAAAAGTGTGTGATACTTTGTCCAAAAACAAGAGATGATTCATATAACTAAGATAAAGCTAACTAATATCTTATGGCCAAAACTGAAAAATGGAGAATAACACACCTGAATATCAAACATTGCATCTGGTACAACAGAATACCCTGTCTTTTCTTTGAGAAAGGAGACAGCTTTAATCTTGTTGCTCCTTCTTGCTTCCCTCCACTCAGTTTGAAGATCTTCATTATCAGCAAACTGTGTATGGTACCCACAGTTCAGTTAGAACATAAGCCGAACCTTTTAGGGCACATTCGCTCAATTTGGAATTGGAACTGCTTTGTAAACAGCTATGATGTGTATATGTTATATTTTCAACTTCACTATCAACTGGACAAAAGTGCAGGTTCAAGGTGTGATTTTACTTTTATTCTTCAGTTGATTCTCCCGAAATTATGTAATTTAAAATCCCCCATTATAATTTAGTTTAACTTCAATTATTGCACTAATCCAAATCTTGATATTTGTTGTCGACAGCTTTGACCAGAATTTTGGAATCAATTGGAATGGAAGGGTAAAGTGCGACCTATGCACAGGTTTAGGGATGCGTAACACCTTCTCTTTAACAAAAGAATTTCCTTGCCCAATCTCTGGTTTTCATAACCATTTGGAGTCGAACTTACAAAAGGGTTTCTTTAAACCAAGTTCAAGTTTTGAAGAGAATTTCAAGGGATTGGTCAAATGACCTGCACAATTGGCCAATATGATCTGTTTCCTGAGGTGGTGACTCAAATTTTCAAACCCCTTTGGATTGTAATCTTCGCAAACACAGCCTTCACATGTTTTCCAAAAATCAAAAACACTAGGTCTCAAAAAACTTGGTGAATCTTTGGAGGGTGCAATAGAGGATTCATTTTCAACTATCTAACAACAAAAAGAAAAATCTTCCACCTCATCTTCTTAAACATTCCAAGTCAGAAAAGGCAAATGAAATACCTTCTGTAATTCTGCCAATTTTTCAGTTTTCAGGACCCAGTCCTCTGTACCAGTCCACTTAGTTATGATGCTACTAAGAGGAGGATTGCAGAAACGAATCCATCTTCTTGGAGTCACTCCATTTGTTTTGTTTTGAAACTTTTCAGGCCAGAGCTGTAAATGTTAATAGTAAAATAATACATGAATTAAAACTCAGTTTTACCAAAATCACTTATCTGATACATATCGAAAGATTCATACTAATGATGCTTACCTCATAGAAGTCATTGAAAACCTCCTCCTTCACAATTTCACTATGGATCTCGGCAACTCCATTAACAGCATGACCCCCCACAACACAGAGGTTGGCCATGCGAACCTTCTTAGATGGTATAACAGCTGGTTCCAGCCTCACAGTAGTTTTCTTGTCAATGTCTTTTTCTGCAGCTGCTTCTGTCTTCTCACTAGTTTTGTTACCAGTGTCATCTTCTTCACTTTTGTCATCTTTATCATTAGTCACAACTTTATCAGAAGCTTCAACTTTGTCATGGACTTCTACTGTTTCAGTATCACCATCATCTGGGCTTTCAGGCTTAGTAAATAAATCAGCAACAGAACTGGGAAGATCGAAATTTTCTAAAATTCTCATAGTAGTCAACTTCTCCTCCAATTTTTCCAGATCCAGTGAGCCATATTTCGATACAATTTCATGTACCAGCTGTTAGGATAGCAAGACTGCAGAAATTAGTCAAAAAAGTTAACTTGCATAACCTACTGGATTAGTTAAATTTGTAGTTCCGTCACCTCCTCATCAATCGCCTCAATGATTTCGACATGTCTGGGAAGCAGCTTCTGCATCAATTCATAACTCCATTTTTCCAGTGCCTCAGGCAAAACAGTATGGTTTGTGTATGCCACAGTTCTGCCAAGTTTCAATCATTAAGGATGTCAGTGTTACCATAAAAGAATAGGAGATAATGTTTTATGTTTAAAAGTGTGTTATTTCCTGTCATTTTGATGTTCCATGAACAATTCAGGTGATGTGGAACTTAAAGTTTAGAAATAAGATCTCATAATACAGTACCAGTTGCATCATGGATTTAAAACAAATGCAGAAGATGCTTCCGTGCAGTTTATTCAGCCAAAAAATAAAAGCCAAGAGAAACCTCAACTTCCCACATGCAAAGCAAGCAAGTTTAAGTACCTTTTAGTAATATTCCAAGCTTCCTTCCAATTCAAGCCCTTCAGGTCTATCAATATTCTCATCAGCTCAGGGATACAAAGTGTAGGGTGAGTGTCATTCATCTGTACAGCAACTTTTTCAGGAAACTCTTCCCACTTAATAAGATCACCTGATCTCCTCTCAAATCGTGCAATAATATCTTGGAGAGAAGCCGAGCATAAGGTATATTGTTGCTTCAACCGAAGTATCTTCCCCTCCTCTGATTCATCCCCAGGGTAGAGTATGTAACATATCTGATGTTACAGAAAAGCCACCTTAGACCAGTGTTTTTGAGAGCGAGAAGCGCAAAAAAAGCGACAAGGGCCCACTTCGCTTAAAGCAAGAAGGAAAGCACTTGCTTCATTGAAGTGGAGCACAGTTTTTTAAGAAGTACCAAAATAAACCTCGCACCGATAAGTAAAATAACTAAAAAAGAAAGAACTCAACAAAAATAACATATATAAGTAAATCTTTCAATTAAAAAACTAAAAAGTATGATAGCCAAAAATCCTCCATAGGACAAGCAAAATAAAAAACCAAAATATAAATGGATCAACATCTTATTCTTCTTAAAGATTGTCAAAATCTCTTTTATCATTATCATCATTATATTGCTCATCATCTTTTCTTTCCTACAACCTCAACAGGCAGGGTTCCTGTGTGTCGCTGCACTCCATCGCTTAAAGTGTATAAGCGAGCCTTTTAATAACACTGAATTAGCCATCTAAATTAATGCTCTGCTAAGTATGTTAACTATGTCCCTATGTACATGAAGAGAAGCCTCCTGCCTCCTGCCCCTACCCCCAATAAAAAAGAGAAAGGCAAGAAAAAAAGAAGAGAATTATAAAATAAGAAAAAGAGAAAAGAAAACAAGAGTAGGTTAAAATGTGCCTTGGACAGATAGGAATATGAATATCAGGTCTCCTAATTAAAAAAAAAAAAAAATTAGTCACCAGTCTCTTGCCCCTTGCACTCCCCAGCCCCCCAAACAAAAAGAACGCAAGAAGAAAAGAAGAGTATTAGCAAAAAAAGAGAAAAGAGAAGAGACAAGAAAAGTAGGTTAAAACGTGCCAATAGGAATTTCAAAAAAATATGCCTAAAGGAATACGGATGTCATGTCTCCTAACATTTTCGACAAAAACTTAAGGACCTGTTTGGCCATAATTATTCACTTTTTTCTGAAATAATTTTTCACTTTATTTGAAAATCAATGTTCGGCCCTGATAATTCGAAATCCAACTTGAAGTTGTACTTCAAATTTGGAAAACAACTTACAACACATTTTCCAACTCACTTTTCAGTTTTGAAGTTGTATTTAAGTACATTCAAGCATAAACATTATTTCAAATATTTTTTGCAAAAGGTATAACCAAACACAACTCCATCTTCAGTTCCAACTCCATAAATTTCAAATAAGGTGAAAAATATTTGAAATCTATGGCCAAACGCCTACTTAGTCATCAATCTGCCCCCACCCCCACCAAAAACAAAAAGGCAAGAGGAAAAGAAAGAGTATTGCCCAAAAAAAAAAAAAAAAAGAGAAAAGAAAATTAAAATGTGCCTAGGACAAATAGGAATATAAATATCAGGTCTCCTGACCTTTTCTACAAAAAATTAGTCATCAGTCTCTCACTAGATCAGTGTTGATCATCCAGTGTATTAATAGTGAAGTGCTACCTCTGGTCAATTTACGGAGACAGATAAATACATCTCTATAAAGTCCACTAGTTATGATGGAACCCGAAATCATGTCCTACAACAGTTGTTGGTCTGAAGATGCAGTGAGTGTTGAGACAGCAAACTGAGAAGGCTCATACTGAAGCCCCAATCCACATTAAGAAAAGGAAAATAGAATATAAAACTGTTATACAAATTAATAGATTAAGCCTACCTTCTCGGCGTTTGCTTGAGCTTCACATGCTTTGGTGTGCTCTCCAGCATTGAAAGCAGATAAATCAAAATCTGCTGATGGAACCTCTGTAGACCAAAGTCGAAGGTTGATTGTGGTTTTGGTCTTATACCCTGGTATAGGAACATCATATGCAATTGCCTTTATATCCTCTCCACCAATCCAATACCTCTTTCCATCTGATCCTGTAGCGACTTTTCCATAGAATTTGATAGGATATGAAACATCATTCCTCACAACTTCCCATGGACTGCCACTCTGCACGGACAACTTACAATAATGAACATCCACGTTGCATGAACTAAATAAAAGTAAATAAGTCATAAAAAAGAGAACAAAGGAATATCAGAAGCTCTAAAGACAAGAGGAGAATAGTAAGCAACTAGGATATAAACACATGTGAAATCAAGAACTGATGAAGTAATAAGCATACTTCAAGCCAATCTTCAGCCACCTCCTCCTGACCATCTTTTGTAATCCGTTGTTTAAATAAACCATACTTGTACCTAAGTCCATAGCCCCATGCTGGATAGTTTAGTGTTGCCAAAGAGTCCAGAAAACAGGAAGCAAGCCGTCCCAAACCCCCATTTCCAAGAGCAGCATCTGGCTCCTGTCAGTAATTATTACAAATTAACAAGTAGTCAACTCCAACAAAAACATAAAGACAGAATAAGCAAGTATGGCATATATGGCTCCTGAATATTACAAAATAGCCAACACAAAAATTCACAAATTAATAGACATTAAAAGTGTTCTTGAGTAAAACACAGAAGAACTTGGAAAACTAGACAGTTTTTTCAGATGCATGAAATAAAAGTCGCACTGACCTGAGAAGCCACATTTTCTAGATTGTGGCCAAGCTTTTTTAAAGCTTCTCCATATGCACCAGTAAGCTCCAGATTACCAATTGCATTCAACAATGCTCTACCCTAAACAGTAGATTGGGCATAAATTAAACTCAACTGCCATAAAGTTGTTTAAGCATAGTTTTCAGGAACTTTCATGTGTAACAATAAATATACAGTATATTTTGTCAGCAAATATCAAACGATTAATTTCTTACTAGATATGATGTTAGGTCACTCTGCAGGCTTAGTCTTATCAAAGAGCAAAGAGGAAGTAAGATTAATGAGATACCTGCAGAAATTCCATGGATAGATAGTATGCTTGCTTCATGTTCATCTTTTCGTAAATATCATATGTAGCATTCCAATTAATAAGGAGTGAATCACGAACGCTCTGGGCTGTTGCAAAGAATGCCTTAGGGAGCTCAAACCTTTCAGGAGAAAATAGAGGTGTGAATTCTGCATGGTATTTGATACTTGAGGCAATAGATGCGGCATCAAGAGCGAAAGAACTCAGATTGTTCTCAGCACCTATATATATGTCATGCAAGGGAATAAACATAAATCTTGTAAGCTATAAATTGGAAGGAACTGATGGAAATACAATTGTGTGTATCAAGTTCTTTGGAGGTTATTTTTCTGAGCTATCCTTAGAAGTTCCATTTTTGCTTTGAAATAACACAATCTCTTGCATATTATTGTGAAATGATGGTCTAATCATATCATGTTAAAGTTGTAAATTCAAAAGGCAAAATATTTTGAAAAGTTTGGCCTACAACACAGGAGCATAAATTATGGTGACAACAGGAAAATCCCTTTATAAGTTTTTCAATTTACCAAAAGTCTAACCATGCTCTGCTTATTTGGATAAGAAAACACAAGCTAGTCCCGCCCTCTGTTCCATACAGTAAAAGAGCTTATCTCATTCAAGAGGTTGATTCAAAAACTTTCTTGAATTCCTAAGGTACGGATATCAAGTTTCTAATATTTCATTGTTATGTAGAAAATGAACAAGAACTCACGGAACCGTGTTCGGATACTGCAATAATACTTTAGCAACTCGTTTCAACAAAAGATTTGATTAATAACCAGATTGGCAGGTCCAAAACATTCAAGAAACTTATTTCTTCTATATGATTGACCCACGAAATGGTAACCGTTCAAGAAACTTATTTCTTCTAATTGATTGACCCACGAAATGGTATCCTTCAAATGTAGAGGCAGATCTAGTCAGACCGCTCCATGTAATGGAAAAAGATAATGAAAATGTACATATATACTAGACCATGCCCTACTCCAAGCTCACTTCGGCTGTAAATTGTGAATCTTACCTCCGTTCAAATGGTGAATTCCTATTCCTTTTTGACGCTCATGAAGAAAAAAAGAAGGAACCAAGTGGGTCTCCAGGTTAGTACTATATTTTAATGATATCGCACTAAATTGACGGACTCGCTAAAAATTAACTGATTTTGATTCAAATAAGTTGGAGATAATTGTTAATGAAAACGAAACCACCAATCAAACTATGCTTTGAGAATCTCAAAATGGCAGACACTAAACAAGAAGGGTCAACAAACTCACAAAAACTATCCCTAGTTAATTAAACATGAAAAATAAGGAGACATTAGGAGTTAGTGTGAGACCTTGCTCAGTAATAGGATCCTGAACTTTCTGCTTAGACTCACTTAAGGTACTCTTCACGTAGAAACAACGTTTTGCTCGCCGAAAATCGGAGGTTCTGTTAAGGAACAACTTGAAACTTGTGTTTCTAGAACTGAAACCGATGAATCTAGAGTTCGAGCCGTAATGGTTGAAGAACTCAACTCCATTTGCAGACGCACAGTAGGACGAAGTCGCCATTCCGCTCTGCGCAGATCTCACTGTCTTTGATTTTGAATCCTGAATCTCAGTGCTGTAAGAGTGAGAATTGGAGATTTATGAAGGTGATGTAGGGAAGCGAATTATTGATCATAGAGAAGATATAAAGTAGCAAGTGTGTTGTGTCTACTTGTGAAAATATCACGTTCTCTTCTCGATTATCAATGAAATCACGAAAATCCCCTGCATCGGGACTCTACTACTCTACTATTACTACTGTGGAATGTGGATCTTACTCTATCTAATGCTAATGCACAAAATCCTACGATCCGCAGCTCATGGATTTTTCTTTTAGAAAGTTGGTCATAGCGATGCTTCCCTAAAAATGTAAAAGAAAATTTTAAGGGTTAAATAAAAAATTTTAAATTTTTTTATATTTAAAATATAAACTTTTTCTTTTTAATAGGCTAAAACGGAAAACATTATCATGTATGAAATGTAATTTCTTTTTTTAATTTTAATTGAATATTATAGCATTCGTTTATGGAGAAAAGGACAATTTTATTATTAGATTATTTAAAATGGGAGAATTTTATTCATCGAAAAGTGTGCATTGAACAATGAATCGAATTAATTTGTTTCGATTGATTTTTTTTTCAATTTTTAATTCAATTTGGTTTGATTTTTCTAAAATGTTTTTTTCAATGTAAATGAGTGGAATACAATGAAGACCAAATCAAACATTAAGGAGTCATTTGGTAGCTTGTTAGAGTTATGTGATATTAGTAATGAGTGAAAAATCGTTTTCACCCTCAACTTTGTTTTAAAAATCAAACTCTCCCTCAACTTTGAATAATAGATATTCTCCCCCCTTTATACTAATTGGTTTTTCAAAATGTCTATTTTACTCTTCAATCCTTTGTGTATATAATACTTTTTTATATTATATATAATATTTATTTTTTAACATAGATATTTATAGTTTCTTATTTAAATTCACTAATATTATAAGTAGAATAATACTTTTATGAATTTGTCACAAAATCTAATGTTATTTAGTATTTCTTTTATTATTGTTATTAAAATATTATATGCATTAAATATGTATATATGTATGTGCATGCATGTGTGTATATTTATGTTTCTCCTTTTTCTTATATTTCATTGTCTATATAAATAAATAAAATTTAATTGTTATTAACAGAATATTTCGTAATATATAATTTTAAATTAATTTACATTATAAATAAATAATTTCTAAATTTATTTTTATTTTATTATTATTTTTTGTATTTCATACATTGAAATATATTTCTAAAATTGTTACTACCTTTTATTTTCACTTGTATAAATAAATATTAGAGTTTTGATTATTATTAGTAATTATTTTTTTATTCTACTAACTTACTTCATTATAGAACGTTATTCACTTATATACTCAATTAGTATTTCTTGTTTTATTTTTTCCCAAAAGTTAATATATATATATATATATATATATATATATATATAATGATTTTTAAAAAATGAAAGGAAGAAGACAAAGTTGATAATGTAAGGGTAAAACAGACATTTTAAAAAGTCAACTAGGATAAGGAGGGAGAATGTCTATTGTTCAAAGTTGAGGGGGGAGTTTGATTTTTAAAGCAAACTTGGAGGGTGAAACGATTTTCACCCTATTAGTAATACATGGTAATTATAAGAGAATCTATGTATTATTTTATGTTGAGATAGCTATGTAAGGTTTAGGTATTCATGTATAACTTATTCCACCTTCTATCATGCATAAGATAATATATAGATTTTCTCATAACTTATACATGTATTAGTTATGCGGGTTTCTAAATTGCAAATCAAATAATATTAATTTAGAAAAAAGGGTCAAATATATCCCTCTACTTTAGTTTAATAGCTAATTTTACTCTCCGTCATACTATAGGGCCAAATATACCCCTGCTATTACCAAAGTATTCAAAAATACCCCTCATTTGGATGAAATCCTAAAATAAGGGGTATTTTAAATGAAATTTGGAATATGACACTTAAAATCGAGTTTGAAGGACTTATATTAATCGAAGTATGTCAAATTGACCAATGTGGTTTGACAAGCAACACATGATATATTTGTTAAAAATTTTACTTTTTGAAGTTATGACTTTTTAATATTTAAAATTATATTTAAATATATTATAGAAAAAAATATGAAATTTTATGAGTGAAAATTATAAAAATTCAAAATTGATTTGATATAATTTTTGAAAATTTAAAATATATAGAAGTTAAAATTTTATTATTAAATAAATATTTAAAGGTAAAATTTTAAAATTTATCTTGTTAAATTGAATTTCAACTTTTGATCATAAAAATTCAATTTTATGAGGTCCATTTTTTAAAAATAAATTTTAAAAATTTGCCTTTAGATATTAATATAATAATAAAATTTAACTGTTAAATTATTTTAAATTTTCAAAATTATATCAAATCAATTTCTGAATTTTTAAAATTTTCACCCAAAAAAATTCATATTTTTTTATAATATATTTAAATGTAATTGTAAATATTGAAAAAACACAACTTTTAAAATTTTAATTTTTTAACAAATATATCATGCGCTTTGCCAAACCGCACTAGTCAATCTATCACACTTTGATTAATATAAGTCCTTCAAATTCGATTTTAAGTGTCGTATTCCAAATCTCATTTAAAATACCCCTTATTTGGAGATTTCGTCCAAATGAGGGTATTTTTGAATTCTTTGGTAACAACAGGAGAATATTTGGTCCTGTAGTATGATGGAGGCAAATTTTGAAAAGGGTCGTATTTGCCGCTCTACTTTAATTTAATAGCTAATTTTACCCTCCGTCATACTATATGGCTAAATATACCCCTGATATTACCAAAATATTTAAAAATACCCTCTCATTTGGATAGAATCTCCAAATAAGGGGTATTTTAAATGAGATTTGAAATATCACACTTAAAATTGTGTTTGAGAGACTTATATTAATCGAAGTGTGTCAGATTGACCAATGCGGTTTGGCAAAGCAACATGATATATTTGTTAAAAAATTGACTTTTTAAAGTTGTATTTTTTTAATATTTAAAGTTACATTTAAATATATTCTAGAAAAAAAATATAAAAATTTTATGAGTGAAAATTTCAAAAATTGATTTAATATAATTTTTGAAAATTTAAAATATTTAAAAGTTAAATTTTTATTATCAAATAAATATTTAAAGTAAATTTTTAAAATTTATCCTTAAGAAATGGACCTCATAAAATTGAATTTTTGTGATCAAAAGTTGAAGTTCAATTTATCAAGATAAATTTTAAAAATATACCTTTAAATATTTATTTAATAATAAAAATTTAACTTTTAAATATTTTATTTTTAAATATTATATCAAATCAATTTTTGACTTTTTAAAATTTTCACTCATAAAATTTCATATTTTTTTCTATGATATATTTAAATATAATTTTAAATATTAAAAATCATAACTTCAAAAAGTCAAATTTTTAACAAATATATCATGCGTAACTTTGTCAAACCGCATTGGTCAATATGACACACTTCGATTTATTATAAGTCCTTCAAACTCGATTTTTAAGTATCATATTGCAAAATCTCATTTAAAATACCCTTGCTTGGGGATTCCAACCAAGTGAGGAGTATTTTTGAATACTTTGGTAACAACAGGGGTATATTTGACCCTATAGTATGACGAAGGGTAAAATTAACTATTAAACTAAAGCAGAGGGGTATATTTGAGCCTTTTTCCTTATAAAATCAAAGATACATGAGATATACGCTTTGCAGATCCATGGTACTTATACCCCATATTTCAAAGCTTACGTCTCATTCCGTATTATATGAAACATCTCGATGAGGAAATTTTTGTCACTTAAGTTGTTTATCCATGCATTCCTATATTATAGTCTATCACACATAAGAAAATGGCTTAATATATTGATAAATCTTAAACTTCTGAGTAAATTTTTATTTAGACATTTAAATTATGACGTGTTTTAAGTGAACATCTCAACACATGATAATGTGTTCTTTATTAGATACTTTCAATTTAAATATTAAAAAATCTTTTATGTGTGTTCTCAAATACCTATTTACGTCGGTAAGTTAACAACTTAAAATATGTTGCCTTCTTTTATCATACACATCTGCCTCAATAACTCGTAAAACCCGAGTGTTTTCTGTTGAGGCTAATGGGTATAACTACAAGAACTGATATATTTTATCCTATTAATTTGACTACCTAATATACGCTCGAGAACATGTGTAAAAGTTTTTTTAAAATTTGAATTGAAAGTGTGTAATAGCGAGAAAGACGTTATCATGTATTCAGGTGTTTAATTGAAACAAACCATAATTCAAATATATAAATAAAAGTATCAGTGTATTAAACCTAAGATAATTAATACATAAATATACATTTAACTTATAGATATAATTTATTTATGAGAAAAGAGATAAAATGATAACCAAACAAATTATACTGAACTTTTATAAGGTGGGTAAAATGATAATCAACTACATTTTATGTGGTAAATAATTAAATAGGTATTTGGACACGATTTGATACACGTTTAAAAATTTAAAAAATAGAAAGTACTATTTAAAGTTGAAATCGAAAAGGCTATTGATTGAGTGTATCAAAATATTTAAGTTTTTACTTAAACCCCACACACACACACAGAAAAAAAAGTTCGGTGGGGTTATTTTGGAAAGTGACATACATAATGGTTTTGCTAAGTGCAATAGCTTTTAGTCTTAGAGTATCCTGTTTGGAGCCGTTTGGTGATGGTTTAGAGTTATGCAGGTATTAGTAATATATAAATTAATTATCAAAAAAATATATGTATTATTTTATGTAGGGATTAATTATTCATGTATTAATTATGTAGGTATTAGTTATGCAAGTATTAGTTATGTAGATATTATTTATGTAGGATTTATAGTTATTGAAATTACAATACATGAAATATTAATTATTAAATATTTAATTTATTATAAATTAAATATTTAATTTATTAATAAGTAAACAAATAGTATAAATTCTTCCCTTTTTTTTTACAAAAATAATATAAATTTTTTGTTAATTTTAATAAAAGAGGGCTTACAGCCCTTTAAAAATAAATTTAGTCAATAATTTTTTTAATTTAAAAATTGTGTACTCACATATCGAATTAAAAAAAATTTTAAAAGTAAATTGATAAGGGTAGATGTGTAATTTTATTATCTTAATCCATGTATAACTAATATCCACATAACTTATTCCACCTTCTACCACGCATAAAATTAACATAGATTTCCTCATAAGTTATGTAAGTATTAGTTATGTAGAATTACTAAAATACAACCAAGCACCGCATAAAATTAATACATGAATAACTTTTATACAACATTTGAAATCTACCAACCAAACATGGTATAAAACTAATATATGAATAACTTTTATTCTATTTAGAAACCAAACATGGTATTAAATTAATACATGAATAACCAAGTTATTCATGTATTAATTTGGGCCTTATACAGTAACCAAACGCTTCCTAGGGTTTGTTTGGAGAGCTACTCCATAATTAAAATTGATAAATTATTATATAGTTTAATAATTACATATTATAATGATTATAATGATTTGTTTGTTTATCATGATATAATTATAATGTAATTACTAGCGTATTATTTGATTGCATAAGTTTAATTATACAGTTAGATTATTAAAAAAAATTAATTATCAAAAATTAATATTTGACAAATACGTGTCTTTATAAATGATATTAAATTAGATATTTAAGATACATATTGTCTCTGAAATATATATTAATTAATTAATATATATGAAAAATAATTGATATATTTTTAATTAATAATATTTTAATTTAAAATTCATATTTATTAAGAACGTCATGAAATGCATATTTGACAAAAATATTAATATTATAAATATAATGTCATAAAATTATTTAAATATTTGAGAAAAATAATTTATCAATTCTAACTAAAAGATGAATAGCATGCAATGTGAAATAACAAGTCAATATTATTAAAGCAAATAAATTAGAACCGAAAATATAACATAAAGTCAAAATTAAGAAAAAAATTTAACATAATACTCTTATGTCAAATTCAAACATAACTTAAAATAAGTTGCAATATAATTTAAGTAAATATAATTCAAAAGAAAAACATAAGACTATAACATCATTCAACAATGAAATTATACTTTAATTCAAAAATCAAAATAATAACCCATTTATGTTAAATAATGAAAATTAAAAAGATAAGAAATTAAAAGTACGAGCAACTGCATGGAACCATAAGAAGTAAATGTTGAGAAATAAGAAGGAAGGAAATAAAAAATAAATAATATAAAATAAAAAATATTTTAAAAATAAAAATAAAAAAGAAATTAAAATAACAGAAATAAAAAAAATAAAGAAATTAAAAATGACCTTATAATTACACCTTGTAATTACCTGCAGTTCTCACTGAAAATTGTAGAGTGTAATTACTCCCTTCTAATTACATTAAATTCTCTAGACTATAATTATTTGATTAAATAAACAAACTAAATTTTATAATTACATCTAATTATATTCAAATTCAATTGATTAGGTGATTTTTTAAACGAGTTCTTGAGGTGTTTGCGATCAATGATCCCAAATGACCGTCCAACTTTTGGGCGCATTCATGATGAGCTCGAAAGATTAAGCTCAAAATGATGCAACCGGACCCGAAGCGTATACGTCCTGCATATATGCCATTTAAGTTGGTCACCCAAGCTTTGGCCTTTGTCAAAATACAGCAACAGAGCCATTCAAGCAAATAATTAGTTGTCTGTACAGAGGCAAAATCAAAATTTGAAGTGTATGAATTTTAATAAATTTTAAGACAAATTTAGGAGTAGAGATGGTAATAAAATTGATATATTAGAAATATAATTAATATATTTAAAATTCAATCTCACACTTGATGATTTAAATTTTTTAAAAATATTATATATATGATATATATTCAGTATTTAATTATATATGATATATAATAGGAAAAATGGTCAAAAATGCTCTTAAATTATGTGAAATTGAACAAAAATGCCTTCGGTTAATAGTTTGGTCCAAAAATACCCATACTGTCAATGTTTTGGTCCAAAAATGCCCCTGTTGTTAATAGTTTGGTCCAAAAATGCTCCTACTGTTACTTTTGGGTCAAAAATGACCTTTGTCTAATAAATATTTTTTTAAACATATTATTATTCTAATAAAAATATTGTAACCCATTATTAATTTTCATATATATATTACAATAATTCATTGTTAATTTTCCTTTAGATAATGATAAAAAATCTAATAAAATAGAAATATTTTTATTTCTTAATCTTTTCCGAATTGAAGAAAGGTAAACGTTAAGATATAACAATTATAATGTCATAAAACAAGAAAAATTATTACATTGCTTCAAATTACAAAATATCTTTAAAATATCGCTCGATAAAATTTTGTTGATTCTTATTTTCATTTTAACTTTAAAATCACGAAATATATTAGCAAATGTTTATCCTACTTCAATTGAAAAAAGATTAAGAAATAAATATATTTTTTATTTTATTTGTATTTAAATAAAATTAGTGATGAGATTACTGTGATTTAAATATATGACATATATTATCAGTTTAAAAAGTACATATGGTTATTCTATTTTAATTAATAAAATGAGATTAAAAATAAGAAGATTATTTCTCACTTTTTTTATTAGTTAAAGAACTTTTAAAAATAAATAAATAAGAAAAGGGTCCTTTAAAATAATATTTTATTAGAAAAATAATATAATTTTAAAAAATATTTAATAGGAAAAGGGTATTATTGACCCAAAAGTAACAGTAAGAATATTTTTGGACCAAACTATTGACAGAAAAAACATTTTTGAATCAAAACATTGACGGCAGAAATATTTTTTAACCAAATTATTAACTAAGAAAATTTTTATTCAATTTCATATAATTCAAGGATAAACCCTTTTCTCAATATAATAAAATATTATCCAAGAAGTGGACTTTAAGTTCGTATCCAGTTGTGAATTGGATGATCACTACAGGTCCCTAACATGCAGCTTCAATTAAGAATTATGGAAGTCCATAAGGGCTTGTTGTACAAGACGGTAATGTCAATTGGGAAACGTTTTCGATTTTTCCTATGGAAATTTCATAAAGTTTATTTTTGATAATAAATTTTTACTTCAAGTAAATCATCATTTTAATTAATTAAAAATTATTCAATGAATCTGTTTAATAATCGTCTTTATATGCAGAGGTGAATTTAAAATTCTTAAAATATGGGTGCATCATTCCAAAAAAAAAAATGTATTAGGTGATAATTATTCTCTAATCGTCTAAGTGAATACATCGACATTCAACTATGCACACTATTTATCCTTCTTGTAACATAGATGCTAATAGATAATATTATACCAATTCTAAAAATATATATACATAAAATATCTAGTTTTATGGATCAAAGTTCATGTGCCTCATATACAAGGCCATAAATTTGCCCTTGTTTATATGCATCATCCATGTATGTCATTCAATTAATGAGATAAACTAATGTTTATTCAATAAAGACCATTATATACATATAATCTAACCGGAGTAATGTCCTAATTAGTGATTCTACAATCAAGAACAATTTTACATTAAATTATATGAAACGTGACTCTGTTGTTATCATGGTCTCCATCATGATGTCAATGTAACACCCTGTTTAATTTGAGCAATAAATATGTACTTTTGAGGTAGGACTAAGAGTACTTAATATGTTAAAAAGAATATCTTATGAGGTATTCAAATCACTCTATGATCGTATATTAAGATTTGACGTTAATCAAGTTATAAAAAAAAAGTCACCAAAAGTTATCGTAAATGTCACGCCCCGCCTTAGGGGGTATGACTGACACCTGGTGCCCTACTAGGACCTGAACTGCTAGACTACTGAGCCTGAACACATCTGGTGCCTGGCTGGCTCTAACTCAGATTTCTGGAAACAAAGGGCTATATAACGGCTGTAAACACAGCCTCCGGCCAGCTGGGCCTATAGCCACCTGTACCTGTAATGACAGCTAACCAGAAACATCTCAATATAAGGGAGTCTATGTGGGCCGACAAGGCCACCATGCTGTCTAGTTATCTGTAACTCAACACAAGACTACTGTAAGACTACGTGACCGACAAGGTCACCACTACTGTCAAACTAAGGCCTCACACGGCCAACATAAACTGAAATGCTAAACAGCTATAACAAACTGCACGGCCTCACATGACCGGCTCAACTGACCGCAGAAAAATATATACAGACTGCAAGCCTCTAGGAATACTGATAAGATGGTCGGAACAGGGCCCCGGCCTACCCATACTGTACAACAAAAGGAAATGATATAAACCTCTGAAATATCAAGCTCCTGATGACAGGAGCTGATGACTCTGCGCTGGCTAGGATCACGAGGGATCGCCTCCTCGTCTATGAGTACCTGTAGGCAAGTAATGCAGCGCCCCACCGGGCGTCAGTACCACTGGTACCGAGTATACAAAGCAACTGAAATAATACAACTGAATACAGATAACATAACTAGCAAATCTGTGAGCAGAAGATAACTGAGTCTGAAGAGCTGATAGGAACTA
This sequence comes from Datura wrightii, assembly GCA_035772735.1. Lineage (NCBI taxonomy): Eukaryota > Viridiplantae > Streptophyta > Magnoliopsida > Solanales > Solanaceae > Datura > Datura wrightii. The sequence continues at coordinate 107,312,901 of JASDFA010000020.1, read as the reverse complement.
GATCAAACCTTTCTGCTCTGATAGGCAGGAGCGTGTCTGTAGTCATGGCGGCCTGCTGTCTATTAGCTAATATATATAAAGCACATAAATACATATACATTTAGCAAGCAAGAGCCAATACCAACCCCCATAAGCCGGATGGCGCCAAGCAAGCAAACAATCTATATACCCCTACCCGGGTCAAAACCAACCAAAAATAAGTCACTCCACTCATCTGCTCACTTCGGAGCTCCTCTACCGGCCCCCTGGGTCTCCGGCTCGGGCCATGGCCTCCGATATAAGCAACTGTGTCTGGGTCCGGAGGACTCCTGTGTAGACAGTAACAGATAGGGTCTGGATCCCCGGACACAAACTCAACGGGGCTATCTGAAACCGGAGCTACACCTATAATAACTGAATGTACAGACAATAACAGATAGGGTCTGGTTCCCTGGACACAAAACTCAACAGGGCTATCTGAAACCGGAGCTGCACCTGTAATGCTGATCAGACTGCTATGGGGAAAGCTTCATCCCATCTTCGTCCAAGCTGGGGACGGCATGCCACTCCTTGGAGTGACGTAAAACCCACCCGCTCAGTGGACGACACGATTACCAACCCAGGGGCGGCGAAGACGCTCAATAAGGTGCCCTCACGCCACATCAAGTCTCAACAAACAAATAACACATATAAATAGCAAGCATGTATAACTGAAAAAGACTATCTGAAATCTGATTTCTTATTCTGATCTGTTTCTATACTGAACTGATTCTTTACTGATCATACTGATTCTGAAATCTTTATTTAACTGCTTGGCTAATCTGTAGCCGGGATACTATCTATCTGAATGGCTAATCTGTAGCCATAAAACTGTCTGTCTATCTGATTTTACTTTATTAGCCTTTATTCTGAAAATCTGTATCTTTTTATTCTACAACATGCTTGCTAATCACACAATAAGCTATACTGAATCTGGAATACTAACTCGCCCTTTGGCGCATGCTTTACTAACTTTCGGACTGAATACGATTTGGCAACGCAACTCAGAATCTATTAGATTTACTTAATTCTCAACATTCAACTCCGAGAGTTTCAAATATGGAGTTTACTATGATTTACCAAGCTAAGACTTACTAACTTGCCGAAGAACAACTTCACATACCTTAACCTCAAGTTATCCGACTATCGGATGAGGCTCGGTCAGTATTCCAGCTATTTCTCCCAACTGCATTCATATACACGTTAATTAGTGCTAAATACAACTTTATTCTGAAGGAAAACATCACTTTCGATATAATTATAGCCTAAACTTAGGCTTATCGAAAGACGATCGAAAACTTGTTATTTTTCAGAAGTCCAGAAGGGAGAAGTATTCACTTTACAGCTAGGAACAAATAGGCACTAGTTTGGAGCAATTCCACTTACCTTAGTCCGGTAGCTCGACGATTTGTCGGCCGAATTTCGTGAAACTAAATCCGTAGGAATGCTCCCTGCTGCGAAATACTTCGGTATCTGGAGTTAATTTGGATTTGGACTACGTTTGGCAGTGTAATCGAACGATTATATAATAACCTCCTTTGTCCCTCTCTGTTTTGCTGCGTTTTCTCTGGAAATTATAGTGAATAATTGATTTAAAATCGAAGTGGGGCTTTATATACTTGGGCCTGGATAGGCCCAACGTGTCACGGAGCCAACGCGGAGGCTCCACCTCCGTAACACGTTGCCATCGCGGAGGGGCTCTGCCCCGGCTCCCTCCGTGATGGTTCGATAGGTTCCTCGTCCGATCCTTTTCCGGGCCTTTCCCTAGCACCTATGGCTTCCAAATATGCTTAACCAACGCGCAAATAGGCCATCTAGGTGTCGGAAATCTTACGGGGTATAACAGTAAATTTCTTTCTTAATTTTTTTAAAATTTAGGTCAGATGTCTCGAAACTTTTCTCGCAATCTATAAGGAGTCAGTGGCCCTACTACTTTCCAAATCGAAGGTCTATGAGTCTAGTTTTCAATACATTAAACCATTCGGTTATACGACTTCGGAATAGAGAGATATTCATGTTTTTGCGAGATTGTGCAAGCAGACATGTCTCTTTCGCCGGTTGTTCATATCCATTTCATGGAGGGATTGACACAAGAATAAAAAATAGTGCTTGATGCAACAATTCATGGACAAATTCTATTGAGAATTTGATTTAAATGGTGCGGGTTGAGGTAAAAATACAATAAATGAATTTTTCAATTTTTTCATAACCAAAATGGTGAAAATGCATAGGTAGTGGAGCACCTCTAATGTGCAACTTTCACATCTAAAAATAAATAGATCGTTAAATATATTTATACTGAAGGTGCTCTATTATCATGAGCCTTCAGTGAATATTTTAAATTTTCAAGAAAAACTCATATCTTCTAAAGCACTTTCAATATTATTTTAATCTTTTAGAAATCTGAAAAAGTTATCTTTTTTCTGCATTGATGTGATTATTCAGGACAACTTTTTATAAATTTTGAAGGTTCATGCCTAGTAAAGCATCTTCAGTCAAATTATACAGACATCCTTGCATTAGAGAATCTTCTCCATAAATGATCCTTAGGTCTAGTTAATGTGAATTTTAAGTGTCCAATTTAAAATTTTTAAATTATTTTATTGCCAATTTGGTGCCAGACTCTAATAATTACACCCCATATGACCCATGAAGCTTGACAGACATATCTCCATTAGTTCGCCAATGCCGAATAATAATATTATAAGAGTCACATATAAAGTGAAAATGCACCTATATTGCATTTAGATAAAAATTCAATATAAAAATATTTGACGAATCTAACATTTAAAGTTTTTGGCATCAAATATATTGTACTTGTAAAGTTATAATTTTGAAATTTAATAGTTTTTATATTATATATATGTGTATGTTTCATGGAGAAAGTATTAGTTGAGCCTTCAGTATTTCTAAAATTAGTAATTTAATAACAAAGATATTAGATTCAGCTAAATCCATCTAATTCATACTCCATATGTTTGAATTTGTAAGGATCATTCAGACAAAATAATGTTGAAGAAACATAAGGATCATTTATGAAGAAGACTCTCAAATACAAAGGTGTCTTTGTAATTTGATTGAAGTTGCCTACTAGGCATGAGCCTTTAAAATCTGTAAAAGTTATCCTAAATACTAACGCAGAAAAAAGATAATTTTTTTCAGATTCACAAAGAATTAAAATAACATGAAATGTGCTTTAGAATATATGAGCCTTTCTTGAATATTTAAAATATTCGCTGAAGGCTTATGAATAGTAAAGCACCTTCAGTGTAAATATATTTAACGATCCATTTATTTTTGGATGTGCAAATTTTTACCCTGAAGATGCTCCACTACCTATGCATTTTCACCGGTTTAGCTATGAAAAATCTAAGAAACCCATTTATTATATTTTTTTCACCAATCTACACCATTTTAATCACATTCTCAATTATGTTCAAGAGTTATGATGAGATTGAAGCTTTGTTAAATCTCATGTCTTTAGGAAGCCAAGATTACTAAGAACCCAGTAGAGGTTTATGGCACAAAAAGCTCCTAGAAGATTGAAAATTGATGAAGTAGCTACTATTCGATTTGATATAAGCCAACTAGTGAATGCTAAAAATAAGTTGGTCAGTAGACCAAGTGTAAGTCAAGTGCAGCATGTCCAACAGGTACAACCATCACCAGCTAGCATGTGGAGAAAATCATGCTTATTGAGGATATTCTCTAAATCTTAAATTTATTTATTTTGTGGGCTAGCATAACCACGATGGGAAATAACAAGGTAATAGCTACAAGTCAGGGCTATAAAAACACAACGAACCCATCATAGGTTAGGAACCACAATTTTCAGCCATATAACAACTTTCAGCGTACTTAGGCTCAACAACCCAGTAGCTAACTACAGGAAACTATGAAATAGTGGATGGGACAACAGACACAGATTGCGAACGAGATGCAAAAGTCCATTCATGAGCTTGAGTGCCAAATGGGACAAATGGACATAGACAAATAGACCTCAGGGAACAATGCCAACAATACATAGAAAAATACCAAGGAGAATGTAAGTACAGTTCTCTGCTAAATAGAAACGAATTAGAGGAAGCACCAAAAAGGGATAAGAAGTCAAATATAGAACATGAGGCAGAGCAACGTACAGAGACAAAGTAGAACGTTATTGAGTAGGTTAATGAGCAACATACAGTTGTGGAAGCCAGACCGCCTCCAACCTTTCCTCAGAGATTCCAGAAGAAAAAGGCAAACTTAGTATGTAAGAACTTTTTAGAGATTCTGAAGCAGGTGCATGTGAGCATATCATTAGTGAAACTGTTACAGAAGGTCCTAAAATATGCCAAATAATTTAAAGACATTATAGATAATAAATAGGTGACTGACTGAATTTAAACAGTGACACTCAAAAAAGAATGCAGCTCAAGAGTTAGAAACAAAATACCTTCAAAATTGAAGGGCACTGGTAGTTTTACTATCCCTCTTATTATTGGGAACCGTGAGATAGATATGACATAGTGTGACCTTGGTGCAAGCATAAATCTTATGCCCCACCTCATTAGGGATGGACATGGTATGATATGATACAATATTATAAACTTCGGTTTGATAATTTTAGTTTTTGATTTTTAAAAATATTATACCATTACCATATCAAATTAATTCGGTATGGTTTGATATCTTAAAGTTTGATTTCAGTATTTTGCAGTATGGTTAATCCATGACCATAGTTTATTCAGTTTCGACTTATATATATATTATAGAGAATTATGATATTGACTTTTCAAAAAATATCTCAATTATGTCATATTAACACCTTACATATATAGAAATATTCGAAAGAAAGTAAAAACGTGAAATTTTCTTCATTAATCAATTACACAAAAATAATATTTCAATCAAAATGGGATAGTAAAAATTTCAATATCTAAATAATTAATTTTTTACTAATATTATTTTATATATTTATAGTATAATGATAATATACATAAATTATATTTTGTAACTATGTATTTTGTTATGGTATTCGATATTTTGATATTCTTCTGATAAATACCGAATATTGTATCGAATATCAAAAATTTTAAAAATGCATACCACATACCATACCAAATACCACACTACCGAAATCGCAGTATCAAAAATTTTGATATTGATATGGTATTCGATATCTACCATACCATGCCCACTCTTACACCTCATTGTTTAAGATTCTGGATTTACGCGAGCAATGCTCAACCACTATGACTCTGCAGTTGGTAGACAGATCCCTAACTTATCATGAAGGTATTAGTAAAGATATCCTTATAAAAATAGGACCATTTATCCTCCTAGTGGATTTTATCATTGTTGATTATGGGGCTGATAAGACAGTACCTATTATTCTGGGTAGGAAATTTTTCGCCAATGCAGATGTTGTGATTAGGGTAAAGTCAGGAAAAATGTCCATGATAGTTGATGGTGAAGAAATAGTTTGCGATGTGTTCAAGACCTCTAAACTACCAGCGTATTATGAATAGTTGAAAATAATTACAGTTCTAGAGCCTCAAATGTCTGATGCCACAGTAAATCAATTTCTGTCGCACAAAGACCCATTAGAAAGAGCTTTCATCTATGGTGAGGAGCTAATCAGTGATGCAGAGATTAAGGAGTGTCTGAATATTCTAGACACTACTTATGCCTATATAAAGGAGGATACAACATTCGATAAACTTGATAGACCTTCAGCATGGGAAAAGTCAAAGCCCTCCATCGAGAAGTCTCTAGTTCTTGATCTCAAACCTTTACCTTCTCACTTGTGTTATGAATATTTAGCCAATAATAACACACTGCATGTAATCCTATCTTCTTTGTTATCTGATGTGCAGAATTGCTGGGGGTGCTACAAGGAAACTAGGTACTAGCTTAAGAATTTTGAGACTTCTAACTTGACAATGAACTGTTAGCCAACTTAGATATGGACTCAATTATTCTTGATGCTCTGTAACTTTCAAGATAAAGATAATTCTTTGGACAACTTGAGTGAGAATAAAATGACATAGGATTAACTTAAGTTCTTCCTTACAAATGTGTTCTCAGCAACAAAGTAAGCTTTAACAAGTTCATTACTATAAAGGTAGGCAACTAATCGACAAGATATTTAGAATCAACAAATGGACTTCCCAAGCTTTAATAAAACAACAAATCTTCCAATTTTTAATGAAGATAGTTCAAAATTTATAGGAGTATTACAACGTTCTAGATTTCAAGAACAATAACACGAAAATAGGGAATTCTCTTATATTGCAAGATGACGAGAAACATCAATATGCTCATATTTAATATGAATGGATACGTTAAGACTAAACAACTAATAACCAATTCCCTCTTGAAGGGACTATCTATAGCAACAAGCGACAAGATTAATCGACAATCTAACAATAACTAGAATAGAATTGGCACGATGCTTGAGTTCACTACACTATTGATTTGACAGGGGAAGAGTATACATAATTAGAGTAGCTAAATATTAACTTCATACACAAAAAAATTTGCTATGATTATATCAACAACTCGTCTCAATAAACTTATTCGATAACTCAATTTTGTGCCACCTGAAGAAAAGGAATTATTCGTTAACATACCTCAAGATGATTTCACGACTTGACTAACTTCTGATCCTTCTACAACTCAACTATTACTCTTAACTAGTAAATCCATCCACTACAACCTATCATCTATAACCAGAACAGTCCACAACCACAAAAAAATTGGAAGAACCCGATATCGATAAGTCGGCTTTCCACAATGATGTAGAACTTAAATTCACAATGGAGAGAGGATTAAGAACCTTTGCCTTCACCTTAGGAGGTTTATAAATGGAGGCTTAATTGTTCCAAGCTACTGCTTCCTCAAATTCTTGATAACCAAACTCGAAATTGATGGACTCAATGGGTTCTAGACGGGCTATATGATGATCTCCACTTGATTCTAACTTGAATTAGGATTCCATGGATATTTTCCCCTTTAAAAATATGTTGAAACCCTAAGAAAGAGAGGATTATTGATATGCTTAAACTTAGCGGGTAATCCCGCTTGACCTGGGGTTATGGTCAGAGCGCCTAAGCGCATGAAGGGTCTAAGAGCACAAACGAGCGATGGGCTATAGCTAGGAAATTATGAGAGTTGAGTTTCAACCACCACTTGCCATGATGTCCTTCGATGTGGACTCGCATTTAGGCCAGCCGCGAGCTTGGGGCTCAAGGGAGGCCAGTATCCATCACACGACACAATCGCAATCAAGATTTTAAGCGCGAAATGTAGGGGCAACATGATGCATGATGCCTAGACAGATGTGTCCTCGGCCTAATGGCTTTGGGCGCAACTTGCGTTCAAAGACTCGATGGTTTACCGGATTCTGCAATTCACACCAAGTATCGCATTTCACTACATTCTTCATCGATGCGAGAGCCAAGATATCCATTGCCGAGAGTTATTTTTATTTCAAAAGTAGCACAGGCCTTCATCCCTCCTATGCAAAAAAAAATATATATATATCATATGCTTACTCCACTGACCTAGGGCTCACTGTTATGCACCCGCTTGCATGGTCTTGCAGAAATGCAAATATCTCTCTATTATAAAATTGTATCAGTGAAAGGTTTAGTGTGTTGAAAACTAGACTAATAGACTTTCAATTTGATAGGTAATAGTCCCCGTAAATCTTCATAGATTGGGAGAAAAACTCTAAGACATCTGACCCAAATTATAAAAAATTTATAAAAAAGATTTGCGATAACTTTTATCGACTTTTTTTTAACAACTTGCTTGACTATAAAACTTAATATATGACCATTGGGCGATTGAAATGCCTCTACTAGATCTTTATTGGCATATTAAGCAATCTTGATCTTATCCCGAGAGTACATGTAAATTTTAACACTCTGAACGAGCGGGGTGTTACACAACTCTTTGGTCAACATATATAACTCGCAAAAAAATAGAATCAATAATATTATGTTGAAATTTTGCTCAAAGATCTCAACTCACAATAAAGGAAACAACAAAATAATTTCTTGTCAATTATATTTTTTTCTCTATTTGGCACAGTACTCACACACTTTAAATAAAGTTTTTTCTCATTATAATTAATTACTGTAGTATTCAATTCATTCTTGAAGTCAAATAAAAATAAGAATGGATATGTCAATAACCTTGCATGAGAAAGCACTCTCACATGCATGAAATAAACTTTTTGATCTTATTATTTTGTCAGTCATAGGATACTTGTTCAAGTTATGGAGTGGCAAGAAAAGACCTAAAGCAATTCGGCAATGACGATGTTGAGTCTGAGTGCATCGATTTTCTCTTCGCGATATGTATGGATGTGTTTACATATTAATCATTTCTTTCATCCTTTACTCTGGCTGTGGAGTTTAAAATCTAGACAATCAATAAATTATTCATATGGCTAACAACTGTAGCTGCGGGAGCAAAAAAGTACTGAATGGGGATTTTAGATAAGCTGACAGTCAATAGACTTATAGAAAAGGTTTTTTGGCAGTTATGTTTCTCGGACTATTTAAAAAGCTTGCCGCATTCAAGCTGTCGTGCCTTATTTTTCTTGCGGAAAGCGGAACTTGGCATGTGACAACTCTTAAAAGATAACAAGAAGAAAAGTTGCCACCTAACGAATTATGGTGCATTAGGCACCGGACTAAACTAACTAAACAGATAACATTGTTCAACTAGTCTACGTCACCAGAAATCGGGTGAGGGCTCAAGTTACCTCGAAAGAAAGATGTTAAGCACCTTTCGAGATCCACAACTATGAATCCCGACCGAATTTAGTATTATATGGGGATGGCTGAATGATCAAGAATGATCAATTAATTTTATTAAACTAACTTAACCATATGATTGGAAAAATAGTTTTGTTTTTGCAAATAGATAAATAAATAAGTTAAATAAAAAATAAGTGAATTACTACTTAATGCAAAAACTAAGCAACATATATAAGACTTATTTCAACTCAAATAAATAGTTAAGCATGAATTAGTTTATAGCTAACATGAAACCTAAATGACAAGATAATTTAGGCATGCAAACTTGTCAAACCATAAAGATAATATTCTAAAATATTTAAAAATTACATAAAATGATTAAATCAATTATTATATAGCAACATAAATAAATTAAGCATAAATTAAGTCATTTACCAGTTAATGTAAACTATGTCATAAATAATAATTAAGTTATTTTCTAATTAGACATATAAAATTATTTTAAGGCAAACAAGTATCTCAATTAGTACAAATTTTAGTGATAAAGCAATTTGGTTCACAAATTTATTTATTACACAACATACTAAGGACACTTGATAATTTAAAAAGTTAAAACACAACCAGTTACAGACAATAATAAAATATAGCAACCAAATTTTATTCACAATAACTAAAGATATATATAAATCTAACTATCCAAAGAGTAAAGAAAAGAAGGTTAATAAATCAAAATCGTTAACAAATTTATGATGATTTAAATTTAAAAAATATATAAAAGAAATTTTCAAAGTTTAAAAATATTTGTTGTATTTTAGGGATGAGAACATGATATTGTAAATCATGATCTTCAACCTTAGCAATAGATTGATTTGAGGTTGGTTTTAAGTTAAAAATATAATAATAATATATTTAAGAAGATTTGAATAAAGATTTGAATATTGAAATATAAGCGCGCACACACACAAACACATATATAAATACACATAATCCCTTTGAAAATCTTAGGTTGATATTATATCCGGGGGACGGGCCGACTTAGTTTAAAATTTTGAAATTAGACCTCGTAATTTCTTTTACTTTCTCATTTTTTATATGTTAAGGGATCGTGTTTAGATAATTATAAAACATATCCAATTCGAGTAAAAATGGATCTGGACGATGGTTTTAATCAGATAAAAAGATAAAATAAATAAGAAAACTTAAAAAAAATATAAACTTGCGGAATTTTAAAAGAACTTAAAAAACTTAGCACATAATTTTGAATCCTCTTTAACATCCCCTTTTCACTATATATCAACGTTTTTACATTAATACAAATTAAGTAAAAAAATAAGAAAAATCTAACTAGATTTAACTCTAAATTGAATGTTCTCCCAATTTCCGAATCCAGACGACTCTTCATCGTATCCCGAACGCATAAGGAATACTTGTTTAAATAGACTAAACAAGCACGAGCACATATGTATATATCACGACTATGAATAAAACTGGAAGATTGATGCTTTAACATGAAGATATGAAGAGACTAGTAAACAATAACTCTAATAGGGTGTACACATTAAACAAGAATCATGTTACGTCCACTAGACATTGATTAAACTAATAAAAACAACAAAAATTACATAGTTGAATGAACTAACCAATCAAGAAATATATGGCTTTAATATTGAAGGTCAAAAATATAGCGAGCTTTTCAGGTAATAAGAATGTGAGAAGAGAGAGCAATACTTAATATTATGTGGCCAGAGAGTAATATCGTATTTGAATACTAAAAAAAAGTTGTATAAAAAACATGTAAAGTTCTCCCTTTGAAGAGTGGAAAAGGGCATATTTATATTGATAATCCGTAAATGAGGTTAAAGAAAAGGAAGATATTTAGCCAAATCAATTACAAGAAATTCCTACCTTAATTAACAAAATCAAATCAAATCAAGAACTGAGTCTAAAAGGGACCGGAAAATCAGTAACAATATTTCCAACTAAGAAAGAATAGAAAGCGGATAATCAATTAAGGGGATTCTTACCTTAACAGAATAGTCTGAATTAAATAAGGTCTTAAATTACCATATATATATATATATATATATCAAATACCATTAAAATTTGAATTACAAAAGACTGCGTCCAAATAAAGTGCCAACTGTCCAATTATTACAGTAATGCATACATTAAGAGACTTTCGTTTATAGCCAAAGTTTACCAGATATAAGCAATCGTTAAATAAAAATCTTATCATTCAAAATAGAATTACTAAATGCACAAACAGTGTATAGAATTAGATAGTATTGCTAAACATATATAAGGCGGCTTCACACACCTAACATCTGAAGGTTGTTCAAGATTTAATTAAAGCTGAGAAGGAAACAAATTATACAAGACTTGTCAAGAAGCACCAAAACATGAAAAAATCATATCATATTTAAGATTAACAATGGAAAACACGTAGGAAAGCATATTCAAGCCAAAAGAATACTTAATTTATTAAGAGGTTAACAAGACTATTTTATACCTATTAGCTAATCTGAAATATTCACACGTGACAATCTGATCGGATTAATCAAGAAAAATCACATAGATTTCAAACAAAATTTCAGATCCATATATTTTACTTCTCGAATATGATAATCCATCATAAGCAAACTCCTAATCCTAGAACGAGAAATGACAATCAAAAACAAAGCGAATTGAGCGACTTTGAACCGACCAAAGCAAAGACCTATACTGTTGTTGAATCGACCGGAGACTAGAGGTCTATTGTCATCGAAACATCCTTCAGACTTGGCTGGAGAAATAGCAACAATGGCGTGTAAGGGTGCTTTTGTAGAGGAGGAACAAAGATAGATGGAGAGATTACTTTGACGATTGAAGCAGTGCGGCTGAATGAGAGGCAAAGAGTAGATGCAATGGTGACTGGTTTTCTGGTCGTTTTTCGATCGCTGGTCGAGAAAATTTCTGTTTGTGGCTATGGTGCTTCGCCGGCGGAGAGGAGCGTTCGGTGGTGCGGCGGTCTTTTCTGGTGGTTTGCCAGCGGTGAGAGAAGAGGAGATGAAGGAGACAGCGGGGAGAGGGAGTTGGGTAAGGTGTTCTCCGATGGTGGCTGGCGCGGAGACGAGGGAGAGCGAGAATAGGGAAATCCGGCGGATGTCGCTGGTCGGAGATGAAGCTGCGGGAGGTGCGGCTGCGGGTGTTTTGGGTAAAGGAAAATATGTGTGATTTTTTATGGCTTGGGGGATGTAGTGATAGATAAGGGAGGGTTAGAGGATTAGTTTTGGTCTGTTAGATCAGAGGTTTAAATGATTGAGATCAAATAGGATCTTATAGGTCGGTTCATGGGTTATGGAGTGGGTCACAATGGGTTAAATGGATAGAGTTAATTCAGAATTGAATTAGGCTTAAAATGTGGTCAGATTTTGATAAAAACTGCTAATATTGACATAAGTTAGATAGAGAGTTGCTAGATTTTAAATAAATTAGATGAAATTGAATTTAGCTGCTATTAAATTAATAAAAATACTATACTTATAAATAATTTAATAAATAGATAATATAATAGTTACGACAAAATAATATAAATATCATTGTCAATATAAACAAACAATAAAAGTTTAAGTAGAATTATATAAATATTATTATATAAATAATTGAAAATAAAATTATATAATTAAAAATAAAAGCTCGTATTGAAACTATGTATGCATGCATATTAATAGGCAATATACTATATATGACACAATTACATGACATTAGAAAATTAATAAATTGCAACTAAATGTGAATAACATTTTTAAAATTATAATTTGGAATAACTATGCAAATTTTAAGAATTATGATAATTAATTTATGAATTCGTACCAAACAATTACGTTAAAAATGAGAATCTTTAAAATACGCATATATATATATATATATATATATATAAGCAGCTTAGACGGAGCATAGGGAGGTCAAAATTAAGTGTCAACAACTGCTCCTTCTTTGCTCGGGAATGAAGGATGAATTGTCGAGCAAAGAACATTGATTTAGTAGCCAATTTTATCCAACCGAGGGAACGATCTAGGTGAGAACATTCAAAATGAAATATAAAATTGTAAATATGTTGTGACCGAGAATTCAATTTCAAGTCGCCTACATATCTCGAGTTTCACGAGAATCAGACGGTGTATAGATTTAGGGATGAAAGGATCCCTAAAAATTTTGATAGCACGAAGGTTGAATAAAGACGGAAGTGGCACGAGGTGATAAGAGTGGAGAGATGAGAGAGGAATGCAAATCATTACTTAAGTATCACATCAAGGATGGAAGAGCAAGAGTGGAAGTGAAAGCAAAAATCGATTCGATTCGACGGGAGAGTTGTTGTTGTCTCTAATTTTACACCTGCGAACTTTAACACTACTAGATAAAGTGGTTAATCAAATATAAGAAAACATGGGCTAATATGAGACTAGTGTCATAATGAGTAGAAATAATATATATATATATATATATATATATATATATATATATATATATATATATTCTATTCGGGACCTTCAAAAAGTTTGCCCCAATTCCAGCTTTCTAAGGATGATACCTGCAAAACTAGGTAAGTTTGTTAGTACTTAGATACATATAAAATTATTTTAGAATCGACATATCCTGTTTTAGAGCGGATAAATCCAATTATTCGGGTTCATATATAAATAACGGGCTCAAAATATAAATTACGGGCTCAATTATTTATTTTTAGGGCGGACTAACTCAATTATCCTATTTTAGGGCGGACTAACCCAATTGTCCAATTGTAGGGTGGACAACCCCAACAGTAATGACAAAATAGTAACCTGAATGTAGCATAATACAAACTTGATTCAATAACATTATAGAAACATAATATGGGCCTAATTTGATTAGTGGCATGATAGTGACATAATAATAATATGATAGAAACTGGACGGTAGCATAATACGGGCCTGCTTGAATAATATAATAGTAGTAGATAGTGACATAATAACACGGTAGCAGCTTGATGATAACATAATACGGGCCTGATTGAATACTAATAGCGGATAGTGGCACAATAACATGGTAACAACTTGATGGTAGCACAATACGGGCTTGATAACATAATAGTAACAGAGGATAGTGACATAATAATAACTTGAATAGTAGCATAATACAAGCTTCATAACACAATAGTAGCAGAGGATAGTGAAATAATAATAATTTGAATAATCATTTGAAAGTATCACTATAGGGGTCTGACATAAAAATATTGTGATATGCACTGAATTTGAGAGAGCAATGCATTGTTCGTTTTTCATTACAAGAATATTTTTGGCATTGTGTCTATCATTCCTACAGTCACAGAAAAATTGTAAGTTTTTAAAAGGCAAGGTTGATATGTACCTTTGTTTGTCCTTTGCTTCTTGTCGTTATATCGGCCTCTAAAGGCTTTGAAATTTATCTTGGTGAAATTTTTGAGGGATGTTCAAAAATTTCTGCCCCAGTTTAGAACGTAAAAACTACTTTGCACATCTCCTTGTTGCCTGCTTATGAAATTTTTAAGGAAACCTTAAAAATTCTGCCCCAGTTTGACTATGGTATTCTTGCTTCACTCAAAGAAGATTGTCAATTCAAAAAGAAACGTTTGTTTTATATTTGAACATCAAAATCCAGTTTTGAATCCACATTTTTCATTTAAGGGTCGAATCAATTGTCATGAATTTCACATTTGCACGTGAGCAAGATATTTGACTTGGCTATGGGGAAAGAAAATTTTATTCAATTGAGACCAAACCCAATAGTTCATAAAGGAAATTAGGTCAAATGTAGTTCAAGAGTACAAAGAAATGAATAAAGATGGGAAGAGCTATAGAGCAGGGGAGTGGAGCATGAAGGCACTTTGCTTATGACGGTCTCCTCTTCGTTAGTTTCTTTTACACTTTCTTGTCAAATGTCTCGAAACTATCTTTGTCGGATCACCTTGCGCAATGATTGCTCCAGGAGTGATGTAGCCTCAGTCCATTAATCCTTGATGCACTATTATCTTTCCCTTCTCAATCAAATCTTGAATCTTGTATCTCAATGCTTCACATTCTTCGGTCTCATGGTCTTGAATATTTGAATGATACGCGCATCTCTCGGATGGATCAAAACTCGGGGACGGATATTTAGAAATCCATCCTCCCCTTAGTTTCAGAACTCCTCGGGCCCTTAACCTTTCAAATATGCTCGTCAAAGGTTCAATTAGAGGGGTAAATGTGCCAGACCTCATTTCTTTTAATTGACAAAAATTGGATGGCAGGCTCATGTTGATTGAAATCAACTGGTGTCTGATAAACTTAGTGTTGAGAACTTTGTGTATTGCAAGAGTCAAAGATGGTGTGTACTTGTTGAATATATTGATGGTATTATGGCGGGGATATAGTGTTTGAGATACCTTCTTCCCTTTTCTTCAAAGGACTTTCTGGTGCTTGAGAACTTGTCTGTGTTGTGGCTATATCGATAATTATCCCTGTTCGAATGCCATATTCCGATTATTTCCCAATCTGAGTCAGACTTTCGCATCTATGAATGATTGTGAAATACAAGTATTCATGATATATACGGTCTAGTGACTTGATGAAAAATTGGACTAATTCCTCGACAGATAGTGAATGATGTACCTTGGAAGCTTCCCTCCTCCATCGTATTACTTATTCCTCAAAAGATTCGTGAGCCATTTTTCTTACTTTGAGTAAATTCAGAAATGTCGGATCGACCCTGATGTTAAACTTATATTGGTCTAAAAAATCTCGAGCCATATCTTCCCATGTATGCCATTTGTCAAAATCTTGCTTGACGTACCAAGTGAATGCTATTCCTGACAGACTCTGCATAAATAATCTCATTAAAAGAGCTTCATCATGTCCAATTCTGACTAATCTGCCGCAATAGTCTTTCAGATGCTCGATTGGGTCTCCATGCCCATTGAAGATGTTGAATTTTGGGATCTTGTATCCCGGTGGCAGCTTAACACTTGGATGTAGACATAAAATTTTATGTCTTAGATCTGAAATATTTCTGGAGCATAATTTCTCATCCACAATCTTCTCCAAATCATTGAGCTTTTTCTATAGTGCTATGAGCTAGGTCTTCTCATCTCTGGATGTTACCATTTCTTGCAAAATGCCACGATGAGTGTGTGGGGTAAAAGAATCTATTAAGGGAGTGTATGAGTGGGGGTTGGATGGCGAGGTACAGTTTGTGTTGGAGGAGGAATAAAGTTTGTGTTAATAAGAGGGTTAGGATTGTTCGGGATGCTGGACATATTGTCAAATTGCAGATTCTTAACTGAATCGATGTTCAAATACCTGACAATCCTTAAGCAAAATAAACAAATCAAATGCAAACATCAGTTAACATACAACACAAATAAGAACAAAATAACAATGATAAAATAACATCGAAATGATGAATTCATTAAAGGGCAGATAATCAAATTCGAACTCTGAATTAAATGCAAACATTTAATAGCATGAAGCGTACAACAATATGGACCTTATTAATTGAACCAAAAGGTGTAACATTTCAAGAGTGCTAGAGAGATAAGATTTGAACGGATGGATAGCAATAATGCTAAAGAATTTAGCAAGTCAATGGAATAAACAAGGTCGACTTATATTGAACATCATACACTTATGTCACAACCCGAATGGAGGCTCGAATTGTAAACACGGGACAAGGGACCCCGAGAGACCCCAAGTCGACCCATGGCTTAAGCATACAACTAAGTCATTCAACATACTAAAGAAGTCATTAATATAATCTCAGGGGAAGTCTAATTCAACATCACATCTGAATTACATCCGAAGCTACACATACATAAGTCTGAAAGCCTCTAATCTAGATGAGTTGATGGGACAAGACCCCAATTAACTCGACAATACTGTAATTGAAACACGTAAAAGAAACTAAAAGTCTAGTCCTCGAAAGATGAGGACTCACTGATCCTGAGCTGATAAGGACGCTGGAAAGCTGATCAAGATCGGGGCTGAAGCTGCGAGCTGGGTCCTGTATCATGAAATGATACAACATAGAAAGTATGCAGTGAGTATGCAGAATGTACTGAGTATGCAAAGTAAGTAAAACCGCTCTAGCAAAGTAAATCATTTAAAACATTTCATAACATATCATAAGCTCTCAAATATAAGTAGATGGGTTACATGCATTCATTCTGAAATCGCAATCTCATCATAACACAACCATGCATAGCTTTATAACATCATGACCAATTCAAATGACTCAAAGATGAAATATAACCTTTATATTTGAAAAGCTGAATAATGAGTCAAACCTTGCTTTTAGAACATGCATGCGTAAAGTAATCATCATGAGTAATGAATATGCAAATCTGAATGATTTAGACAGTGGGAGGCTCGTCACTTAACCGACATACCACGATAGAGCTTACGTGGTCCCGACTGTGACACTCAAGTGGGCAGAGCCGTCCAAAACCTTGACAGGGCTAAGGACGCTACCATGATATCGATATCAAGCTAAAGGGGCAATTGGGCTGGGGATAACACACAAGGGAGGTCCCAATAATATAATAGTATCAACCTACGTTGGCACGTAATTCTAGGGCATAGGGTGGTCGACTCGTAGCCCGCTCAATGCTAGACTCTTCTCCCAGAAACATGCAATGTTCTACATCATATATAACGAAGCTCAACATCGTCTATTGACGAAGTTCAACATCGTCTATTGATGAAGTTCAACATCGTGTATCAACGAAGGTCAAGATGAAATCATGCATAGATCAACATCATATGAAAATGAAACTCAACATTGTCCTTTAACAAAGCTCATAATGAAGTACATCTCATTTATGAATTCATACATATGGGAAGCTTATTTCGAAACATACCACAATCTCAATTATAGGTGGAATCATCTACTCCAAATCATGTGGTAAGCTACATGTAATAGGAATATTTAACTCAACATACCACAAGCTAGAAATCATGAAATTTGAGAGACTTCACTCCAAACAACGTGGTAAGCTTATTTCAGGAAAACTCATTATTTAAATCAACATGTGGGCATTGCCCAAAGCTTCTTCATACTTGGATCTACTCAATTTATTTTGAAAATAATATCATCATCATGGCTAATTTTAAAAAAACGTGCTTTTCATCATCAAATCTCATCATCGTCATGCATTCATCATCAATCACCCTTTTTACGAACTTTTCATCCATGGGCATTTAATCTCATAGCTTAGAACCACAATCTGTATTGAAAACAATTTAAAATATTCCCAAGCTTCACAACTCATCAATATAAATGTAATATAATCATACCCATGTATAGAAAATGTAGAATCATGCAATTGGGTAAAAACCCCATACTTGGTCATAGGTGATTTCTCATAATTTAATAGAAATTGGGCATGAGCGTCGAAGGAGACACCCACTCATAGCCTTACATACCTGGGATTAGTGGATTCTAACACTCTCCAATTTCCCAAGGTAAGATCCTAATTGAAACCTTTAAATTTGGCCTTGAATCACCTCTTCAATCCTTCAAACTTGCATGCATGGGAAAAATAACTTAGAGTAGGCTTTTCCCCTCTTAAAACCCCTCAAAACGAGCCTTAAAGGACTTAGTATAGGGCCTTAGGACTAGAAAATAACATAAATGCCTTACTGAATTTGCTGAAAACTGGTCACTAGAACAAACAACGGATGAACCAACGGGTCGTTGGAGGATACCACGACTCGTGGTATCTGCCCGTGCTATGTACTGCCCCAGCCATCTCTCGGATTCAAACCACGGACATACAGGACGACTCGCCCTAGGGTTCAAAGGGTCGTTCAGTCGGTCGTTGCTTCCCTCTTCTGAAACTCTGCACTTCTATTCAACGAGCCTCACTATGACTTGTCGTATGCTATAACGGCCTGTGGTTTCCATCTGTCGTTTCCACCGTGAAGGTCCACTGCCTTACCACGACTATAGACAATGAACCGTCCTTCCTCACAACTGGTCGTTTTAACACTCGTTGTTACCACTGCCATCAAGCCCGACTTCTTACCATGGCTTCTTATAATGGTTCGTGGTTACATACCACGAGTCGTTGTTCCTCTCGTCCTGCGACCATTTTTTCAAATTTCTGTAGTTTTGCGTTTTAGCTTCCCAGGTCTACTCCGAGACACTTTCGGGGTATTACAATATCTCCCCCTTGGGAACATTCGTCTTCGAATGTTGGAAACAAGAAGAAAATAGAAACATACAATTTATCATATACAAAACCGATCATTTTAACCGAAAACTGAGGGAACGACTACCTCCGATTCAAAACACACCACTGAACTAAATTCACCAATCATACACACATCCACATACATAAAAAAACTTGTGCACATAATTCAAACACAAAGACTAAATAGAGTCTGAGTGAAAAACTGATACCTCAAGCTGAAACTGAGCCGGTAGAGAATAAATGTGGGTATTTAGCCATCATATCCGTTTCGGCTTCCCACATAGCTCCCTCAACATGCTGATTTCTCCATAAGACCTTAACTGAAGCTACTTCTTTGTTCCTCAGCCTCCGAACCTGACGATCCAAGATTGCAATTGGAATTTCCTCATAACTGAGGCTATCTCCCACACCAACATTTTCCACTGGAATAACTAAGGATGGATCACCCAAGCACTTTTTCAAGAGAGATACATGAAAGACGGGATGAACTGAAAATAATTCTGATGGAAAGTCCAACTCATACGCTACCTTACCAACTCTTCTCATAACCCGATAGGGACCAATATAGCGGGCACTGAGCTTTTCCTTCTTTTCGAACTGCATGACTCCCTTCATGGGAGATACCTTCAGGAACACCCAATCGTCTACCTCAAACTCCAATTCTCTTCTTCTCACATCCGCATATGATTTTTGACGACTTTGAGCGGTTTTCAGCCTATCCCTTATCATCTAAACCTTCACCATGGCCTGATGAACTGAATCAGGCCCTATCATAGTTGCCTCACCAACTTCAGACCATCCGATGGGTGATCTACATCTCCGCCCGTAAAGAGCCTCGAACGGTGCCATATGGATGCTGGAGTGATAGCTGTTATTATAAGCAAACTCGATTAAAGGCAAGTGATCATCCCAACTACCTTTAAAGTCTAGCACACAAGCTCTCAACATGTCCTCAAAAGTTTGAATTGTTCGCTCCGCCTGGCCATTCGTTTGCGGATGGAATGCTGTGCTGAGCTTAACCTGAGTCCCAAGCCCTTTTTGGAAAGACCGCCAAAACTGAGAGGTAAACTGAGTACCTCAGTATGAAATAATAGACAAGGGCACTCCATGAAGTCGAACCATCTCCCGAATGTACAATTTGGCATAATCCTCCGCTGAATCTATGGTTTTGACCGATAGGAAGTGTGCAACCTTGGTTAACCTACCGACCACCACCTAAATGGAATCATTTTGTTGGCGAGTACGAGGTAGACTAGTAATGAAATTCATATTAATCTCTTCCCACTTATAAATGGGAATGCTGATATCCTGAAGTACGCCTCCCGACCTTTGATGTTCGACCTTCACTTGCTGACAGTTTGGACATTTGGCTACAAACTCTGCAATATCCTTCTTCATACCATCCCACTAATAGATTTCTCGCAAGTCCCGATACATCTTCGTGGATCCCGGATGGATAGAATATCTAGTACCATGTGCCTCATGCAATATCTGAACTCTCAAATCATTAATGTCTGGGACACATAGACGATCATGGTATCGTAGCACACCATCTCCCCCTTGGGAGAAGACCTCCACCTTTTGACTTCAAACAACTTCTTTCAGCTTTACTAAAATCGGATCCTCATCTTGTCTGGCTTTCATATCAGTCACTAAGGACGATTCTGCTCCGCTTTGCACAACAACTCCGCCATCGGTAGAGTCAATCAATCTAACTCCCAACCTTGCAAGTCGATAGAAATATTTTACCAACTCCTTCTTCCCCTCATCCACGTGGGACAAACTCTCTATAGAGAGCCCGCTAAGTGCATCCACTACTACATTACCCTTACCCGGGTGGTAAAGGACACTCATGTCGTAGTCCTTTAGTAGCTCCAACCACCTCCTTTGCCGAAGATTGAGATCTTTCTGTGTGAACACATATTGCAAGCTCTTGTGATCCGTGAATACATCCACGTGGACCCCACACAAGTAATGCCTCCATATATTCAATGCAAACACCACCGTGGCCAACTCAAGATCATGGATCGGGTAATTCTTTTCATGAATCAGCTGTCTTGAGGCGTATGCTATCACTTTCCCATGTTGCATCAACACACACCCGAGTCCAACTCGTGAAGCATCACAATAGACCACAAAGCCATTCGTACCCTCAGGTAGGGCCAATACTAGTGCTGAGGTAAGTTGGGCCATCAACTCTTGGAAGCTTTTCTTACAAGCCTCCGACCATTAGAACTTTACCTTTTTCTGAGTCAACTTGGTCAATGGTACTGCAATTGATGAAAACCCCTCAACAAATCTCCGGTAGTAACCTGCTAAACCCAAGAAGCTCCTGGTATCTAATGGGTTCACCAGTCTGGGCCAGTTCTTCACCGCCTCAATTTTTTGCAAATCTACCTTTATGCCCTCACTCATTACCACATGACCAAAAAATGCCACAGAGTCCAACCAAAACTCACATTTGATAAACTTTGCATACAACTGACGATCCTTGAGGGTCTGAAGCACTACTCTCAAGTGAGCGGCATGCTCCTCCTCGCTCCGAGAGTATATGAGGATATCATCAATAAATACAATCACGAACATGTATAGATTTGACTTGAACACCCTGTTCATTAGATCTATAAAATCTGCAGGGGCATTGGTTAGTACAAAAGATATAACAACAAATTCATAGTGACCATATCGAGTCCTGAAAGCAATTTTCAGAATGTCACTCTCCTGAAACCTAAGCTGGTGATACCCAGATCTGAGGTCAATCTTGGAGGAACACTGGGCACCTGAAGCTGGTCAAACAAATCATTGGTTCTAGGTAAAGGATATCTATTCTTAACAGTGACCTTGTTCAATTGCCTATAATCAATGCACATCCGAAGAGAACCGTCCTTCTTCCGAACGAATAAGACTGGTGCACCCCATGGGGACTTACTCAGTCTAATGAAGCCCTTATCTAACAGGTCCTTCAACTAATCTTTCAACTCTTTTAGCTAGGCTGGAGCCATTCTATAGGGCGGGATATATATAGGCTGCATGTCGGGAAGAAGGTCTATACCGAAATCAATCTCCCGCTCGGGAGGTACACTTGGCAAATCATCAGGAAAGACCTCCGGGTACTCACATACTACTGGAACTGACTGAATGGTCGGGATCTCGAACTCCACGTCCTTAACCCTACAAACAACCCTTAGAAATCATCTTTCTTGCCTTAAGGTAGAAAATGAATCAACCTACAGGCACAACTGAACTACCCTTCCATTCTAAGACTGGCTCACCCGGAAATCTGAACTCTACTGACCGGGTCCTACAATTAATTGAAGCATAGCATGAAAATAGCCAATCCATGCCGAGAATAACATCAAAATTGGTCATGGATAACTCTATCAAATCTGCTGAGGTGACCTTATGAAGAACTGAGACCGGGCAATCTCTATACACCCATCTAGCTATAACTGAGTCACCTACTGGAGTAGAAACTAAGAAGGGCTCTGATAAAACATCGGGACTGACTCCAAATCTACTGGCTATATATGGTATCACAAAAGATGGGGTAGCCCCCGGATCTAGCAAAGTATACACATCAACATGAAAAACTCTTAATATGCCGGTGACCACATCTGGTGAGGCCTCCTTCTCCTGACGAGTGGCTAAGGCATAAAATCTATTCTGGCGTTGCCCGCCAGCTGTGCTAGTGGATGCCCCTTGATGTGCTGTGCGTGGGGGAGGGGTTGCTGAACTAGAAGCTGGGTCTCGACCCCCAATTTGATCCTGCCTGCAGTTGGACAATCTCTGAGCATATGTCCAGGTTGCCCATATCCAAAACAAGCTCCTGACCCTGCCAAGCACTGGCTTGTGTGTCCTCGTCGCACCTGCGACAAGCTGGATTGCTGGAATCTGCGGGTTTACTGCCATGATCCCTCAAACCTGACGCTTGCCTCCTCTGATCATGTTTGGGCCTAGATGGCACACTTAGTGCTGAAGATGCTGGGGTTGATGATCTCTGGTGGCTCTACTGTCGATGCCCACCGCCGGACCTCTGCTGAGAGTATCTGTGGTCCTCAGTCTTGGCCCTCTTGGCCTCCCTCTCCCTCGAATGTGCCTCCGCCATCTACTGAGAGTACAACACAATGCGAGGGAAGTCCATGTACTGATGGAGCATTGCTGTCCTGCGGTCCTTGTCCAAATATCCTGCTATACTATGCACAAATCTGCTCACCCACGCCCCCTGGTCGGTCACTAACTCCGAGGCATACTTAGATAGGGGGTGAACTCAAGGGCGTACTCCTGAACAGTCATCCTTCCTTGCTTTAGATTGATAAATTCAACTGCCTTCAACTCCCTTATCTCTCGAGGGAAGAACAGATCTAGGAATGCAACCTGAAACTCCTCCCATGTGATTGGACCTGCTCCTACGACCCTGCTATCCTTCCATTGGAGGACCAGATATGCGCAACCCCCTTCAGCTGGTAGGAGGCCAACTCTGCGCACTCAACACTACTCACCCCCATAACCTGGGTGATCTTGACAATCTCATCAATGAAATCATGTGGGTCCTCATCTACCTTGGACCCCAGAAACTCCGGCGAGTTTATCCTCAAGAAGTACCTAACTTAAGCCACCGCCGCATTGCCATTTTGCGGAACATGCACAACGGCCTGCTGATTGACCTGAGCGGTCAAGGCCTGCGCAAGCATATGAATGGCAGCTCGGAACTCAGCATGAGCGGCTAGCTTCGGTGCCTGAGGCTCCTGAACTGGTGAGGCTGGCTGATTCTCATAACCGTTACCATCCTCATGGCCTACACCGCCTCTATTCCTCCTTCCATTCACCCTTCGAGGTGCCATGATTCTGCAATCGCGAATAACACGAATTAGAATGATAGAAAGGCTTTTCGTTGCACGACATAGATCATGAAAGAAGGGAACATTTCCTAAACGTCTAGTAGCCTCTTCTTCATAGGTGTAGGGCGCTTCACACCCATGAAAAAGACTCTACCTAACGTGGCTTTCAGACTCCCTAGGACACATCAAAACTATGACTCTAATACCAAGTTTGTCACGACCTGAATGGAGGCCCGAATCGTATACACGAGACAAGGGACCCCGAGAGACCCCAAGTTGACCCATGACATAAGCATACAACTAACTCATTCAACATACTAAAGAAATCATGAATATAATCTCAGCGGAAGTCTAATTCAACATCACATCAGAATAACATCCGAAGCTAACATACATGAGTCTGAAAGCCTCTAATCTAGATGAGTTGATGGGACAAGACCCCAACTAAATCGACAATACTGTAACTGAAAAATGTAAAAGAAACTGAAAGTCTAGTCCTCTCAAGATGAGGACTCACCGATCCTGAGCTGATAAGGACTCTGGAAAGCTGATTAAGATAGGGGCTGAAGCTGCGAGCCAGGTCCTGTATCATGAAATGATACAACATAGAAAGTATGCGGTCAGTACGTAAACTATACCAAATATGCAAGGTAAGTAAAACCGCTCTAGCAAAGTAAATCATTTAAAATATTGAAATTAATCTCATAGCTTAGAAACCACAATCTGTATTGAAAATGATTTAAAATATGCCCAAGCTTCACAACTCATCAATATAAATGTAACATAATCATACCCATGTATAGAGATTTTAGAATCATGCAATTGGGTAAAACCCCCATACTTGGTTATAGGTGATTTCTCATAATTTAATAGAAATTGGACATGGGTGTGGAAGGAGACACCCACTCATAGCCTTACATACCTGGTATTAGTGGATTCTAACACTCTCCAATTGCCCAAGGTAAGATCCCAATGGAAACCTTAAAATTTGGCCTTGAATCACCTCTTCAATCCTTCAAACTTGCATGCATGGGAAGAATAACTTAGAGTAGAATTTTTCCCTCTCAAAACCCCTCAAAACGAGCCTTAAAGGACTTAGTATAGGGCCTTAGGACTAGGAAATGACAGAAATGCCCTTACTGATTTCGCTAAAAACTGGTCACTGGACCAAACAACGGATGAACCAACAGGTCGTTGGAGGATACCACGACCCGTGGTATCTGCCCGTGCTATGCACTGCCCCATCCATCTCTCGGATTCAAACCACGGACATACAAGACGACTTGTCCTAGGGTTCAATGGATCATTCAATCAGTCGTTGTGTCCCTCTTTTGAAACTCTGCACTTCTATTCAACGAGCCTCACCACGACTCATCGTAAGCTACAATGGGCCGTGGTTTCCATCCTTCGTCTCCATCGTGAAGGTCCACTGCCTTATCACGACTCTAGACAATGAACCGTCCTTCCTTACAACTGGTCGTTGTAACGCTCGTTGTTACCACTATCATCAAGCCTGACTTCTTACCATGACTGCTTACAATGGCTCATGGTTACATACCCAGAGTCGTTGTTCCTCTCACCTGTGACCTTTTCCCCAAATTTCTGCAGTTTTGCATTTTAGCTTCCCGGGTCTACTCCTAGACACTTCCAGGGTATTACATCTTTGCTTAAAGTATGCCCTCAATTGTTTCTAGCATATCATTTGTCATCCCAGTTTCAACTTCAAAAGACTGCTTGTGGAGTTTTAAAGAACTTGGGGGGAAAATAAAAGTTTTATTATGGTGAAACCGAATCCATTAAATGAGCGCCTACGTATCTCGAATGGGGAATCAGGTCAACCGTAGTTCATGTTCGAACCCAACTACACGCAAGTGCACGTGGTCGTACAAGTAGTAAAGTGACTTTATTTCAAGCCAAGTATCGATCCCACAGAGACTGTAATATGGCAGTAATTTTCCTAATTGTTAGTAAACGATTTCGTTATGTAGGTAGACGACCAAACAAACAATGTTTTTGAGTCAAGATTACTAGTTAATGTGAACCTAGTGAATATTGTAAGTTAAAGTCTGAACAATAGCAATGAACAAGCTGAGGTTAAGGCAAATATGCAGGGATGTAATTTATTAATTAAAATCAGTCTATCTTCTCTTCGGTTGTTAGTCAGGAATTAATAACCCATGGATTGGATCTTTCGACTCCTCACCAATTAAAGAATCACGAGACTTACATTACACATTTCTGTGATGCAAAAACCCCATGCTCTAGCTATACATAAAAAATTCCATAAATGACCAAATATGACACTACAGATATATTTCTATTCTGAACGTAAATCTTCCCTCAATTTCTCAACCAAGAAAAAATCATATTCCACCAATTCACATCTATCCAATTAGTCTCCCTTTCGGAATTGAAATTGGAATTCTAGAATATACATTAACATTGGCCAAACATTAACGTAGTAAAAACAAGAATTGGTAGAACAACCGTTATAGAGAAGATCGAAACTGAAATAATCATTCATTACATTCTTCTGCAATTATCCTCAACCTCAGCAAGAGGTGAATTAGCCACTCATTTACGGATTAATCATCTTCAAACAAGTAGAATTCATACAATCAATTGAAATTAAACAGAAAAAGGAAGAGAATTAACCCTAGGAATGCTTCTTCTCAATTGCCTGCTATCCACGTTCTTGCTCAAAATATCAGATACTTTAAAATAAAACCTAAGTGTGCTATTTATACAAGTGAGAATTTTTCCCGGAATAACTGACAACGTGGCACGGAGTGTATCGCGGAGCATCAGCTCCGTGCCATGGCCCTATCGCGGACCTTCACTGGAACTCAGCTTCTAGGTAATTATATTCAGCGTGGCACGAAGTGTATCGCGGAGCCTCAGCTCCGTGCCACGGTGCCATCGTTCACCTCCACTGGAACTGGGGGTTCCGGATAATTATCTTTAGCGTGGCACGGAGTGTATCGCGGAGCCTCAGCTCCGTGCCACGGAGGTAACGCGCACCTCCACTAGAAATCAATATAAAAATTACTTATAGGCAGACTGCTTCCGCGATGGTAGCGTGACACGACCTCCATCGCAGAGCACCAAACTTGGCCAATTTCCTTGTCGACTTCCGCTTCTTGCTTTCGAGTCCATTTATACACTTCACCAACTTGTAGATTAGCTTCCAAAACTTCCTTCTAGACTGCAAAACAACACTAATCATGTTGGTTAGTATAAATCCATATTTACATACAAATCACATGAGAATGCACACATAAAAGTGGATAAACAAGTAGAAATGAAGTATTAAAGTATCACTTGGGCACGCAATTATGCCCAAGATCAGTTCACAAGTATAAAGAAAATTAAAATGGGGAAAGCTGAAAAAAGGGTAACGCTAATGGAAATAGTAGCCTTGCAAACTATGAGATATCATCTCTTATTCAAGTCTCTTCTTTAAATGCCTTATAGCCAACTCTATCGGTTAAAAGTTGCACTCATTTCTTGGTTGCCCTTGGCATGGTTGCTTGATTGTTGGGGTAAGTCACAGTAACAAATCGTGGATAAGGTGTCGGGATATAACGTGATGTTAGAGCAATGGTTGGAGGCGGATACCACATAGTCTGTACTAGAGGCCTCATGGTGAAGGGTGGGTGATATGTTGGAGTACAATTTTGTGTTGGAATGATTTTTGGTGGTTGATACCATACAAGTTGAGGGAGAGACCTTTGTGATATCCTACCACTGCTTATCAATTTTCGTATCTCTTCCTTTAAGTGGCGGCACTCATTTGTATCATGATCTTGCATACCGGAATGAAAAGCGCAATGCTTATTTGGGTCAAAGTCCTTGTGTAGAGGATTAGGGATTCCATCGTTCTTTGGCTGTAAAATTCCATGTGACCTTAACATCTCAAAAGTAATTGCAGGTGGTTCATCCAACTAAGTCATAACTTGGGGTTTCCTTGCTTTGAACTTTGGAGGTTTGATCATAACTTCCCCCTTATCCTTGGATTGTGGTTTGGCCAGACCAAACTTATTGTGCATCATCACTTCTCCTATGATCGGCTCTGTAGTCTTTCTCTTCAGTTTGTTGTCATACTATTCCAGAAAGCTGTTAGCCAAATGGTTCTAAGAAACCCATTCTTTTGTGTCTTTCTTCGCGTACCACATCAAAGCTGATCCAGTGAGTGTCCTAACAAAAAATTTCATCTTGAGATCTTCACTTTGTCCAATACTCACTAGTTTGTCGAGGTATACTCTCAAATGCGAATAAGGATCTCCAGACCCATCAAAAAATGGAAAATCAAGGTCTCTTTTCCCATCCTTCGTTAGTTTGGCCAATTTATCCATTTCCATTTGTTGGCCAGATCCTTCCATGTGGCTTGAGGGATTATCTCCTCTTTCCTTTTCCTTGCCCATTCCTGCCAAACCATCGAGTGCTTTTTGAAGTACTACTGAATACAAGCTTGATTCCTCTTGTGCATTCTATATAAGTGAGGTAGACAATGTGAGAGGCGACACAGTATGGACGGGAGCAGAAGAATGACTCTTAGACACTGATTCTGGAAAACCTGGTGGTACATCAGATGAGTTTCTAAGGTCAACAACCAATTCTCTTATTTGGTCTATTTTCTGTTCCATACTCTCCATGCTTGCCTTAAAAGAGGTAACCTTATCTTGGTGGGACCCACAATCCTGATGCTCAACTTCACTATCGCCAAGATCGATAAACACTTTTTGGCTAGCCATTTGATTTGTTTTGATGTTCAACTTTAGTCAACCTTTGAAGTAGAAGAAGTACGCAAGATGATAAAAATTATTGAAAAGAGTTATGCTCATTTAGAATGCATTAAAATTACGAAAGGTTCAATGCATATATCGAAACCTTAGTGGCCAAAAGATAAGCGAAAGTGGAGTTTGGACCTAAACTCAAAAAAACATGATTATTACGAATTGTTATGTAACTGCGAAAAGAATGTATTCAAGATACATCAAACAATTAATTGATCGCAAGAAAAAACATGCTAAAGAGGATATTTGGAAGACACATAGAAAATAATTTTGCTGAAAGAAAAATAACGTGGACTGGGCTCCAAGATTATATGGTTTGGGCCTAAAAATGCAAGGTATATGTAAAAAAAAATGATAGAGTGAAAATACGAAGTAGTTCTAAAGATTAGGAGAACAAAGAAGAAACAAATACACAAAATAATCAATATAATAAATTCATAACATGTAGCAAATAAATTGCACGTCCTAGCATATTGTGACCTCTTTTGTGCTAGAGATAGGCCTAGCTAATTATGAAAGACGAATATGCCATAATGTATCATCCTATTTGTCCCCACTAATTAATTCTTTTTTGAACTTTATTTTAGAAAATGAAATATTACAAGAATGGAAAATTACTAAATAAATAAATAAATAAAACTATAGTCTAAATGAAATGCTCCTCCTTCTTTTGGCTTCTTCATGTTGGATTTGTCCATAATAACCTGCATCATAAAGCGTTAGTTTACCCTTCCCACCTAAAAAGCGAATAGTCTACATTTTTAGGCATTAGCCTCTCAAAATGCGAATAGGTATGATAGTGTCCTTTTTAGGGTCGTAAACCACTTTAGGACATTGGAAAAGGTCAAACTATTGATCTTAATACACCAAGGGTGTCAAGACCTCCTAGGAATAATTCATGCATGACATGACTTAGACTTCTAAGAGTTGGGTAGACACGAACCGAAAGGTTTTCTTATGTGAGAAGACACGTGGTCATATCGTAGTAAAACTAACCATTCACCCCACGTATATGCCAATTCTCTAAGTGGGTGTTTGAAAGAATTTTGAAAAAGCGCAAAACACAACTCGCATGTACAGTGTATGATAGTGAAAAGTTCCCAAATGAGGAAAAATATGAGCAGAAAGACAATTTCCAAAGCTATTAACACAAAATGAAAAGCAATAACACCATAAGCGGTTAAGAAAATCAATAAATATTTAATAAAGTGACTAAAAGAAATAAATAAGATTAGAAATAAACATGTCATAAGTTATTTCAAATAAACGCGTATAGTTGGAAAAAATTAAACTTGAAATCATTACACAAGAAATCATATGAGAAAAAATAGAAAAAGGGATTAAGCAAGAATATAATAATCTAAGCAAGGAAACAAATAAAGTGAATAAGGAAAAAGGGGTAAAAATGAAAGAATATAATAATTTAAACAAGGAAACAAATAAAGGGAATAAGGAAAAGGGAGTAATTTAAATTCACATAGATTATAAAGGTGTCCTTTTCAGGATTAAGAATCCCTTAAGACTCAATGCAAACTTTCACTATCAGTCTTGACGTACCACGTGTGTCGTGACTCCCTAGTTGTAATAAGATGTGTATTCCTTAGTAAAGGACACATGGTCAAGATTTAAAGAACATGGAGTGGGTGTAAACGCGGTTCTCTCAAGCGGACAACTTGAGAGTGAAAAAACTCATAGCCTATGCACCGTTGATCGATCAATCCACAAGACATTTTTCGACACGGGTGTTTTAGGAATGAACGTCCGTGTGACCATGCAACCGTTCCAAAAGTAAAAGAAAGTAGGTTCCAAATAGAGGAGGATATGAGCGGAATGACAATTATAAAAATAATAACTATTAGCAACTAATGAAAAGTAATGCATAACTAAAAATACCAAATAACAGTGAGTAGAGTTGTGAGAACTAAATATTCAAATAAGACAAGAAGAAGCTTGTTAGTTTATGCAACATCAAAAATATAAGATGAAAAAATTAAAGAATGAAAGAAGGGGGATTTGACCATGGAAAACAAAATGAAGATAATACAAAAGAGAATAAGGAAAGAAATCAATCATGGAAAGCAAAATAATTTAAATATGAAAATAGATAAAAGGAATAAGGAAAGAGATTAAGCATGGAAGGAAAAATAACCTAAATGGTAACAAATAAAGGAAATAAGGAGAAAGTGATACATATGAAATCAAATTAAAATTTATAAAACAACAAACAAATAAGCATGATAAGAGTGGTTTTATAGACACGGTTTCTTCAATCGGACAACTTGAGAGTGAGAAAGCTCATGACTATTGACGCACCGCCTATCAACCAATTCATGATGCATTCTTCGAGAGTGTTATAATAGTGAAAGACCGTGAAATCACGCAACCGTTATCAAGTGTGTGAGTGTCAAACGAAATGACAATAAAACAATGATATTTAACAGATAAAGAAAAATAGTAACAATTACACAACTTATACCGAACGGTTAACCCAAATATAAAATACTTTAAATAAGCGATATGAATAATAAAGCAACTTATTAGTCTCATAGCTAAGAGAAGATAATGCTTAAATAAAAAAAAATATTTATGAAAGATGCATATGATTAAGAAAGGAATAAAGGGGTGAGAGGAATGAGATTTACATGGTAAGCGATCAAAAATAAGTAAACAAATAAACACAAAAAGGAATCAAATAATTTTTTTTAAGAAACATTAGGCATGAAAGGAAAGAAAAAGCACCTTAAACAAGGAAGCAAATAAAAATAATAGTAGTTAAACTTGGAAAGAAATTAACTAAACAGGAAAGCAAATGGAGGGAGTATACTAAACATGGTAACTAAATTAACAGAATTAAATAAAAAGATAAACTAATCAAATATCTAAATGAACAAAATGATTAGAAGAAATTAAAGTAATAAATATGAAAGTTAATTATTTAAGAAAATAAATAACAGAAAAAAGGAAAAGGAAGAACATGAATGTCAATTATTTCGAAAACTAGTATTTTCTAAAAAACTAAAAAAAATAATAAATCAAGGAGTAATTTAATACAACACCAAATAAAAAAAAATTAAAATACAAAATTAATTAACTTAACAAAAGGACAATAAAAAAATGCAATCGCAAAATCCCACATAAACATAAATCCTATGTTTAGAACATAAAATCTTCAGCAGAGTCGTCATACTGTCGCGCCTCATTTTCCTCGCGGAAAACGAAACTCGACATATGACAACTCTTAAAGGATAACAAGAAGAAGAATTGCCACCTAACGAATTATGGTGCGTTACGGCACCAGACTAAACTAACTAAATAGATAACTTTGTTCAACTAGTCTACGTCATCAAAAATCA
Source organism: Datura wrightii (assembly GCA_035772735.1). Classification (NCBI taxonomy): domain Eukaryota; kingdom Viridiplantae; phylum Streptophyta; class Magnoliopsida; order Solanales; family Solanaceae; genus Datura; species Datura wrightii. The sequence goes on along the minus strand of JASDFA010000020.1, from coordinate 107,280,921 downwards.
AGTAAGGGCTTAAATTACCTCGAAAGGAACGTGTTAAGCACCTTTCGAGATCCACAACTATGGATCCCGGCCGAATTTAGTATTATATGGGGATGGCTAAATGATCAAGAATGGTCAATTAATTTTATTAAGCCAACTTAACTACATGATTGGATAAATAGATTTTTTTTTTGCAAATAGATAAATAAATAAGTTAAATAAAATATAAGTGAATTACTACTTAATGCAAAAACTAAACAACATATGTAAGGCTTATTTCTACTCAAATAAATAGTTAAGCATGAATTAGTTTATAGCTAACATGAAACCTAAGTGATAAGATAATTTAGACATGCGAACTTATCAAAACGGCAAAATAATATTCCAAAATATCTACAAATTATATAAAAAAATTAAATCAATTATTATGTAGCAACATAAATAAATTAAGTGTAAATTAAGTCATTCACTAGTTAATGTAAACTATGTGATAAATAATAATTAAGTTATTTTTTAATTAGACATATAAAATTATTTTAAGGCAAATAAGTATCTCAATTAGTACAAATTTTAGTGATAAAGCAATTTGGTTCGCCAATTTATTTATTACATACCATACTAAGGACACTTGATAATTTTAAAAGTTAAACACAACCAGTTACAGACAATAATAAAATATAGCAACTAAATTTTATTCACAATAACTAAAGATATATATACAAATCTAACTACCCAAAGAGTAAAGAAAAGAAAGTTAATAAATCAAAATTATAAATAAATTTATGAAAATTTAAATTTAAACAAGATATAAAAGAAATTTTGAAAGTTTAAAAATATTTAATTGCATTTTAGGGATGAGAACATGATATTGTAAATCATGATCTTCAACCTTAGCAACAGATTGATTTGAGGTCAGTTTTAAGTCAAAAATATAATAGTAATATATTTAAGAAGATTTGAATAAAAATTTGAATTTTGAAATATAAACATATAAATATCTACATATAAATACACATAGTCCCTTTGAAAAGCTTAGGTTGATATTATATCCGGGAGACGGATCGGCTTAATTAAAATTTTAAAATTAGACTTCGTAATTTCTTTTACTTTTCCATTAACTATATGTTAAAGGATAATATTCAGATAATTATAAAATGTACTGTCCAATTCGAGTAAAAATGGATCTCGATGATGGTTTTAATCAGATAAAAAGATAAAATAAATAAGAAAACTTGAAAAAAATATAAACTTGCGGAATTTTAAAAGAACTTAAAAAACTTAGCACATAATTTTGAATCCTCTTTAACATCCCCTTTTCACTATATATCAGCGTTTTTACATTATTATAAATCAAGTAAAAAAATAAGAAAAATCTAACTAGATTTAACTTTAAATTGAATGGTCTCCCAATTTCCGATTCATCATATCCTGAACACATAAGGAATACCTGTTTAAATAGACTAAACAAGCACGAACACATATGTATATATCACGACTATGAATAAAACTAGAAGATTGATGCTTTAACATGAAGATATGAAGAAACTAGTAAGCAATAATTCTAATAGGATGTACACATTAAACAAAAATGATATTATGCCCGCTAGACAGTGATTAAACTAATAAAAACAACAAAAATTACATAGTTGAATGAACTGACCAGTGAAGAAATATATGGCTTTAATATTGAAGGTCAAAAATATAGCGATCTTTGCGGGCAATAAGAATGTGAGAAGAGAGAGCAATACTTAATATTATGTGGCTAGAGAATAATATCGTATTTGAATACTAAAAAAAAGTTTTATCAAAAACATGTAAAGTTCCCTTCCCTTTGAAGAGAGGAAAAAGACATTTATATTGATAATCCGTAAATGAGGTTAAAGAAAAGGAAGATATTCAGCCAAATCAATCACAAGAAATTCGTACCTTAATTAACGAAATTAAATCAAAATGTATAAAATTAATCAAACTTTGTCATATTTAGACAAGTACTGAATCTAAAAGGGACCGGAAAATCAGTAACAATATTTCCAACTAAAAAAGAATAGAAAGGAGATAATCAATTAAGGGGATTCTTACCTTAACAGAATAGTCCGAATCAAATAAGGTCTTAATTTACCCCCCCCCCCCCCATATATATATATATATATATCAGATACCATTAAAATCTGAATTACTAAAGATTGCGTTCAAATAAAGTGTCAACTATCCAATTATTACAGTAATGCATACAATAAAAGACTTTCCTTTATAGGCAAAGTTTACCAGATATAAGCAACCCTTAAATAAAAATCTTATCATTTAAAATAGAGTTACTAAATGCAAAAACAGTGTATAGAATCAAATAGGATTGCTAAACATATATAAGGCAGCTTCACACACCTAACATCTGAAGGCTGTTCAAGATTTAATTAAAGCTGAGAAGGCAACAAATCATACAGGACTTGTCAAGGAGCACCAAAACATGGAAAAATCACATCATATTTAAGATTAACAATGGAAAACATGCAGGAAAGCACATTCAAGCCTAATGAATACTTAATTTATTAAGAGGTTAACAAGACTATTTTATACCCATTAGCTAATCTAAAATTTTCACACGTGATAATCTGACCGGATTAATCAAGCAAAATCACATGGAAATAAGATAAAATTTCAGATCCATATATTTTACTTATCAAATCTGATAATCCATCATAAGCAAACTCCTATTCCTAGAACGAGAAATGACAATAAAAAATAAAGCAAATCGAGCAACTTTGAACCGACCAAAGCTGAGACCTATACGATTGTCGAATCGATAGGAGACTAGAGGTCTACTGTCATCGAAACATCCTTCAGACTTGGCTGGAGAAATAGCAACAATGGCATGTAAGGGTGCTTTTGTAGAGGAGGAGTAAAGATAGATGGAGGGATTGCTTCGATGGTTGAAGCAGTCCGACCGAACGAGAGGCAAAGAGGAGACACAACGGCAACTGGTTTCCTGGTCGTTTTTCGATCGCTGGCTGAGACGGTTTTTGTTTTCGTCTATGGTGTTTCGCCGGCGGAGAGGAGCGTCCGGTGGTGTGGTGGTCTTTTCTGATGGTTTGCCAGCGGTGAGAGGAGAGGAGAGGAAGGAGACGGAGGGGAAGAGGGAGTTGGGTGAGGTGTTCGCTGATGGTGGCTGGTGCAGAGACAAGGGAGAGCGAGAATAGGGAAATCCGACGGATGTCGCTGGCTGGAGATGAAGCAGCGGGAGGTGCGACTGCGGGTGTTTCGGGTAAACGAAAAGGTGTGTGATTTTTTAGGGTTTGAGGAGTGTAGTGATAGATAAGGGGAGAGTTAGAGGATTAGTTTTGGTTCGTCAGATCAGAGGTTTAGACGGTTGAGATCAAATGGGATCTTATGGGTCGGTTTATGGGTTATGGAGTGGGTCACAGATGGGATAAATGGATAGAGTTAATGCAGAATTGAATTGGGTTTAAAATGTGGCCAGATTTTAATACAAATGGCTAAAATTGACATAAATTAGATAGAGAGTGGCTAGCTTTAAATAAATTAGATGAAATTGAATTTAGCTGCTACTAAATTAATAAAAATATTATATTTATAAATAATTTAATAAATAGATAATATAATAGTTATGATAAAATTATATAAATATCATTGTCAATATAAACAAATTATAAAAAAATTAAGTAGAATTATACAAATAGTTTAAAATAAAATTATATAATTAAAAATAAAAGCTCATTTAATTGAAACTATGTACACATGCATATTAATACGTAATATATTATATATGACACAATTACATGACATTAGAAAATTAATAAACTGCAACTAAATTTGAATAACATTTTAAAAATTATAATTTAAAATAATTATGCAAATTTTAAGAATTATGATAATTAATTTATGATTGCGGGTTAAACAATTACGTAAAAAATAATAATATTTAATATACGCATATCTATCTATCTATCTATCTATCTATCTATCTATATATATCTTAGACGGGGCACATGGAGATTAAAATTGGGTGTCAACACATGTCAAATCTATCAAAAATACAATAAAGGATCCGACACGCATCTTTGACAGTATTGAAGAATTCGAGTAACGTAGCTTGGTAAACTACAACTTATTAGAGAAAAGAAAATTAAAACAACACTACTTCCTTTTATCATTTCTTAAATTAAAAAAAAAATTTATTATTTCAGAATCCATCACATAATTATTTATGCTATGTACTTTGTCTCTGGTTAACAATCCATGAGGACTAACAACAGAGAGCAAGTAGTGTCTCGTAACAAAATAATTGCATAGAGAACAAATTATTTTATTGTTACCATGTCTTCCGTCCATACAATACTTATTTTAAAATTGTGTCTTATCACACCTCACTTCTGAGAGAAGTTGAAGTTGCATTATTGTTTTCAACAGAAATGTCCCAAAGTCTATCAGAAGACCCAAAGTTGAGTGGATATTTGAGCTGTTTGTTGGGGAAAAATAATCCAAAATGTTTCTCCAGTTCAGGGTTCTTGTTATTCTCATCAAACATGGCAAATAAATAGGTCTCAATGACTCTATTAGGCCTTCTTGGACTCCCCCTTTTGACATGCTGAATTAAGTTCCTGTAGTAAGTTGCTGCATTGTTTGTTGTCGCTCCAAATGCGCCAGCAGATGGCCAGCCACTCTCGGACACAACAATCTCTATCGAGCCCCCTCCAGCTCGAGACAGGGCAGCATACACAGCATCCAGCATTGCATCAAATAAGTTCCTATATCCAAGTGAACCATCTTGTACCACCACATTAGGTGCAGTGAAAAGAGCATATGGCAGAGAAATGTCGCGCGGATTACCAGCATAGCTAAAATAAGGGTAAATGTTTACGAGCAAAGGTGAATTTATGCCCCTTAAAAACCCAATAATCGGATCAATGAACGACCTAACGTCATTCCTAAACGAACCCTGTGATGGTGGAAAAGAGCTCCCAATCAAAGTCATGTCTATAGAAGTTGAGACTTTGATGTTGTTTCCTAAACCAGCTGAAGAAATTGCATTCTGAATGTTTCTCATGGCAGGAAGAAGATATCGGGTAAGTGAAGATGTGCTTGTTACAGGGCTCACTTCATTTCCAACAGCCATGTACCTGTTGCAAGAATAAGTAAATAAATAAAAATGCACGCTCTTACAACTTAAGCATTTAGATGATATGTTCACACATGTCAACATGGAATTAGAATTAACATAGATACTGAATTCGAGTCTTACCAGTTCATATTATCAAATATGAACTCAACATGTTTGGCCGATGAAAAGGAAATCATAACTTATGTTAGGAGTATGTTAAAAAAATAATTAATTTAATAAAAGTGTATTCTTTTTATAAAAATTTAATTAGTTTTTAATTGAGGCAGCTAAACACTTCAATAAAAACTTTACCATCATCTAATGTTTACATCAAAACGATGTTATGAATTTTTTTTTTTCTCATTTTAATTTTTAATTATTAAGATTAAATTATTTGATTTGAATAAGCGAGTAAGTACCTAAATTTAACAGCAGGCCAGACATTTCTGACATTCCTTTGTACCCAATTATTTGCATTTGAGGGGTTGTCAGCAATATTTTGGAGATCTGAATTGGGAACTCCTAGCATAACTTCAATGTTGGAGCCTCTTAAAGCTTGTAAAGCTGCTTGATTTGGATCATAAATCCTCATTCTTCTTATGTTTCTAGACTTGTAGAGCTCTACAACTTGTGATGCTGGTGGCAAGTTGTTGCCTAGCATTCCATAGCAAACACCTATTGATTGAGCCTCTGCTCCATATATAAGAACAACAAAGTGTTGATCACAAATTAATTAATCGTAGAATTCTTCCAAAGTTAAAACTTAAAAGTAGTAATTACATAGGTCTCCCCTCCCCCCTCCCCCTCCTTCAAATTGGAAAACCTAGTGAGGTTTTAGGCTAGGAAAATAACTTATTTTTGGAAAAAGAAAATCGAAAAATATTTTCAGTGTTTAGTTGAGTGGGAAATATATACAAAAGTCATTTATTGATGAAGGATTATAATATTAGGAAACATGATAGTGTTTTGATGAATTTATTTTAGCATGGAGGTTGATAATAGTATATAGGTATTGGTAAAATTAGTGACGTGAAGTTCAAAAGTTGAGATAATTACGAAGGAAAATGACTTCACTCCAAAAGTGAGGGAAGTTCTTTTTCTTTTTAGGTGAAAAATTAAATTTTTTTCTAATACCAAATACAAGAAAATGGCTTATTTTTACAAAAAAAAAAGAAGATAGTTTATGTCATATGAAACACATCTTTATTTGGATAAACCACACGAGTTTTACCCGAAAATTAGCAGTAACTATAATGAATGTTATGCAATTTCATTTGGAAAATAACGAGTTCGATATGAAAAATAAGTAAATAGCTATCAAAATTCATTTATTTTGCAAACACAAAATATAAGACTATTATTGACTTTAAAATCCAACTTTTTAAAAAAAATTTTTTTTTGGCAAAGTTTGTCGAGAGGGAATAATAACATACCTGCTATATCGATGTTGGCAACAAGTAATCCTAGCAATAAAATAACAGCCATTTGAGGAATAGTATATTTATCTGATGTAGCCATGAAAAGAAGGCTCGTTAATGGAATCTAAGATATATGAAACTATTTATATAGAGATAGTGTACCGGCCCGCCAGCGAATTCATTAAATTTTTCGCATTTTCCCCACTTAACGGACGAGCCAAGCCCAAGTATTCAGACCGATAAGCTGCCCATATCAGGAACCAAAGGCAAGGCAAGACAACACTTTGGAACAACCCAAAACGCATGCCTGACATGCCAGGCAAAGCATGCCTGGCGAAGCATGCCTGACATTGCCTGCCACAGCCTGCCTGACACGCCAGAGAAAGCATGCCTGCGCACCTGACACAGCCTGCCTGCATGCCTGACCCAGCATCTCTGACCCTGCCTGCCACAGCCGCCTGACACTGCCTGCCACAGCAAGCATGCCTGACTTACCTGCCACAACAATCATGCCTGCCTGCCACAGCCACATTGGCACAGCCACATGGCACATAGTGTAGGGACTTGTATGTACTATAAATAGGCCTCAAGGGGCAGCCTTTGTAACCATCTTCACACTTTCAGATTTCTCAATATTAGTGAAGTAAAAGGTCTCTTTGCCTCAAATTCTTTGTCTTCCTTGCTTTACTTCTTGCCCTCTTTAATTTGCCATCCGATCCTTAGCACATTTTGTGCCCCGTGAGCAACAAGAGGACTGAAGCTTAGGTGGAAGTTTAGCCATCTCAGCTGTCCCACGACCTTTGAAAAGAGAAGCCCGTGACAAGTGGTATCAGAGCATCGCTCATGGCAAACCGCGAAGAGGAAGAAGCTGCATTCCAAGGAGACAACCAGGGCAATGAGCCCCAAAAGAAGTCCAAGTCTAGTCGAAGGGACAAAAGCCGAGGAAGGGATCCCTCCATTGCACCAGTTAGTGAAGGACTTCCACATGAGGAAACTGAAGGTTCGGGCACCGGCCAGCTTGATGAACGAATCACTCATGCAGAGGCTGGCATGGCAGCCTTGAACCGACGCATAGAGGTTCTTAAAGGCAACTTCTCTTCCCTTGAGAACGTAGCCCTTGAGGGGCTAGATGAAGTTAAAGATAATATCTTGGAGCAGGCAGAGGAGCACAAGGAGGGGCTGACAAGCCTAGAGCAGAGGCTTATGGAGGCTCTGGCTGTGCTGCAGGGGCAAGTTGACACCCTTAGGCAGCAAGTGGAGGCAGCTAGAGGCGTCGGTGGAGGTGCCGGACCAGCCACAGTGCGGGAGACCCGCATAGACGCTCCTAAGCCCAAGGAGTTCAAAGGTGAACGTAGTGCCCAAGATGTTGAGAACTTCATTTGGCAACTGGAATGCTACTTCGAGAACATTGGCATTGAGGATGAGTCTGCCAAGGTCCGGACAGCGGCCATGTACCTGACCGACACCGCCATGCTGTGGTGGCGGCGAAAGAAGGCTGACATAAATCGAGGGACATGTGCCATAGCCGACTGGGCACAGTTCAAGGAGGAACTCAAGCGGCAGTTTTACCCAAAAAATGTTGTGCATGAGGCCCGTCGAAAGTTGAGGGAGCTCAAACAAACATCCACCATCCGTGAGTACGTGAAGGAGTCACCAAGCTCACCCTCCAAATTCCAAACTTGACCAGCGAGGACTTGCTGTTTTATTTCTTGGATGGCCTCCAAAATTGGGCCAAACAAGAGTTGCATCGGCGCCAGGTGAAAGACGTAGACGAGGCCATTGTGACGGTCGAGTCTTTGACGGATTTTTGCTCGGAAAGCACCAAGGAAAAGGAGGGCGCCCGACGGCAGGTTGCTGCCAAAGTAGATCGAGGAGAAAGGGACAGAGGCAAGTCTGTTGCCAATCGAGGTCGTGACGGCAAAATCGACCACAACCGATCATCACAATTCCGCAAGGACTATGAGGAGCGGAAGAAGGGAGTCAATCACCGAGATGGATGCTATTTGTGCGGTGACTCTTCCCATATGTACCGAAACTGCCAAAACTTAGGAAGACTTGGGGTCATGACTTCTACCGATAAGCAATCAGCTCACGGATGTCCGCCAGCCACGGCCCAAACCAGCGGACAAAAGGAACAAGGAGGCGGAGCTGCCCGGGAGAAAGACAAGGCATTGAGCTTATTTAATCATATGACCTTGTTCAACCACATGGCACTTGCAGCTATATCAGCCCAGTCGCCTCGTGTGAGGCCACGAGAGTCATTATTCATCAACGCTTGGGTGAACAGCAAGCCTATCCGCATCATGGTGGACACTGAAGCGACCCATAATTTTGTGACAGAGGCAAAGGCTAGGGAGGTTGAGCTCACTTTCATCTCTAGTGACACACTGCTGAAAACAGTCAATGCCCTCCCCACTTAGGTTAACGAATTTGCTCCCAACGTGCCCATTTCTCTAGGGGCTTGGCATGACATGACCAACTTCACTATAGCACCCATGGACGTATTTGACATCGTGCTCGGGTTAGACTTCTGGTACGAAATCAATGCCTTCATTTCACCCCATCTCAACCAACTACACATCAGTGACCAAGGAGGCTCCTGTATAGTGCCGCTAATCCGTGTTCCCCAAAAAGGCATGCAATTGTCGGCCATACAACTGATCAAGGGATTCAAGAAAGGGGAACCAACCTTCCTTGCCACTGTTTTGGAGGTACCAGCAAGCCCTGAGGCAGAACCTATCCCGACATACATTCAACATGTCCTAAGAGAGCATAAAGACATCATGCCAGAAGAATTCCCAAAGAGACTGCCTCCTCGCCGGGAGGTTGACCACCAGATAGAGCTTATTCCAGGAGCCAAGCCACCCGCCATGTCCTCTTACCGCATGGCGCCCCCGGAGTTGGAAGAACTGAGGAGGCAGCTGACTGAACTACTAGAGGCAAGGCATATTCGCCCCTCTAAGGCACCTTTTGGAGCCCCAGTATTGTTTCAGAAGAAGAAAGAAGGGACATTGCAGCTATGCATCAACTACTGGGCCCTCAATAAGGTGATTGTAAAGAACAAGTATCCCATCCCCTTGATAGCACACTTATTTGATCGGTCGGGACAAGCCAAAGTATTCTAAAAAACGGACCTGAGGAAGGGCTACTATCAGGTCCACATCGCCGAAGGAGATGAGCCCAAGACTACCTGCGTCACCCGATATGGGGCTTTTGAATGGCTTGTCATGCCATTCGGGCTTACTAATGCCCCTGCCACTTTCTGCACCCTCATGAACCGGATATTCCATCCTTTCTTAGACAGATTTGTGGTCATCTACCTAGATGACATTGTGGTTTATAGCAGCAGCCTGGAGGAGCATGTAGAACACCTCCGGCAGGTGTTCCAAGTATTGAGGGAAAATAAACTGTACGTCAAGAGAGACAAATGTACATTCGCTCAGTCATGCGTACAGTTCCTTGGCCACACCATCTCGCAGGGAGAGATAAGAATGGACCATGACAAGTTAGATGCTATAAGGGACTAGGAGGCACCAACCCGAGTAGCCGAACTCTGATCCTTTCTTGGTCTCACCAATTATTACCGGAGGTTCATTACAGGCTACTCAAGGATAGCTGCCCCTCTCACTGAATTATTGAAGAAAGGCTGGGAATGGAATTGGAGCATTTCATGCCAAGAGGCTTTCGAGGAACTTAAGACTGCCATCACAAAGGAGCCAGTCCTTACTTTGCCCGACTTCAGCAAAGCTTTTGAGGTCCATACCGATGCTTCAGATTATGCCATTTGTGGCGTCCTGATGCAAGAGGGCCACCCTATCGCTTTCGAGAGTCGAAAGCTAAACGAAGTAGAGCGGTGTTATACCGTCCATGAGAAGGAAATGACTTCCACAGTCCATTATTGCAGATGCCTTAAGCAGGAAGACAGTCCTAGTGCCCCTTGTTAGCACAAGCAGCAACAACATTTTGGACACAATTAAGGAGGGAATGCAACACGACCTAGTTGCAAAGCAGCTCCTTGCCTTGGCCAGTCAAGGCAAAACAAAGAAGTTTTGGGAAGAAGACGGCCTGCTGTATACTACCGAAAGGCGGGTCTATGTGCCGAAGTGGGCCAATTTGAGGTGCCTCCTAATCAAGGAGGGACATGATACTGCCTGGGCAGGACATCCGGGACAAAAGAGAACCTTGGCGCTACTGGAGGCAACCTACTACTGGCCGGACATGCGGGACGATGTTGAAAGTTATGTCCACACCTGCCTCGCGTGCCAGCAAGACAAGATAGAAAGCAAGGTGTCGGGTGGGTTACTAGAGCCACTGCCTGTAGCCAAACTATCACCATGGACTTCATCACTTGCCTGCCAAATTCCGAGGGGTTTGGCACCATAATGGTTGTGGTGGACAGATTTTCCAAATATGCTACCTTCATAGTGGCCACAGCTAGCTGTAAAGCCCGGGAAGCAGCGAGGCTATTCTTGCGGGATGTAGTCAAGTATTGGGGAGTGCCGAGGCACATCATCAGCGACCGAGACCCCCGATTCACGGGAGATTTTTGGAAAGAGTTGTTCAAATTATTGGGCTCTGAATTGCACTTCTCCACCAGCTTTCACTCGCAGACTGACGGCCAAACGGAGCGGGTCAACTACCTTCTTGAGTGCTATCTGAGGCACTTTGTCAGTGCCAACCAAAAGGATTGGGCAAAGCTGCTTGATACAACCCAGTTCTCATACAATTTGCAGAGGAGTGAAGCCACAGGTAAGAGCCCATTCAAACTTGCAACAGGACAACAGCCTAATACCCCACAATCCTTGCCCATCAATGCCGGACTGAGGAATCCCAGCGCTTATCACTTGGCCAAGGCGTGGGAAGAACAGGTGGATATGGCAAGGTCCCACTTGGACAAGGCAGCCCAAAAAATAAAAAAGTTCGCCGATAGGAAACGTCGGCCAGTGCATTATCAGATTGGGGACAAAGTGATGGTCAAGCTTAACCCGCGGTAGTTTAAGTCCCTGCCCAGTGTCAACCAAAATCTTATTAGACGCTATGAGGGTCCTTTCGAGATTGTTGCCAAGGTGGGAAATATTTCTTACAAGCTGAACATGCCGCATCACTTAAAAATATACTCAGTCTTCCATGCCAGTCAGCTAAAGCCATATCATGAAGATAAGGAAGACGTGGAACGGGGCCGGACGGGTCGTGCACAAATTTTTATCACTCCGGCAGCCACGGAGAAACAACCCATTCTTGACCACCAGCTAATTCGGGGCAAAGGCTGGGGCAACTCAAGCGCCCAATTTCTTGTGCACTGGAAGGGGCAATCACCGGAAGAGGCGTCATGGGAAAAATTCGAAGACTTGTGGAAGTTTAAGGACGAGGTCCACAAGTACTTGCAGATGTGCGGCACCGCGGTCGTCGCCAAATCAGGTGGGGGAGAGTGTACCGCCCCGCCAGCAAATCCATTAAATTTTTCGCATTTTTCCCACTTAACGGACGAGCCAAGCCCAAGTATTCAGACTGATAAGCTGCCCATGTCAGGAACCAAAGGCAAGGCAAGAAAGCACCTTGGAACAACCCAAAACGCATGCCTGACTTGCCAGGCAAAGCATGCATGCATGCCTGACGAAGCATGCCTGACATTGCCTGCCACAACTTCCCTGACACGCCAGACAAAGCATGCCTGCGTGCCTGACATAGCCTGCCTGCATGCCTGACCCAGCATGCCTGACCCTGCCTGCCACAGCCGCCTGACACTGCCTGCCACAGCAAGCATGCCTGACTTACATGCCACAACAGTTATGCCTGCCTGCCACAGCCACATTGGCACAACTACATGACAGGTAGTGTAGGGACTTGTATGTACTATAAATAGGCCTCAAGGGGCAGCCTTTGTAACCATCTTCACACTTTCAGATTTCTCAATATTTAGTGAAGTAAAAGGGCTCTTTGCCTCAAATTCTTTGTCTTCCTTGCTTTACTTCTTGCCCTCTTTAATTTGCCATCCGATCCTTAGCACATTTTGTGCCCCGTGAGCAACAAGAGGACTGAAGCTTGGGTGGAAGTTTAGCCATCTCAGCTGTCCCACGGCTTTTGAAAAGACAAGCCCGTGATAGATAGCCTTCATTATAATATTCTAGTGGAATTAATTAATTTGAGACGTCAAGAATTATATTTTCTTTAAATATATAGTTTTACTTGTTCTCTTTTTTCAAATAACATTATTTTTAAGCTAATCATGAGATGACACATTTACAAGGACAACCAGTGTGCAATTTCTTGTTATTGCTTATACTAATATCACGAGTTCATGTTTTGTGTACATACAACGTAAATAAATTTTACATTTAGTTAATCTATAATAACATATAACTTTTTATATTGGATCTAATGCGATAACTGGAAAAATTAAATAATAATTAATTAAATTACTAATAATTTATAATTTTTTTAATATTATATTATGATCAATATATATAATTTAAACTCTATTTTATTAGGTTAATGAAGTTAAGAGCCGCCAGGTGACATGTTTGCAGAGTACTAATTTTCTTGGTCAACTTTGTTTTGTAGAAAAATTAGATGACCTTGATGACGTAGAAGATCAATATTTTCTCCAAAGGTGCCTTACCAAATACTTCATTGACTTAAACATATAACTAGTTAATTGTTTTCATCCTCCACTCTGTAAAAATGGGAATTACATAAATGTAGCATAATCAGGGGCATTATGTGTAATGCTCCGGAAACTCAAAAATCAGATTCGGAAGTTGAAACAGAAAAAACATAAATTTTGCATCAGGTCATAGAACGAGTCGTTCTGTGATCCGTGGGGAGTGACCACGAGTCGTTAAGTGACTCATGGTGGCGACTGGAAGCTTATTTGGAAAATTGGATTTTGGGTGACCACGAGTGAGACTACGAGTCGTGGTCAACACCCATAAGTCGTGACATGACCCGTGGCCAGGAATAATTGAAGACCAGAAAGAAATTGGCAGTGTACTCCACGATTACTCACCGCGAGTCGTGGTAAGTCACCACGATTCGTGGGATGAGTCATGGTCAGGGACTTATCAAAATGGGTGAACTTGGACAGTGCACTGAACGAGTGCTCACCACGACTTGTTAAGGAACACCACGAGTCGTGGTGTTGTCCGTGGCTTAGAAATGATGGGAGAGTAGGAATTTTGGGCAGTGTACTCAACGAGTGTGACCACGACCCGTTAAGTCACCTATGAGGACTGACGACTAGTTTTTCCCTACGATTTTTCAAGGGACGTTTAGTAATTTCCTACCCTCCTAAACTTTAAACTACGTCGTTTTAGTCATAAATTCAGACTTATTAGTGGGGGTAAATAGTTCCTTTCCTCATTCCCCACTCAAACCTTCAAGAAGCAGAACATAGAATTTTCTCTTAGAGCATTTAGAGCAAGAACTAGGGCAGACCTTTCCTCCTCGATTTTCAAGGAAATTCTTCGGGTTTCTTCATCAGGTATGTGAGAATTCAACAAGGGGATTGTTCTTCCCTTTTGTCCCTTAAAACTCTTCCTCAGTTCACTAGTAGTTCTAGCCCTAAATTCTCGATTGTTATTGCTATCAGATCTTGTTTAATTATTGATGAATATTATTCTATGCTAATTTTTGATGTTTTCCACCAATTTGTAATTAGAATAATGTCTATTCCGTTGAATGTGAATTTTAGCCCTAACTCTTGAAAACAAAAACTAGAATCCTGCGTAAGTATTGAATTCTCGAAATTTCTTGAATCATCCAGAGTTAGGGGTTTCTATAATAGTTGTATGTGTTAGAAACTTAGTCAAATATATATTAGACAAATTTTAGTCAGAAAGTTTATATACTCAGAAATGTCAGCCTAGTCTCAGTCAGATTTTTAGCAACCTCCGAATTGACCAGAATAATTTCAACTAATCAGTTTGACTACAGAAATTCCCGAGGTGTCAATATTACCTCCCAGTTATTAGAATCAGATCCAGAACTCAGTGTATGGGTCCAAAAGGTGGTCATGACACTTAGATAGATAGCTCTGACTAGCCCTAGGACCCCAATCAGATTACAGTTTGTTCTTTGACGGTTACGACACTTTTAGATAAGCAGCTCTGACCAGTTTAGAACCCAGCTTCAGAATCTAGTCCGATAAGACTCTCAGAGTACCTTTAGTTATACATTCCTGACTAGTCTTGGACCCCAGTTTTGAGCTATCAGCTTAGTATTCAGTTTAGGTATTCCAATAGGAGTAGGAGTTAGCACTGAGCGGACCGGGGTTCCAGCGCACCCAGGTTCCCAAAACTACGTTGCCATCGTAGGTTACAATATTTATTGGCCTGATTAGCCCCAGACTTTTGTAATCACCCAGTTCATGCCTCTATACCCTGGCAAGGCATATTGGGTCCTACCGGTGGGGCGTATACATCGGACTCCACGTTTAGCTCACATGGCTACATGTCGGTTATAGACTCTCCCACTAGTCAGTTCAGTCCAGTTTTAGTTTAGTTCAGATCCGTATTCTAGACTTAGAACATGCTTTGACCATCAGACAGGGTCTTTTAGACCACCTCAGTAATGCAACTATTCAATTCAATAGCTTTAGTTGGGCCTTGCATGCCTTTTTAGTTCATCATTTTCTTTCAGTTATCCCATTGTGTTATGTTTCTCTCACTTACTCAGTATATTCAAAGTACTGTTACATACTTTTATGCTGTATCATTTTATGATACAACCACAGGTTCTCAAACCCAGCGCCGTTAGCCGACTTTGATCAGATCTCCCTCTCTCAACAGTAGAAGTGTGAGTCCTCATTTTTCGAGGACATTATTTCATTATCTCATTTATGTTTATTACATTTAGTTGGACTTAGAGTTAGTTGGGGGCTTGTCCCAGCAACTCATCAGTTAGATGGCTTTCAAACATAGACTTGGTTTTCAGACTATCAGTGTTGCTCAACTATTTTGATGTTTATGATTCAGTTCTAAATTCTCTCATAAATGCTTTATGTTATTATTTCAAGCTTCCCCTGTATGTATTTATATTACTCAGAATACCAGTGTATGATAAATCAGGGGTTGACTTGGAGTTATTCGTGACTTCAAGTACCATGTCCCGTCAAGGGTGTAGACTCGAGGCGTGACATTATGATAATCAGAATTAGTTGATCACTTAGGCAGTTAGAATGCAATAAGTTAGCCAACTATATAAGTAACACAATAATTACCACTTAGAACACATTAGTAGATATCTTTTGTTTCTAGTGAATAAAATTTTTCTTCCCTTTCTTCTCTCCAAGTTCTTTGTGTTCTTTAATAGATCTCATCTCTCGATTAAGGTCGAGATTGTTTTACATTGTTAAATTCAACATGGTATTAGAGTTACAAATGCAACTATGAGCAGTGCAATTAAGTATCGCGATAAATCAGTTTTAGTATGAGAAAGGTGAAATTTGATCACAATAACATACTGTTTCTTCATTTATCACACTACTGGATCTTTCATTATTCTTACGCAATTGACAGGATCTAAGAATTACTCAATTTGGAGCAAAGCCATGCTAATTCAACTGCTCGGTAAGAACAAGTTAAGGTTGGTTGATGGCATCTGAAAAAAAAATTTTGAAACAGATGTGGCTCATCAGTAGGATATATGCAACACCATTGTTCAAGGTTGGATAATGAGCTCAGTTGCGATGGAGCTTCACAGAGATAGTGTACACAATGCTTTAAGGATCTATTACCTATACAAATTACTTGCAATATTAGTTCAAGGAAGTGATAGTATATCTATATATATCTCAAAACTTTGAAATTAGTGGGTTAAATTCGAGTCCATGGTGCCACAACCGTTTGATTGTGTAAAGTCTAAGGATTGCTCTGTACATATTAATTAGAAGCAAACCCGTGGGGCTAAACAAGAATTATGACCATGCTAGAGTTCAAATTCTAAAGATAAGTCCAGCACCAAATATCAATAGAGCATATGTGATGCTTATTGAAAGAGAGAGATAGAGTGCTATGGAAAATTCATCTATGTCAGAGAAGGAATCGAGTTATCAGCCTTGATGGATAGAAAAGGAAGTAACTATCCAAAATCAAAGAAAAATTAGAATTTATAATGTGACTTTATCAAATTGAAAGTCCATTTCAAGGATGATTGCTATAGGTTGGTTGGTTATTCAGATGACTTTCAACACATGAAGAAAGAAATCACGAGTATAACCTATAATGTCCAGACTGAGAATATTCCTCCACATAGACTGAGTGGAGAAACAGGAAGAAATGAAGCATATAATGTCCAATATGAGAATGTTATGTTCATATGAACAAATCAAATAGAGCAGCAAACAAGTATGAACCTACTGATACAGGTTTGAGAGTTCATTTACCAAGAGCTCCTCAACTTACTAATGAATAGTATGACAAGATAATGATGCAGCTTGATAAAGAGATGCCATAATTGGACATGGTCAACATGGAAGGTATTGTCAATCTCTTATTATAGAATAAAACAGGTTGACTGGATAGTGGATACTGGTGCAACCAATCAGATGACATCAAGTTTGAACTTATTGAATGATGTTAAAGTAGTTAACATAGAGAACAATAAAAAAGTTCATTTTTGAAATGGAGAAATAACAAGTTTGAACTTATTGAATGATGTTAAAGTAGTTAACATAGAGAACAATAAAAAAGTTCATTTTTGAAATGGAGAAATAACATTATTATCACACATTGGAAATTGTATAGTAATAAGTGCAAGAGAAATACAAGATGTCTTATTTGTGCTAGAGTTTAAATACAACCTCTTATTAGTTTCAAAGCTAATTAGAGAGATCAAATGTTTTGTCTTCTTTTATCTTGGCTTCTGTTTGTTCCAAGACCTCTTTATTGGGACACTTAAAAAGATTGGTAAGGAACAAGATGGTCTATTCCCAGTCCATTGACTCCTGAGACAACCACTAGGATTGGTATCACAGAAAACAAAAAAAGGAAAGGTGTTCAGTGCTAAGGATTTAAAGGTGAAGAAAGATATTTTGTTATGAAATAGGAGGCTGGCCCATGCTTTTGGAGGTTCAATGAAGGGACTCTTTGGATATTGTTGGGTGATTGTAAATTTGTTTTAGTTATTGTGAAATTTGTCTTTTAGCTAAGCACAATAGACTGCTATTTCCTTGTAGTAATAATGAATTCGGTAAGTCATTTCAACTCTTGAATTTTGATGTATGAGGCCCATATAATGCAAAAATATCTGATGAAAATAGATTCTTTCTGACCATTATTGATGATTTTTCTAAAGTTACTTAGATTTTTCTCCTTATTCAAGAGTGATGTGTCGCTTATGCTGAGACAGTTTTTAAAAATGATCCACACCTATTTCAAGGTTGTTATACTAATGGTGAGAACTAATAATGGAGGTGATTTTATATGTTCTATAATGCAAGATTTCTTCAAAAATCTGGGGCACACCTCAGTAGAATGGTGTGGTTGAAAGGAAGCACAATCATTTGCTTGATGTTGCAAGAGCCTTGAGGTTTCAGGAACATAATCTTACTTCATCCGGTTAGAGATATATCATGAAAGAAACTTATGTGATTAAAAGGCTGTCCACTATTATCCTAGAGGGAAAATCTCCTTATGAGGTATTCTTTGGAAAGAAGACTGTCATGACCCAAACATACACCCGGATCATAGACAGGGGACAAGGAGCCTCGAGAGACCCCATATCGACCCATGGCATGAGCATACATCTAATACAATCACATAATAGCATGGAATAAATGCAAACCATGACATGAAGTATAAAAGACGACGATACACGATTCAAACATAACAACTGAATACTACATGTAGTCTGAAAAGCCTCTAGTCATAATAGATGGGTTGGAGGGACAAGACCTCAACTAACCCTAACATACTGAAACTAAAAGAATGATAAAGTCTGAACATAAGCACTCAAAACATGAGGACTCACCAACGAGAACTGAGAGGTAATACCGGGAGCAAGCTAGGAGCGGGGCTGAACCTATGAACCGGGTCCTATATCATGAAATGATATAGCATAAAAAGTATGCGGTCAGTACATGGAATGTACTGAGTATGCAAGGTAAGTAAAACGGAAATTTAAAACATATATGAAATTTATAAATGATCATAAGAGTAGGACATCATGCTCGTATCGTAAATCATAATAACATATCATATGGCTCAAGGTTTTCAAAACATTCGTAATATAACATAATCATAATCATGATAGAAGAGATTTACTTAACATGACTTGAGCACGCATACATAATCATAACATGCATAAATCATGAGGAACAATGAGAGATTTTCTTAACCGACATACCCCATATGAGCACACATGAAGCCCGACTTGTAACCCGAGTCGGGAGGGTGTTCATACCTTGCCAAGGATAGAACCATAAAAGTGTGATATCACCATGACAAGGGCCATTTGGGCCAGGGACTAACATGAAAGGGGTCCCAACATACCTATGATAACACGTAGTTCATGAGATCCGGGGCTTAATATGAGCCTTGAACCTACTCAGTGTTCGATACTACTTTCAAAACATATATAGTGCTCATAATAATACATACATGAGTTCATGGGCTAGTTAAATCATGATAATCGTAAACATGCTTGAACATATGCGATCTAGCCATGACATGAGGCCCGTGAGTCGGCCAAAAACATAATTCATGAATAATAGGTTTCATACATACTTGTAGATCATGTACATAGCTTGAATTTCATCAAATCATAATGGGTAATAAAATAAATTCATAATTTAATACATAATTCATGTTGGGCTCGTAAAGAAACATCAATGGGAAAATAGCTCATAATTCGATTCACCATGGGACATACATAATTAAGCTTAATTGCTTAGAAAAATCCAAATTTCAACAACACTATAATCAAGTTAAATCGCAAAAAGATGATCAAAATCCATAGATTATGATAAGATTTCAAAATCACAAGACCCATAATTAAATCATTAGATTTTATATAAATCAATTACAAAACCCCATGAGTTTTGATAATTTATAAGTAAAACTCATAGAGTAGGAGCATGGGTGTGGAAGAATTCACCCATTGATGGCCTTACATACCTGAAAACACTTGATTTTTAATCTCCCTTGAAAGCCCAAGATGGAATTTAGAGAAATTGGGGAAGAATATCTTGAATCACCTTCTAAACTCCTCTCTATACTCTTGCATGCATGAATGAGTCTTAACATGGACTAATCCCCCTTAAAAGACCCTGTTCAGACCTTAAAATGACATAGTTTAGACCTTAAAAATTTTGAAATTACGAAAATGCCCTTACTAAAAATGCGAAAATTCCTAGTTGCCAATCCCCACGAGGGACCTCACAAGTCATTGCCGGGGGCACGACTTGTGGCTGGGATCCGTGATGTCTACTGCCCAAACAAGCTCAGGGGACCCCACGAATCATGGTGGCTTGCCATGCCTCGTGGTCACCACTCGTGGTCCCTACTACCTCAATTCCCTAGCTATGCAGTCCATCCTCGCCATGGGTGACCTCACGAGTCGTGAGGTCTGACCACGACTCGTGGTCACCCCCGTGGCCTCTTAATACTCTGCCAAGCCCAACGTGACCACGAGTCACTTCACGACTCGTGGTCCCTCCTAACGAGCCACCTCATGAACCGTCCTGTGACCTGGTGCAAATTTGTATTTTTTCTCCGTTTTGACTTCTGGGTCTGATCCTTGGGTTCCCGGGGTATAACAATATCTCCCCCTTGGGAACATTCATCCTCGAATGTTAGAAACAAGCAAAAAAACTAGAAAACAAGCAGTCATCATATGCAATTACTAATCATTTAGGCTAAAAACTGACGGATTGACTACCTCTGAAAAGAACTACATAACTGAACTGAATTTAGACATCACATACATTTACCATATCATAAAAGAAACTCGTACGCATGAACTAAACATGAAAACTGATTAGAGGTTTAGGGCAAAAACTGATACCTCAAGCTGAAACTGAGCCGGTAGAGAACATGTGTGGGTATCTAGACATCATATCCGCTTGGGCTTCCCACATAGCTCCTTCAATATGCTGATCCTCCATAATACTTTAACTGAAGCTACTTCTTTGTTCCTCAGCATATGGATTTGACGATCTAATAATTTCACGGGTACTTCTTCATAACTGAGGCTGTCTTTTACACCAACGCTGTCCACCGGGACTACTAAAGATGGATCACCCAAATACTTTTTCAAAAGTGACACATGAAACACAAGATGAACTGAAGATAGCTCCAAGGGAAAGTCCAACTCATACGATACCTTACCAACTCTCCTCACAACCCGGTAGGGACCAACATAGCGGGGATTGAGTTTCTTTTTTTTTTCAAACCTCATGACTCCCTTCAAGGGAGATACCTTTATAAATACCTGGTCGTCCACATCAAACTCCAGATCCCTTCTCCTCACATCAACATATGATTTCTGACGACTCTAAGCGGTTTTCAACTGGTCCCTTATCAATTGAACCTTGACCATCGCCTCGTGAACCGAATTTGGCCCTATCATAGCTGCCTCACCAACCGCGAACCATCTAATAGGAGATCTACACCTTCGCCCATGGAGAGTCTCGAACGGTGCCGTTTGGATAATGGAGTGATAGCTGTTATTATAAGCAAACTCGATTAATGGCAAATGATCATCCCAACTACCTTTAAAATCCATAGAACATGACCTCAAGATCTGGATTGTCCGCTCCGCCTGGCCATTTGTTGATGGAATGCGGTGCTGAGCTTAACCTGAGCCCCAAGCCCCTTTTGGAAAGACCGCAAAACTGAGAGGTAAACTGAGTACCTCGATCTGACATAATAGAAAAAGGCACTACATGAAGTCGAACCAACTCCCCAATATACAACTTGGCATAATCATCGGCTGAATCCATTGTCTTGACTGGTAGAAAGTATGCATCCTTGGTTAACTTGTCCACAACAACCCAAATGGAGTCATATTGTCTCTGAGTGCGGGGCAAACCTGTTATAAAGTCCATGTTAATCTCTTTTCACTTCCATGTGGAAATATTGATATCCTGAAGTACGCCTCCCGGCCTTTGATGCTCGACTTTCACTTGTTGACAGTTTGGACATTTGGCTATGGACTCTGCAATGTCCTTCTTCATACCATCCCACCAATAGATTTCTCGCAAGTCCCCATACATCTTCGTGGATCCCGGATGGATAGAATATCTGGTACTATGTGCCTTATGTAATATCCGAACTCTTAAATTATCGATGTCCAGAACACATAGTCGACCCTGGTATCATAGCACACCATCTTCCCCTTGGGAGAAAAGCTCCACCTTTTGACTCCGCACTGCTTCCTTCAGCTTGTTCAAAATTGGATCCTCATCTTTCTTAGATTTCACATCGACCACCAATGAAGATTCTGACCCATTCTACACAATAGCGTCGCCATCGGTCGAGTTGATCAATCTAACTCCCAATCTTGCAAGATGGTGGACCTCATTCACCAACTCCTTCTTTCCCTCATCCACGTAGAACACACTCTCCATAGAGATCCTACTAAGTGCATCCGCCACCACATTAGCCTTGCCCGAGTGGTAAAGGACACTCATGTCATAGTCCTTTAATAACTTTAACCACCTCCTTTGCCAAAGATTGAGATCTTTCTGCGTGAACACATATTGCAAACTCTTGTGATTTGTGAATACATCCATGTGGACCCCATACAAGTAATGCCACCATATCTTCAATGCGAATACCACCGCGGCCAACTCGAGATCATGGGTCGGGTAATTCTTTTCGTGAACTTTCAGTTGTCGAGAGGCATATGCTATTACTTTCCCATGCTGCATCAACACACATCCCAGTCCGACTCTCAAAGCATCACAATATACAACAAAGCCATCCGTACCCTTGGGTAAAGCCAACACTAGTGCTGAAGTGAGTCAGGTCTTCAATTCCTGGAAGCTTTCCTCACAAGCCTCTGACCATTGGAACTTCACCTTCTTCTGAGTCAACTTGTTAAAAGGTGCTGCAATAGATGAGAAACCCTCAACAAATCTTTGGTAGTAACCTGCTAGGCCTAAGAAACTCTGAATTTTTGGAGGACTCATCGGTCTAGGCCAATTCTTCACCGCCTCGATTTTCTGAGAATCTACTTTTATGCCCTCACCTGATACCACATGGCCTAGAAATGCCACCGAGTCCAACCAAAACTCACATTTGCTGAACTTTGCATACAACTGACGATCCTAGAGGGTCTGAAGCACTATTTACAAATGAGCGGCATGCTCCACCTCGTTCCGAGAGTATATAAGGATGTCATCAATGAACATAATCACGAACATATCCAGATATTGCTTGAACACCTTGTTCATCAGGTCCATAAAAGCTTTAGGAGCATTGGTTAGTCCAAAAGACATAACAACAAGTTCGTAGAGATCATAATGTCTCCTAAAAGTGGTTTGCGAGATTTCACTCTCCCAAACTCTGAGCTGGTCATATCCAGACCTTAGATCTATCTTCGAGAAACACTTGGCACTCTAGATATAGTCAAATAAATCATCGATCCTGGGCAAGGGGTACCTGTTCTTGACAGTGACCTTATTCAGCTATCGATAATCAATACACATCCGAAGGGATCCATCCTTCTTTCGAACAAAGAGAACCAGTGCACCCCATGGAGATTTAATCAGTCTAATGAAACCCTTGTCCAACAAGTCCTTCAACTGTTCTTTTAACTCTTTTAGCTCGCTGGAGCCATCCTGTAAGGAGGAATGGAGATAGGCTGCATATCGGGCAATAGATCTATATCAAAATCAATTTCCCTCTCTGGAGGAACACCTGGCAAATCATCGGGGAAAACCTCTGGATACTCACACACCACTGGAACTGACTGAATAGTCAGGGTCTTGAACTCTACATCCTTAACCCTAACTAGGTGGTACATGCAACCCTTAGAGATCATTTTTCTAGCCTTGAGGTAAGAGATAAAGCGACCTACAGGTACCGCTGAACTACCACTCCATTCTAAAGCTGGTTCACCCAAAAAATGGAACTCCACCACTCGGGTTCTATAGTTAACCGAAGCATAACATGAAAACAACCAATCCATACCCAGAATAATATCAAAATCAGTCATAGCTAATTTTACTAAGTCTGCAGAGGTGACCTTATGCAATACTGTAATGGGGAAACCTCTATATACCCGCCTAGCTGCAACTGAATCACCGATCGGAGTAGACACAAAGAACGGTTTTGACAAAATTTTAGGACTAACTCCAAAGGTAATAGCAATGTAAAGTGTCACAAAAGACAATGTTGCTTCCGGATCTAACAAAGCATAACAATCAATATGAAAGACTCACAACATACCCGTGACCACATCTGGCGAAGCCTCCTACTCCTGGCGAGGCGCTAGGGCATAAAACCTGTTTTGGCGCTGACCACCTGCTGAACTAGTGGAAGCACCCTGCTGAGGGGGTTGTGCTGCTGGAGCAGTAGAACTGGCTGCAAGGCAATCTCTGATCCTGTGTCCGGGTTTGCCACACCTGAAATAAGCATCCGCGCCGACCAGGCACCTCTAGGGATGATTCTTGCTGCACTTCACACAAACTGGAAAGGTGCACTCCACCTGTATGCTACCATGATCCCTTGAGCCTGTATCCCTACTCCTCTGGTCCCCCCGAACTTGGATAGTGATCTTGGGCAGAATTATATGCCCAAGTGATACTCAAATGCTTCATTTTGTCTTGTTTATCTATCGTTATTTGTACATTCTCATATGAAAGTTAAAATGTGAATTTATACTAACCAACATAATTAGTATTGTTTTGCAGGAAAAATGTAAATTTAGGAAGTTAAGATGCATGTTGGTAAAAATCAGGAATGGACTCGGAAGCGAGCAGTGGAAAAGGTCAAGGAAAAGCAACAAATATAGGAGCTCCGTGATGGAGCCGTGTCACGCTGCCATCGCGGAGGCATTCTGCCTCGGATGAGTTATTTTGGCCAATTCCAGTGAAGGTCCGCGTTGCCTCCGTGACACGGAGGCAATGACACGCGATACAAGCCATGGCACGTTGGGTATATTTACCTGGAACATCAAATTCCAGTAAGGGTTCGTGACGACGCCGTGGCACGTTGGCCAAGCTCCGCGTTTCATTACGTGGCACGCTGAGTAATAATTGCTGAGAGACCTGATTCCAGAGAGGGTCCGCATTAGCTCCGTGTCACGGAGGCAGTGATCCACGATGCACTCCGTGACACGTTGCTTGTTATTCCGGGAAAAATTTCCACTGGTATAAATAGCACGCTTAGGTTTATTTTTAATTATTCTGACTTGGTTGAGCAAGAACATGGGTTGCAGACAGTTGAAGGGATGAAAATCTTAGGGTTCTTCTCTATCTCTTTCTCCTTTATTTCAATTGTTTGTATGATTTATACTCATTTGATGATGTTTAATTCACAAATGAGTGGCTAAATTCACTTCTTGATGAGGTTAAGAACAATTGTAGTGGAATGTAATTGTTGATCAATTTAGTTTTCATCTTTTCTTCAATGGTTGTTCTATCAATTCTTGTTCTTACTACATTAATGTTTGGCCAATGTTAATGTATATCTAAAAAATCCAATTTTGATTTTGAAAAGGAAAGAAATTGGAAAGATGTGAATTGGTAGGATATGATCTCTTCTTAGTTTGGGAAAATTGAGAATTGATTTACATTCAGAATAGAAATATATCTGAAAGTCTTATTAGTCAATTAAGGAATCGGTTTTGTATGGCTAGAACATGAAGTTCTTTTATCACAGAAATGTAGGTTGAAGGTTCATGATTCTTAAGTTGGGTAGGATACGAAAGTTTCAATCCATAGGCAATAATTCTTGACTAGCAACCGAAGGAAAGATTAACTGAATTGTATCGACAAATTACTTCCCTGCATGTTCGTTTTAACCTCAGCATGCTCATTACTATTTTTCAGACTCACTTTATCATTTTGCTTTAGATTCTTATTAGTTAGTAACTCAAACTCTAAAAATCTTATTCATTTGGTTGTCTGCATTTTTAAAGTTATAGTTCATTAATACTAGAGTTAATTATTACCTTAGTTCAGTCCCTGTGGGATCGATACTTGGCTTACTTAAGCCATTTTACTACTTGTTCGACCACGTGCACTTGCGTGTAGTTTCAAAAACCGACAAACAGATAACGTGCTGGCCGATGATGGAGCTGGAACAATGGACCTGTGCTGGGTCTGCTGATGTGGTCCACCCCCTGAATTAGCCTGAGAAATCCCGTAGCTGTCAGTCCTGGACCTCTTGGCCTCTCTCTGCCTCCTGTAGACTGACTTCATCTTCTGCACATGCAATGCAATACGGGGAAAGTCAATGTCCTAGTGAAGCATGGCGATCCGGCAATCCTTGTCCAAGTAATCTGCTACTCCATGCACAAAATGGCTCACCCGAGCTCGCTGATCCACCACCAATCCCGGAGCATATTTAGATAACTGGGTGAATTCCATTGCATACTCCTGGACAGACATGTTACTCTGCTTCAGATTCACAAACTCGGCCGCCTTGAGCTCCCTCATCTCCCGATGGAAGAATCGATCCATGAATGTGGTGTGAAACTCATCCCAACCTATCAAGCCTGCACCCACGGCCCTGGCATCCTTCCATTGCTTAAACCATATATGTTCTACCCCCTTTAGCTGGTAGGATGTCAAGTCAATGCATTCCCCATTGTTCACCCCTATAACCTGGGTGATTTTTAGAATCTCCTCTATAAAGTCGCGTGGATCCTCATCCACCTTTGACCCCGTGAACTCCGAAGGGCTCATCCTCAAGAAATCCCTCACCCTAGCTGCCACTGTATTCCCATTCTGAGGGAAATGTGCCACTGTCTGATTCTGGATCTGGGCAGTCTGGCTTGTGCCAGCATCTGAATCACTGCCCTATACTCAGCGTGGGCAGCTGCCTCTGGTACGTGCTCCTCGTGAACAGGTGGGGCTGGCTGATGCTCACCATCATGGGCACCCTCATGATCATTACCATTAACATTTCTCCTGGTGTTTACTCGACATGGAGAAATGGTTCTACAAACGCGAATAGCACGAATTAGAAGAGTAAAGAACATTCATCGTATGACATAGATCATGAAAGAAGGGAACATTTCCTAAATGTCTAGTAGACTCTTTGTCATAAGTGTGGCGCGCTTCACACCCATGAAAAAGACTCTACTTAACGCAGCTTTCAGACTCCCTAGGATACTTCCAAACCTATGCTCTGATACCAAGTTTGTCACGACCCAAACATACACCCGGATTACAGACATGGGACAAGGAGCCTCGAGAGAACCCATGTCGACCCATTGCATGAGCATACATCTAATCCAATCACATGAGAGAAGACTTAACATAATAGCATGGAATAAATGGAAACCATGACATGAAATATAAAAGACGATGATACACGATCCAAACATGTCAGTTGAATACTACATGTAGTCTGAAAAGCCTGTAGTCATAATAAATGGTTGGAGGGACAAGACCCCAACTAACCCTAACATACTGAAACTGAAAGAATGATAAAGTCTTTTCATAAGGCCCTCAAAACATAAGGATTCACCAACGAGAACTGAGAGGTAATACCGGGAGCAAGCAAGGAGTGGGGCTGAACCTGAGAACGGGGTCCTATATCATGAAACGATACAACATAGAAAGTATGCGGTCAGTACATGGAATGTACTGAGTATGCAAGGTAAGTACAACAAACATTTAAAACATACATGAAATTCATAAATGATCATAAGAGTAGGACATCATGCTCGTATCGTAAATCATAATAACATATCATATGGCTCAAGGTTTTCAAAACATTCGTAACATAACATAATCATAATCATGATAGAAGAGATTTACTTAACATGACTTGAGCCCGCATACATAATCATAACATGCATAAATCATGAGGAATAGTGGGAGATTCTCTTAACCGACATACCCCATATGAGCACACATGAAGCCCGACTTGTAACCCTAGTTGGGAGGGTGTTCATACCTTGCCAAGGATAGAACCATGAAAGTGTTATATCACCATGAAAAGGGCCATTTGGGCCAGGGAATAACATGAAGGAGGTCCCAACATACCTACGGTGGCACGTAGTTCATGAGATCCGGGGCTTAATCTGAGCCTCGACCTACTCGGTGTTCGATACTACTCCCAAAACATATATAATGCTCATAATAATGCATACATGAGTTTATGGGCTAGTTAAATCATGATAATCGTAAACATGCTTGAACATATGCGATCTAGCCATGACATGAGGCCCGTGAGTCGGCCAAAAACATAATTCATGAATAATAGGTTTCATACATCTTGTATATCATGTAACATAGCTTGAATTTCATCAAATCATAATGGGTAATAAAATAAATTCATAATTTAATACATAATTCATGTTGGGCTCATAAAGAAACATCAATGGGAAAATAGCTCATAATTCGATTCATTATGGGACATGCATAATTAAGCTTAATTCCTTAGAAAAATCCAAATTTCGACAATACTATAATCAATTTAAATCTCAAAAAGATGATCAGAATCCATAGATTATAATAAGATTTCAAAATCACAAGACCCATAATTAAATCATTAGATTTTATATAAATCAATTACAAAACCCCATGAGTTTTGATAATTTATAAGTAAAAATCATAGAGTAGGAATATGGGTGTGGAAGAATTCACCCATTGATGGCCTTACATACCTGAAAACACTTGATTTTTAATCTCCCTTGAGCGCCCAAGATGGAATTTAGAGAAATTGGGGAAGAATACCTTGAATCATCTTCTAAACTCCTCTCTATACTCTTGCATGCATGAATGCGTCTTAACATGGACTAATCCCCCTTAAAAGACCCTATTCATACCTTAAAACGACATAGTTTAGGCCTTAAAAATTTAGAAATTATGAAAACACCCTTACTAAAAATGCAAAAATTTCTGGTTGCCAGTCCCCACGAGGGACCTCACGAGCCGTTGCCAGGGGACACGACTCGTGGATGGGATCTGTGATGTCTACTGCCCAAACAAGCTCAGGGGACCCCATGAATCGTGGTGGCCGGCCATGACTCGTGGTCACCACCCGTGGTCCCTACTGCCTCAATTCCCTAGCCATGCAGTTCATCCTCGCCACGGGTGACCTCATGAGTCGTGAGGTCTGACCATGTCTCATGATCACCCCCTTGTAATACTCTACCAAGCCCATCCTGACTACGAGTCACTTCATGACTCATGGTCTCTCCTAACGAGCCACCTCAAGAACCATCCTGTGACCTAGTGCGGATTTTCAGTTTTTCTCCGTTTTGACTTCTGGGTCTGATCCTTGGGTTCCCGGGGTATAACAATATCTCCCCCTCTTCTTCTAAGGACTGTTGGTTGTTTATGTTATGGAAGTGTCTTAACCATGGTGGACAAGTTTGTGTCAAGATCTTTCAAGAAAGTATTTATGGATGGTACTCTACCATGACCAAAGGCTATATCTTATTTGATCTTCTGAAGCATAGATTCCTTATTATCAAGGATGTGCAGTTTGTGGAGATTGTCTTTTCTTTTAAAAATACCTTTACTATTCTATCGTCCCTACTATAGATGCTTTGATTTTCCTTGAGTTGATTCCTGATGATAAGTCATAAATTCCTCTTGATCTTATGCCTGCTACTGGTTCTTCTCGGGCTACATCGTCAGATTCTTCAACTCATGCACCTCTTGTCTCTCCATTTGCTAATCCATCATAACATGTTTTTTCTTTTTCATCCACTGTTTTTGTGTCCATTTTTTCCTCCAAGAAGGTCCCAGAGGTGTTCTAAAGCTCCCATTGAGCTCATGAATATGTTTAAGAGCTTAGCTAATTTAGTGGTTTATCCTATAGCTGATTATGTCTCTTATGCAAATTTATCATTTTCTTATCAGACCTACTTGAGTTCTTTCTCTTCTATTCAGGAGCCTCACTCTTATAAGGAGGTTTCCACAGAATAAATGAATTGAGACTATGTAGTCTGAGAGACAAACACTTCAGGATAATGGAACTTGGGATTTGGTTCCATTTCCCAATGGCAAATATCCCATTGAAATTGCAAGTGGGTTTATAAGAAACTGAAAGTTAATATGAAGTAGAGAGATTTAAAGCTAGATTATTGGCTAAGAGTTATAATAAAAAGAGAGGCCTGATTACCGTGAAACCTTCTCCTAATGGTCAAAATTATCATTGTGAGAGCTTTCCTATCATTAGCAACCCAATATGCCTGGCATATTCATCAGCTTGATGTTCATAATGCATTTTTTAAGGTGATTTTCATGATGAGGTCTATATGGAGTTACCTCAAGGGATTTTCTAGTTAGGGGGAGCCTCCTAGTCTTGTGTGTAGACCGCTGAAATCTCTTTATGGGATCAAGCAGGCTCACAAACAATGGAATTTGAAATTATCTAAATCACTATTGAGGTTTGGTTTTGTATAGAATACTTTGGATCACTCTATACATAAGAAAGGCAGGAAATGATATTGTGATCATCCTTGTGTATGTTGATGATATATTAGTAACATTTAATAAATTTGAGTCTCCTAGAAGATACCAAGGTTTCCTTTCACAAAAAATTCAAAATGAATGATCTAGGTGAGTTAAGTTCTTTCTTTGCATGAGTTTGGTAGATCAGTAAAAGGCATTCTGATAAATTAGAGGAAATATGCCTTGAAGGATATTGCAGAATTGGGAGCGGGGAGTGCTTAACTAGCATGGACCTCTTTAGAACCTATCATAAAGCTAACTACTCGGAGCTTAATAATTTGACTTACAAATTAGATGATCACTTAATGGCGGGTAAAGAGAAATATTAGAGAAATAGGGAAATATTAATACTTAACATTAACCAGATCAGATATTGCCTACTCAGTTCAATCACTTAGACAATTTTTTCAACAAACTAAGACCTCTCATCGTGAAGTAATAGTGAGGGTTATGAAGTATATCAAGAGAGAACCATTCCTTGGGATTTTACTCAAAGTAGTCAGTCAAATGCTCTGAGTGTGTATTGTGATGCAGACTGGACTTTTTTCCCAAATAGCAAAAAGTCAATCTTAGATTTTATACTAAAGCATATAGATTCATTAATCTCATGGAAGTTTAAGAAGCAAAATGTAGAGCTCAATAGAAGCTGAGTACAAAAGCATGTCCAATGTAGTGTTTGAAGTAGTATGGGTTACAACATTGCTAAATGAGTTGAGGCATGCAGTTGATCATCCAGTGGTAGTGTAAAGTGATAATAAAGCAACATTACAAATTGCAACTAATTCTATTTTTCAAGAAATAACAAAACATATAGAGATTGATTGCCACTTTATTAGGAAAAAATTCAAGAAAGAGTTGTGAGGACAAAATATATTAATTCCAAGTATCAAATTGCAGACATCTTGACAAAGAATTTGGCAAGAGCACAACATGAATTTCTAATTGAAAAAAGCGAGGCGTGTTTAATGTGTGTACACCCACTAGCTTGAGGGATAGTGTAGAAATGGAAATTACATAAATGTAGCTTAGTCAGAAGCATTATGGTAATTAGATTGATTGAGTTAGTTAGCCGTAGAATGGCTAATCAATTAGCCAGTTGTATAAGTAACACTACAATTACCACTTAAACACATCATTAAATATTTTCTATTTTTCAGTAAATAAAATTCTTCCATTTCTTCTCTCTAAGTTTTTTATATTTTTTAACGGCATCTCATCACTCGATTGAGGTTGAAATTATCTTACACTGCTAAATTCAACACAAACCAATACCATAGAGGAAATTCTACTTAATTAACATTACATCTAATAAGTATTATTACTTGCATGATATGTGAATAATAGAAAAAGAAACAATCATAAAAAATTATCATCTTACTTATTTGATAGAATTTCTTGTCATATCCTACTAAAATATTTAAAATTAATAAATTTGTAAACTATTAAAAATAACTATTAATATATTAAATTTAACATCAACAATTATGTAAAACTTAAATAGAAAATTTTCATTGAAAATTTAAATTACTAAATAACTTACTTGCATCTCTCTCGGCACGTTAAGTAACTTCGTTAACCTGCGCCTTCTCTGATAGAGTGAGGGGATGATTGAGGAAAGACACCATCAAGACACTACTGACTTAACAAAAAATATGAGGACTAATGCTTCATCGAGGGAAGAGAAATGGAATTACACAAAAATTAAAATGGATACTGACGATGATGGAGAATGGCTAGATCTGTCAGCAAATCATGTTATCCAGTTCACGCCTAGATCTCTGATAGTGAAGACACCCACCATAGCTAACTCAGCTTCGGGATCAAAGAAGCATACTCCAAAATCTATAGAAGGAAATGGAACAGTATAAAATCCAGTATATCGCTCAATTCCAACGTCGAGCTATAACACCAGCTACACAGATACATGCTACGCAAAATCACCACAAAAAGGAAGCTGATAAGGTCTGGGTTGGCTTATTTGATAATAATAAGTTGGCTATAAAGCGGATGACCCTTGCTATGTTTTTTCATTTATTTAGGATGGGAGAAGTCATGATTTAATCTGATGTAGAAGCGGACATTGATAAATGGAGGCAAGCTCTAGATCCTTACACTGTGGGAAATACTCCATCTATTGGGGATATTGAGCATCTTACAGCAAGCCAACAGAACTTTGGGCTTGCAAGAGAACCTTGAGGGGAAGCCTAAAGTCTTCTATATAATGAAGGCAATTTTGTGATTAATTTCAACATCATAAATGATCGAGATGAGATACTTTCTTATTTCCCTTATACCTTATTTAATCGCGAAATCATACTCAAGCCATGAACAACTGATTTCAATTTTAAGGAGGAAGTCCTAAAAACTATTTCAATTTAGGTCCAGTTGCTAGACCTAACTCTATACTACTGGAATTCTAAAGCTTTAAGCAAGATTAAAAGTGTACTAAGTAGTGCACTCTATGTAGATTCCTGTACCACCAATATAAAAATAATTTCTTACACATGAATGTTAGTGGAAACGAACGCCACTCAATCCTTGCCTGAAACCGTCAAAATATGTGATTTCACAAGAAGAACCTATAAAACAAAGGATATTATATGACTGGAGACACATTTACTATCATCAGTGTTGTCAAGGGGGACATAGCTATAGGGCTGAAACTTGATACAAAAAGAGCATAAAGTCAATAACACCAAAGTCCTATAAAGCAAGAATGCAAGGTGAAATGATATTAACACCAAGGTAAGGAACTAGCTAGTTTTACTGGAGAAACTTGAGATAAATCTAGAACCAAATCTAGAGGAGGGATGACGAGTATTTCAAAGAAGATCTGCAACAAAACTTACAATCACGAATGCACTAATTAAAGTTGAATGCTGTAAATGATTTTAGAGTCCTCAATTACATTACACAATAATTGGTGCAGGAGGAGGTTGGTAGACCAAGTGCTGAACAAGAAGGAAAATGAAGTAGATCAGAAACACCAGAATAATTTTTTTAATATGAGCATCATAACATGAAATATACGGCGTTTGAACCAAGTATATAAGCAAAAATTTTGAAGGTATTTTGCAAGGAGAATAATGTTATTTTACTAGTTGTTTTAGAAAATAAAATTAAAGTGGAAATCACAAGAAATATTTTAAAACAGAAAACATGCGAAGCTAGTCAACTAACTATAATATTGACTAAAGAAGGAGGATTTAGATTTTTGGGTTCATTCACAGAAAGAATTGAAGAAATATATCAGCAATTCATATATAGCTATTTTATCAAGTTGAATTATAACAAATATCTATTTAGGGGCAGTGTATGCACACAGTTTTAGATAGAAAACTCCTTTGGGAGGGTCTAACAATACTTATTACTAATACACATGA
Source organism: Datura wrightii (assembly GCA_035772735.1). Lineage (NCBI taxonomy): Eukaryota > Viridiplantae > Streptophyta > Magnoliopsida > Solanales > Solanaceae > Datura > Datura wrightii. The sequence goes on along the minus strand of JASDFA010000020.1, from coordinate 107,247,444 downwards.
ACTTGTAGTGATTATGGGAGATTATAACAACATATTGCAAGAAGAAAATAGATTCAATTGTACACCAATGGTAGATGGAAAATTCATGAATTTCAATAATTTCTTGCTAAAGAATAACTAGGTACAAATAAAGGAAATGGACAGAAGATACACCTGGACAAACAACCGCACTTATATTAAGATTGGTTATATTCTTGTAAATGCTGCATGAATGTAGAATGGCCTAACACCAAATGAATGATCAAGGAGCTCGAGTTTTTTTATCGTTGTCCTTTGAGTTTCAAATTGAAGAATAGAAATGTTAGGGGAGAAAACCTTTCAAATTTAATAACTATTTAGCTAACCATAATAATTTATTGAATAAAGTGAAGAAAAGTTAATTCACAATCAATAAGGGGAAATGTTTGATAGAAATTGAAGCAAATAAAATTGTCATGAAGGAACTGGACAAAATGAAAAACAAAATCATTACTGCCAGAGTAGAGTTAAGAGACGTTGAGATCATGAACAGAGATCCTTGCCAAATACCAAATCAAAGGCAAATCGAGAAACAACTCAAACAAATACTTGAAAAGTGGTTGATGGTTGAACAAAATATATGTCAACAGAAGTTGCGGACGCAAGGGCTACAACTGAGTGATGCAAGTACTTTATATTGCTTTGCCTGTTTGAAGAATAAACAAGCCCAAAATTACATTAGCAGATTGGTCTCAACTATATACTAGCTCTTGCAGGCTGACTGAGAAATAGAGAAGGAAATCATAGCTTTTTACAAGGGATTGCTAGGAAGAAGCTGAGCATCTCCCTGATATTATCATAATGAGAAACGGAAAGATACTCACTAGAGATCAAAAAATTTAGTTGATCCAACCTGTTAGTACAGAGGACATTCATAGTGCTTTTATGGGAATAACTTATCAAAAGGCCTCTTGATGTGACGGGTTTAATTCTTAGTTCTTAAAAAGAAGATGACCAATATTAACTGAGGAGATCATACATGCTACACAACATTTCTTTGCCACTGCTAGTAAGTATAGCAAAAATAAATTGTACAATAATCACTCTTATTTCAAAGAAAAAGAATCCTACCTCAATTAAAGAGTTTAGACCAATATGTTGTTGCAGAGTATTGCATAATACTATTTTTAGAATACTTGCAAATACGATGTAAAACGAGATGGATGTTCTCATTAACAACTCTTAGATTATCTTTATTTCTATAAGGATGATAGTGGACAATATAGTCGTGAGTCATGAATTAGTTAAAGACTATGGGAGAATAGGATCTCACCAATACACATGATTAAATTTGATATGTAAAAGACCTTTAAAATCTGTAGAATAGATATATATCAAACAAGTAATGTAATCGCTAGGATTTTCAGAAATCTTTATTTACTAGGTAATAAGCTATATTACCACTATTTTCTTATTCTAGTTTGATCAATGGTGTGTCTACAAAGCCTTTTGATGCAAAAGGATTAATATCGGAAGATCCCTTATCCCCTCTCCTTTTTGTTTTATTAACGGAGCACCTAAATAGACTCCTAAAGACTTTGAAAGAAGTATTTGGGCATAAATTTCACCTTAGATGTGCAAAACTGAAATTGACTTAGCTACACTTTGCTGATGATTTATTACTTTTCTGTGATGGTGATATGAAATCAGTCTCTATGGTTCATAAAATATTCCATAGTTTTCTTTGGTTTCTGTAATAGTAAATAATCCCAATAAAAGTTTTGTTTATATGAAAGGGATAAGCAACTCAGACCAACATCAAATACTGAACATCCTAGGCTTTATAAAATGTGAATTGCCCTTTAGATATTTAGGAGTTCCCCTAAGCTCCAAACGACTATCTTTTTTCAACCTCTGATTGACTATGCTAAATAAGATAACTTCCTGGACTAATAGATTCCTTTCTTATGTTGGAAGAACCCAAATCTTGATGAGCATTTTGTTTTTCTTTTAAACCTTGTGGGCTCAAGTTATTATCTTCTCAAAGAAGATTATAAAATAGAAACTATCTACAAAAGGTTTCTTTAGACAGGGGATGTTGAGTTGTCTAGAAATGATTTGATTGCTTGGAACATAATTTGTACCCCTATTTCTGTAGGTGGACTGAACATCATTAATTTAGAGCTATGGAAAAAGACTGCAATTTGTAAACTATTGTGAAGGGCGTATAAACAGGACAAGATGTGGATTGTTAGTCCAATTCGGTGATTAATTTATGTTACCAGCGAGGTTTTTTTTTACTGATTTTTTTATTCCAATTGCTTTTTTTAGTCTAGGCTCATACTTAGTATATCAAATGTGGGAGTGTGTGGAACGCCAATCCAAAAACTTTTTCTTGGATGATATAGGGATCTATTTGAAAAATAAAGGCTACACTCTTGAAGATATAATGCAATGGAGTCTTTATATATTAAAAATGTGTACAAGAGATTATAAGGACAATTCCAAAAGGTAACATGGAGCAACCTGATGCTCAATAACCAGGGATTTCCTAAATAGAAATTTACCTTAGATTTGACTGCCAAAAATAGATTGGAAACTAGAGACAAGATCAAAAAATAGGGTGTCACATGTTCCCCTCTCTTCCCATTATGCAGCTTATGCAATGAAACAATAAACCATCTTTTTTTTAGCTGTGATATCTTAGAAAACATCTAGCAAAGACTATTGAACTGGTAGACCATCCGATGCATAATATAGAGAACCATGATAAATTACAGTGGATAATCATACATTGCAAAGAAAGGAGCAGAGGAGTTGGTGTCAATAGGATCACACTAGCAACACCAATTTATTATATTTGGCAAAAATGAAATTAAAGACTTTTTTAGCTTTAGTCAAGAACTGAAGATGCATTGGTAAGTATGATAACACATTAAGTTTATTTTAGAGCCTACTTAATCCCAAAGCGTGCAACTTATGTGTGCTAGTTGAACTCCTACCCTAAACAATGAACTCCATATTAAAAATAGGAGTAAAATCTAGGCATTTTTTATGTTCATTTGCTTTACTAGTTTATAGGCATCATGTCAACACTAGTTATAAGATATTTTCTATCACTCCCTGATCCAAGGTCTAAGTTCATAGGGATATTTTCTATCATGCTCCAATTTTATTATAGGTGAGACTGACACTTGATGCATTAAATTGCCCAAGCGAATCAGCTAACATGACATTCATTAAGACATATGCTGAAAAATGTGGAATACATTCGTATCACAAGATAAAGTCTTTAAAAGAAATTTAATAGTTTAATACTCTTTATTAAGTTCATAAAACATCAAAACATAATTATTCAATATGGAGAAAAACTGCCATTGTTTATATCCTTGAACATTTAAATTTCTCTATCTATGAAGCCTCTAATATAACATAAATAAAATATTTTCCAGGACAAGGCCCATGACATATCCATAAGCTAAGTAAAAAGATGAAATAAAAGAAACACCCAAGAGTAAGTGGGGCTCAGTAGTAGTTGAAAGTGTAGAATCTAACATATATTATGATCGTCATGAATACATGAATCTACACCACTTAAAATGCGGCACCCCTACAAAAGGGACATAAGTATATATATAATTGTACTGTATATAATAAAGTTGAATGAAAATCATATGATAGTACATAAGAAGGGGAAAAGTAAACCTAATTATATCATGAAAAGAATATGGGGAGAAAGAATAAACTCTGACATAAGAATCATTTTTATCATCAATATAAAACATTTTCCTTTTATTGGAATTTCTTAAATATAACTGACATAACTACCATGTATCTGGACTTTGCCCGATTGGCTAAACATCCCATACATTGCCAGGATATGAGACAAATACAACATAAACTAGCAATTGAATTCATATCATATATGCAAGGGAATAACATAGAGGAATCATTGAAAAATTTGGTATGACCCTTATCCTACGTTGACATACGTAGATTTAGGTAATAGTTGTTTAGATTAGCCTTCTTGGTTAACAATACTTCTACCAGAATTATTATGAAGGTGGCTGAAGAACCCGTAAGTATAGTTCTTTTATCATATCATATTCATAGTTCATATTTATCAAGTCATTTTCGTAGCTCATAGAAAATCATGTAGACTTCTCTTTTAGAAGAAGAATCATAGATCATATAGTGGATGTTTTTTCATAAAAAAAATTATAAAACTCATGGAATAGAATAATAATTGGCACATAAATAATTCACAGGGTTTTATATATTGAAAAGTCATGAGAAATCATAAGTCATAATATGTGTTTCACAATTTGAAAAAATCATGTCAAAATATCAGAAAGTTCATCCTTTTTGAAGAAAAAGGGCATTATCATAATTTCAGAAAACGTAATGGAGAGACCATGAAAAAATTGTAGGATAAGACATCAAAAAATTCTAGAGAATTTGTAGGAATTTATGAATTCATTGTTATACCCTGGGAGCCCAAAGATCAGATCCGGGAGTTGAAATGGAGAAAACTGCAATTCTGCACCAGATCACAGAACTGGTCGTTAGGTGACCCGTGAGGAGGGACCACGAGTCGTGAAGTGACTCGTGGTCAAGAAGGGAGGTGGACTGGTCTGGGGGACACCACGGGCATGACCACGAGTCGTGGTCAGGCCACACGACTCGTGAGGTCACTTGTGGCCTGGACTAGATGCTTGGTAAGAAGATTGGGCAGTGAAGGCCACGGATGGTGACCACGAGTCGTGGTCACTCACCACGATTCATGGTGTCCTCCGTGGAGTCTCATGGTAGATTTTTGGCAGTGAACATCATGACTCAAGGCTATGAGTAATGGACCCTAGGGGCGAGTTGTCTAGTCCCTCGTGGGGACTTGCAGCCAGTAAAATTTTGCCATTTAAGTAAGGGATTTTCCATAATTCCTAAGTCCTAGGGTTCTAAACTACGTCATTTTAACCTCAGAAAGGTGGGTTTAAGAGGGGAAATACTAGACTAAGTCCTCATTCATGCATGCAAAGGAATAGAAGGTGGTAGAGAGGTGATCTAGAGTGATTCAAGGCTTTCTTCCCCAATTTTCTCTTGGGAAATTAAGGGAGTGTAGAGTTTAGCTCCAACTAGGTATGTAGGGTTTTGAATGAGTGGTTTAATCCACACCCGCTCCCAATTTCTCCCTAATCTATGAAATTCTACCATTCAATTCTTATGGGGTTTTAACCCAATGCATGAATCTTCGAGCAATTGACGTGGGTATGTTTCAAATATGTTTAAATTGATGGGTTTTGAATAATGAGCTAATTTTACATTTTTTAATCATTATATTGTGTACTAGTGTCTCAAACTAAAGGTTTCCAAATTATGAGAAATCCATGGGAGTTTATGATTATGAGGATTTTATAAGTATGATGTGAATTTTTGAATTAGAAGCATGTTTTCAATTACCCATGTTCTATGATCATGATTTCAATCAAATTGAGTATTTCAAGTATGTTTAAATATCGGGTAATTCCCACATGCCAAGCATGATTTTTCGATTTATGATTATGGCCGACTCACGGGCCCGATTTCATGGCTAGTTCACGCACATCCAAGCATGTCTATGATTATCATGATTTAACTAGCCCATGTATGTCATATATGTTACCTTATGAGCATGTTGCACATTCCTCATTGTTTATGCATGCTTATGTTTATGAATCTTGGCTCAAGTCATGTTTTATAATGTTTTCTCTCATGTCTATGTTTACGATAAGTTTACGAATATTTTGAAAACCTTGAGCCTTACATTTCATTTATGATTTCAATATTATGATCATGCCATCCAACTCTTATGAACTTTATGCATTTAAATGTTTATTTTACTTACCTTGCATATTCGGTACATTCCACGTACTGACCCACATACTTTTTATGTTGTATCGTTTCATGATACAAGATCCAACTATCAGGCTCATCCTCGTCAGTAGTCCATTCAAAGCTTGCTATCAGCCCCTTTTTGGTGAGTCCTCATATTCCGAGGGCCATATGTTCAGACTTTGATGTTTCTTTCAGTTTTCAGTATTGTAGGGTTAGTTGGGCTGTTATCCCATCAACCCATCTGTTATGATTAGAGGTTTTCAGACTATTTGTAGTACTCAGCTGTCATGTATGGATTTTGTGTCGCTTTTCTATCTTATGCTATGATTTTGTTTCTACCATGATTTTATGTTAAATCTTCCGCTTTCTTTGAATGAATTAGATGTATGCTCATGCCATGGGTTGACTCAGAGTCTTTCGAGGCTCCTTGTCTTGTGTTTACGATCCGGGTCTACTCTCGGGCTGTGACAAACTTGGTATTATAGCCATAGTTTTGATGTTTTTCATGAGTGTGAAGCGCACCACACTTGTGACGAAAAGGATATTAGACGTTTAGGAAATATTCCCCTCTTTCATGATCTAAGTCGTGCGATGAAAAGTCTTTTAATCCTTCTAATTCGTGCTATTCACGTTGCCGAATCATGCCTCCACGCAGAGTGAACGTTAGAAAAAATGGAAATGGTAATGGCCACGAGGGTGTCAATGGTGATGGGTGATCTTGGGCAAATTTATATGCCCAAGTGATACTCAAAAGTACCATTTTATCCTTGTTTATCTATCAATGTGTATACATTCTCATGTAATTGGTAATAAAATGTGAATTTATACTAACAAACATGATTAGCGTTGTTTTGCAGGTAAAATGTAATTTTGGGAAGCTTAAATGCATGTTGGAGGATATTGGGGTTGGACTTGGATGCGAGCAAGGGACAAGACATTGGAAAACATAAAATAAAGGGGCTCCGTGATGGAGCCGTGTCACGTTGCCATCGCGGAGGCCTTCTGCCTGGATGGGAATTTTCAGCCCAATTCCAGCGTGGGTTCGCGATGGGTCCGTGGCACGGTGGCTTGGCTCCGCGTTGCACGCCGTGCCACGTTGGGATTTATTTCCTGGACCCCCAGTTCCAGTGAAGGTCCGCGTCCGTAGCGTGTCACGGAGGCAGTGCTCCGCGATGCACTCCGTGACACGTTGCTTGTTATTCCGGGAAAAATTTTCACTAGTATAAATAGAACACTTAAGTTCATTTTTCAATATTCTAACTGGGTTGAGCAAGAACGTGGGTTACAGGCAGTTGAGGGGACGAAATTATCAGGGTTTTTCTCTCTTTCCTTCTCCTTGTATTCAATTGCTTGTATGTTTAACACTCATTTAATGATGTTTAATCCACAAATGAGTGGCTAATTCATCTTCTTGCTGAGGTTAAGAACACTTGTAATGAAATGTGATCATTGATTCTTTGGTTTTTCATCTTTTCTTCCATAGTTGTTCTATTAATTCTTGTTCTTACTGCATTAATGTGTGGTCTACGTTAATGTATATCTCAAAAGTCCGGTTTCACTCGAGAGAGCAAGAAATTGGAAAGTTGTGAATTAATAGGATATGATCTTTTCTTGGTTTGGGAAAATTGGGAATTGATTTACTTTCAGGATAGAAATATACCTGAAAGTCGTATTAGTCAATTTAGGAACCGGGTTTGTATGGCTAGAACATGAATTGTATTTAATCACAGAAATGTAGGTGGATGGTTCATGATTCTTAAGTGAGGTTAAATACGAGAGTTTTAATCTCTAGGCAATTGTTCTTGGCTAGCAACCGGAGGAAAAGACTAACCAAATTACATCGATAATTAATTTCATTACATGTTCGTTTAACCTCAGCATGCTCTCATTCATAGTTCAGACTCAAATTAGATAGTTGTTTTTAGCTTTAGCATAAAAATTATAAAACAAAATATCAAACTCTTGGTTACACTGTTGTCTGCATTTTTAGAATCGATATATAGTACACTTGAGCAGATTGCACTTCATCCCAGTCCCTGTGGGATTGATACTTGGCTTACTTAATCCACTTTACTACTTGTTCGACCACGTGCACTTGCGTGTAGTTATATACCCATATAACACCCCGAACAAGTTTTTGGCGCCGTTGCCGGGGATTGGCAATTGGTGAATTTGTTTTAAGTGTTAATTTACTATATTTTTGTTTTCTTAGTGTTGACAACTTGGTCTTAGCCTGTATTTTGCAGATTTAATTTCTGTTGAACACTGGCAAGAGACAAGGAGCTGGTGGACTCGTATATAGAGCCAGAAAGAATATTTCATAGTAAGCGGAGAGAAGCTCTAGAAAGAAAGCTGCAGTTGCTCAGACAGACGATCATGGAGCAACACCAGAATCCACCGGTAGTACGGGCAGTGTTAGTGCCCGAAGAAGTAGCAGCTCGGCCGGTTCGCGAGGTGGCAATCCCACATGCTAATAATGTCACATCTAGCATCCGCAAACCTGAGCCAGGAGGGAGGTTTGAACTTAAGCAGAATATGGTGCAATTGCTGCACACTAGCGGGCAGTTTACCGGTCTCCCTCATGAAGATCCACAGCAGCATCTCCAAAATTTTTTGGAGATAAGTGACACTTACATCCCCGCTGAAGTGTCATCAGATTATGTCCGGCTTTCATTGTTCCCATTTTCTCAATTGGGAGAAGCCAAGCGGTGGTTGAAAGCTGAGCCACCGAATTCTATTTCTACGTGGGATGATCTTGCAAGGAAATTCTTGATACGGTTTTTCCCTCCGGTAAAACAGCAAGACTTAGAAGTCAAATTCTAAGTTTCAAACAGAGAGAGGGAGAGAATTTATATCAGGCCTGGGAAAGATTCAAGTCCATGTTGCGGGATTGTCCTCATCATCATCAGTCCAATGATGTGCTGGTGCACACTTTTATAGAGGGTTTGGAACCCCACACAAAACTATTGCTAGACTCAACAGCTGGAGGACAAACGCTGGAGAAAACTTATGAGGAGCTGTATACCTTGTTGAACCGTATTTCGCAGGGCAATCCGGAATAGAATGCTGATTCATCAAGAGGCGGGACAAGGAAAGCAGCAGGAGTGCTAGAAGTGGATGGGTTTACAGCTATTGCTGCACAGATAGCTGCATTACAAAATCAACTTAACACCCACTTCAGCAACATGACAATGAACCAGCCTCAAGCCCCAGTGAATGCAGTGCAGCAGATGTGGTGTGAAGTGTGTGGAAGCAGTGAGCACTCAGCTGAGGGCGCGAGTGAGCAGGTTTGTGCATGGGGTGGTAGAGTATCTAGACAAGGTTGCAGGACAACTATGCTTCACCAGGACATGGACTATACCTGGATAGTCTTATATGCCCAACAGATGGAGGCAGCTCATATGAGGGAGAGAGAGGCCAAGAGGGCCAGGACTGATAGCTATAGGTTCTCTCAGCGAGGCCAAGCGGTGGGCATCACCAGCAGTCTCAGTACAGGTCTATTTCACCAGCACCATCATCATCTAGTACACCATCTAGTCCCCGAGATGATCAGAGGTTTTAGGCCTCAGGTTTGAGGAGTCAGGGTAGCATGCGGATAGAGCATACCTTCCCAGCCTGTGAAAGTTGTGGCAAGAATCACCCAGGGAGGTGTTTAGTGGGATTAGATGCCTATTTCGGGTGTGGCAGACCCGGATATAGACTCAGGGATTGTGATATAGCCAGGTTAGGGGGTGGTGGAACCCATACCCCAGCCGCTAGCTCAACAGCTCCAGTTGCACATCCTTCTCAGCAGGATGCTTCGACTAGTTTAGCTGGCGGTCAGCGCCAGAACGGTTTTATGCACTTGCCTCTCGACAGGAGCAGGAGACTTCTCCTGATGTGGCTACGAGTATGTTGCGAGTTTTTCATATTGATGCTTATGCCTTGTTAGACCCAGGAGCTAAGGCGATGCAACGATACTCACCTCAAGCCTCTCTGGCGGCAGTAGTTACCAGATTCATTCAGTGACAACCTTAGGATAAGGAAGTCCTTTATTTTCATTTAAGAAATAGGCAACCACTCTCTCTCTTACTTCTTTTATTTAGTTAGGCGTGGTAAAGGATCTCGCTCGAAAGAGACTCTTCACCTACTCAATTGGAATGACTCTTACCCTTACTTATCTCTTTATCAGAGAAGTCCCTCTTGGAGCTATTCACCGGCGCTGTGTCTTTCTTCTCCTTACTCTAAGAATGAAGCCGTAAGCCGAATAGAATATGGACTTGCTTGATCTATTTGATTTAGGACCTCGTACTTTGTGACACCCTATATTGCTAATAGCTTGGGAGTCAGTCCTGAAATTCTATCAGAACCATTCTCAGTTTCTACTCCGGTTGGTGAGTCAGTTGTAGCTAGGCGGATGTATAGAGGATGCCCTATTATAGTATTGCATAAGGTCACCTCCACAGACTTAGTAGATTTAGCTATGACTGATTTTGATATTATTCTTGGCATGGACTAGTTATTTGCATGCTATGCATCTGTCAATTGTAGAACCCGTGCGGTGGAGTTTCGCTTTTCGGGTGAGCCAACCTTAGAATGGAGGGGTAGTTCATCTGTACCTATAGGTCGCTTTATCTCCTATCTCAAGGTCAGGGAAATTATTTCTAAGGGTTGTATTTACCACCTAGTTAGGGTTAAGAATGCTATGTCCAAGACCTCGACTATTCAGTCAGTCCCCGTGGTATGTGAGTATCCCAAGGTATTTCCAGACGATCTACCAAGTGTTCCTCCCTAGAAGGAGATTGATTTTAGGATCAACCTCCTACCCGACACTCAGCCCATATCTATTCCTCCCTACAGGATGGCTCCAACCGAGCTAAAGGAATTGAAGGAGCAGTTGAAAGACTTGTTAGATAAGAGTTTCATCAAAACTAGCAAGTCTCCATGGGGTGCACCAGTTCTATTCGTCCGAAAGAAGGATGGTTCTCTTTGGATGTGTATTGACTATAGACAGTTAAACAAGGTCAGCATCAAGAATAGATATCCTTTACCTAGGATTGATTACTTATTTGATCAGCTTCAAGGTGCCAAGTGTTTCTCCAAGATAGATCTCAGGTCCGGGTATCACTAACTTAGTGTTCGGGAGAGTGACATCCTGAAAATCGCTTTCAGGACTCGGTATAGTCACTAAGAATTTGTTGTTATATCCTTTGGACGAACCAATGCCCCTGCATCTTTTATGGATCTAATGAACAGGGTGTTCAAGGCATATTGGGACATGTTCGTGATCGTGTTCATTGATGACATCTTGATATACTCTCGGAGTGAGGAGGAGCATGCCGCTCATCTGAGAATAGTACTTCAGACTCTCAAAGATCGCTAGCTATATGCCAAATTCAGCAAGTGCGATTTTTGGTTGAATTCAGTAGCGTTCTTGGGTCACGTGGTTTCAAGTGAAGGTATAAAAGTAGATTCTCAGAAAATAGAGGCGGTGATGAATTGGCCAAGACTGGTGAACCCTTCATATATTAGGAGCTTTTTGGGCTTAGCGTGCTACTACCGGAGATTTTTTGAGGGTTGCAATACCTTTGACCAAATTGACCCAGAAAAAGGTGAAATTCCAATGGTCGGAGGCTTGTGAAAAAAGCTTTCAAGAGTTGAAGGCTCGACTCACTTCAGCACTAGTATTGACCCTACCCGAGGGTACTGATGGATTCATAGTGTATTGTGATGCTTCAAGGATTGGACTTGGGTATGTGTTGATGCAACATGGGGAGGTTATAGAATACGCCTCCAGACAGCTGAAAGTTCATGAGAAGAATTACCCGACCGATAATCTTGAATTGGCCGTTGTGGTATTCGCCTTGAACATACGATAACATTATTTGTATGGGGTCCACGTGAATGTGTTTACGGACCACAATAGCTTGCAATATGTGTTCACATAGAAGGATCTCAATCTTCGGCAAAGGAGGTGGTTGGAGATACTAAAGGACTACGACATGAGTGTTCTTTACCACCCAGGTAAGGCTAATGTAGTAGTAGACACACTTAGTAGATTCTCTATGGAGAGTGTGTCTCATGTGGATGAAGGGAAGAAGGAACTAGTGAAGGAGGTGCATCGACTCACAAGGTTGGGAGTTAGGTTGGTTGACTCAACTGATGGCGGGGTTGTTGTTTAGAATGGATTAGAATCGTCCTTGGTGACTGATGTGAAAGCTAGGAAAGATGAGGACCCAATATTGGTAAAGTTGAAAGAAGCCATTCAAAGTCAGAAAGTAGAGGTCTTCTCCAAAGGGGGAGATAGTGTGCTTCGGTACCAGGGTCGCCTATGCGTTCCAGATATTGATGATTTGAGGAGCCGGATATTGCATGAGGCCCATGGATCTAGGTATTCTGTCCATCTGGCTGCCACTAAGATGTATCATGATTTGCGGGAAATATATTGGTGGAATAACGTGAAGAAGGATATTGCAGAATTCGTAGCCAAGTGCCCGAACTATCAACAAGTAAAGGTCAAGCATCAAAGGATGGGGGGCGTACTTCAGGATATTAACATTCCTACTTGGAAGTGGGAAGAGATTAATATGGATTTCATTACAGGCCTACCTCGTACTCGCCGACAATATGATTCAATATGGGTGGTGGTAGACAGGCTGACTAAAGTTTCTCATTTTCTACTAGTCAAAACCACAGACTCAGTGGAGGATTATGCCAAGATATACATTCGGGAGTTGGTTCGATTGCATGGAGTTCCCTTGTCTATCATTTTAGACCGAGGTACTCAATTTACCTCTGAGTTTTGGCGGTCTTTTCAAAAAGGGATTGGTACTCAGGTTAAACTTAACACAAGATTTCACCCGCAAACGGATGGTCAAGCAGAGCAGACAATTCATACCCTCAAGGACATGTTAAGGGCATGTGTGATTGACTTTAGAGGTGGTTGGGATGATCACTTGCCCCTGATCAAGTTTTATTACAACAACAACTATCACTCCAGTATCCAAATGGCACCATTTGAGGCTCTCTATGGGCGGAGATGTAGATCGCACATCGGATGGTTTGAGGTTGGTGAAGCAGCAATGATAGGGCTTGACATAGTTCATGAGGTGATGGAGAAGGTTCAGTTGATAAGAGACAGGTTGAAAAAGGCTCAAAGTCACCAAAAGTCCTATGCAGATGTGAGAAGAAGAGAGCTCGAGTTCAAAGTCAATGATTGGGTGTTTTTGAAGGTATCTCCCATGAAGAAAGTGATGGGATTTGTAAAGAAAGGGAAACTCTATCCCTGGTATATTGGCCATTTCGGATTGTGAGACATGTGGAAAAAGTAGCTTAGGAGTTAGAGTTACCTTCGGAATTAGCTTCTCTTGAAAAAGTGCTTGGGTGACCCAGCTCTAGTTGTACCGATGGAGAGTGTGGGTGTGAGAGATAGCCTCAGCTATGAGAAAATTCTAGTTGAAATATTGGATCATCAAGTTCGGAGGCTAAGGAACAAAGAAGTAGCATTAGTAAAGGTGTTATGGAGAGATCAACATGTTGAGGGGGCTACGTGGAAAGCCGAAGTAGATATGATGGCTAAATACCCTCACTTGTTTCCTACTGGATCAGCTTCCATTTTGAGGTGCTAGTTTTTGCCTTAATACTCTAATCAATTTTCATGTTCTATTCGTGTGCGCAAGTTTGTTTTATGTTATGGTAGAGGTATGTGATGAGTGAATTCAGTTAAGCTATGTAGGTATTTTCGGAGGTAGTCATTCCGTCAGTTTTCTTCATAAAAGATAAGTATTTGCATACAATGATTGCATGTTTCCAACATTTAAGGACAAATTTTCCCAAGGGGGAGATATTGTTATACCTCGGGAGCCCAAAGATCAGACCCAAAAATTGAAATGGAGAAAAACTGGAATTCTGCACCAAATTACAAAATGGGTCGTTAGGTGATCCGTAAGGAGGGACCATGAGTCGTGAAGTAACTCGTGGTTAAGCAGGGACGTGTGGAATAGTCTGGGGGACACCACGGGCATGACCATGAGTCGTGGTCAAGCCACACGTCTCGTGAGGTCACCCTTGGCCTGGAATGGATGCTTGTCAAGGAAAATTGGGTAGTGAAGGCCACAGACTCGTGGTCACTCACCACGATTCGTGGTGTCCTCCGCGGGGTCTCATGGTAGATTTTTGGTAGTGAACATCATGACTCAAGGCCACGAGTCTTGGCCTTTGGGGATGAGTCGTGCAGTCCCTCGTAGGGACTGACATCTAGCAAAATTCTGCGATTTAAGTAAGGGATTTTCAGTAATTCGTAAGTCCTAGGGTTCTAAACTATGTCATTTTAACCTCTGAAAGGTGGGTTTAAGAGGGGAAAGACTAGCCTAAGTCCTCATTCATGCATGCAAAGGAACAGAAGGTGGTAGAGAGGTGATATAGAGTGATTCAAGGCTTTTTCCCCAATTTTCTCTTGGGCAATCAAGGGAGTGTAGAGTTTAACTCCAACTAGGTATGTAGGGTTTTGAATGCGTGGTTTAATCCACACCCGTGCCCAGTTTCTCCCTAATCTATTAAATTCTACCATTCAATTCTTATGGGATTTTAACCCAATGCCTGAATCTTTGAGCAATTGATGTGGGTATGTTTCAAATATGTCTAAATTGATGGGTTTTGAATAATGGGCTGATTTTACATTTTTTAATCATTATATTGTGTACTAGTGTCTCAAACTTAAGGTGCCCAAATTATGAGAAATCCATGGGAGTTTATGATTATGAAGATTTTATAAGTATGATGTGAATTTTTGAATTAGAAGCATGTTTTCAATTACCCATGTTTTATGATCACGATTTCAATCAAATTGAGTATTTCAAGTATGTTTAAATATCGGGTAATGCCCACATGTCAAGCATAATTTTACGATTTACAATTATGACCGACTCATGGGCCTGATTTTATGGCTAGTTCACGAACATCCAAGCATGTCTATGATTATCATGATTTAACTATACCACGTATGTCATGTATGTTACCTTATGAGCATGTTGCATGTTTTGGGAGTAGTATTTAACATCGAATGGTTCGAGGCCCAGGTTACGCCCTGAATCTTAGAACTACGTGCCACCGTAGGTCATGTTTGGGACCTCCCTTGAGACTGTCCCCTTTTGCCCTAATGGGCCCTCATGAGTGATATCACACCTTTCATGGTTCTACCCTTGAAAGGTATGAACGGCCTCCTGACTAGGTTTATAGGTCGGACTCCATGTGTGCTCATATGGGGTATGTCGGTTATAAGAACCTCCCACTGTTCCTCATTGTTTATGCATGCTTATGTTTATAGGTCTTGGCTCAAGTCATGTTTTATAATGTTTTCTCTCATGTCTATGTTTACGATAAGTTTATGAATGTTTTGAAAACCTTGAGCCTTACGATTCATTTATGATTTTAGTATTATGATCATGTCATCCTACTCTCTTGAACTTTATGCATTTAATGTCCTTTTACTTACCTTGGCATACTCGGTACATTTCATGTACCGCCCCGCACACTTTCTATGCTGTATCATTTCATGATACAGGATCCAGCTCTCAGGCTCATCCTCGTCAGTAGTCCATTTATAGCTCGCTATCAGCCCCTTTTTGGTGAGTCCTCATGTCCGAGGGCCATATGTTCAGACTTTGATGTTTCTTTCAGTTTTCAGTATTATAGGGTTAGTTGGGGTGTTGTCCCATCAGCCCGTCTGTTATGATTAGAGGCTTTCAGACTATTTGTAGTACTCAGCTGTCATGTATGGATTTTGTGTCGCTTTTCTATCTTATGCTATGATTTTGTTTCTTCCATGATTTTATATTAAGTATTTCTCTTTCCTTGAATAAATTAGATGTATGCTCATGCAATGGGTCGACTTGGAGTCTTTTGGGGTTCCTTGTCCCGTGTTTACGATCCGGTCTACTCTCCGGTCGTGACATCCATAATAGTTCATCACGAGGAAATGTGAAAATTTTCATATATATAAGCCTTAGCTAGTTCATGGAAAGGATGTGTAGACATGAATAACGGGTAGTGAGGAGGAATAAAGATTCTCTCACATTTAGAGATAATCTTGCATAAATTAATTATTCCAAATACTTGATGAAAGAACCAAATTCTGAAGAAAAACTCCAAAACATCCATTCTTGAAATCTTGACATCGGTTTTCTTGAAAATCGTAAGGTTATAGTGTAAAATTATTAAGAATCCATATTTGGATGTTAGAAATAATTGAAAACAATTAGAATTATATGAGTTGGACTTACCTTCTTAACACTTAGAGTTTGAAAAGTTAGAGAATGGGATAAAAATTTCAGAAAAATGCACTTAGAAAAGCTTCAGGTTGTACGCAATAGAGGAAATTTTGCGTGCCCATTAGCCTGCACTACATAACTTGTGGAAGGCATGCTCATGCTCTCTTTGGGCATTAATTTGCTTCTTGACCATGCACGGAATGGCCCTGGATGCTAGTCTGGTCGCGTTGCGATCTTGTGGACTAGCACCCTGACAACTCTTTATTAAAATGTACATAACTCTTTATACAGAGCTTAGATTAACTAATAGTTTAATGTGTTGAAATTAGACTCAAAAATCTTTAATTGGATATGTAATTCACCACTAAATATTTATAATACTATATATATGTTTATTTGAAGTTGGACCTTATGCGAGCTCAATTGAAATTTAGCCCGTAGCTTAGCTTACAATTCACTTTGTGCTAGCACTCTCCTTAGACCTTAAATCACAAGTATGACCCTATCATCTTGGTTTGGGTATAGTTACTCATACTCAAAGGGTTAAATCGCAGTCCAAAGGTACGAGGTATTATAATATCTTTCCCTTGAGATCATTCATCCTCGAATGATAGTCATGGCTAGAAATAAAACTAACTCTGAAAGAAAGGGATTTGAGTAAATGGGCAAGCATATGGTAGTTGTGAGCAATCTTGTGAAATCTCTTGTGAGAGTTGAGTGCATTTCTCTTCTCTCTTGATCTTGTGAGTCTTTGTTATGTGTGATGTCATTATTTTAAAAAAGGATGCTTTCCTTGGCCTAATTGTGAGGGCATGTAGAATTGAAAGGCTGGGCATGTAGATTTTAATGGCTAGCATGTTTCACTTCTCTAATTTGGGTTTGAGCATGTTGAGATAATGTCATAAGTAGAGGTTGCATACTTAATTTAAATGGTTACGAGAAAATTTTGTGTTGGTTGATGGAGGGGGTGGCTAGACAAAATTTTGTGTATTGGTAGCTGTTGTTAACCACCCTAGTCATGATAATTTATGAATCCTGGAAATTAGTTAGGTGTAGGGTTGTTTCTCTTCTTAGTTTGGTTGAGAGCAAGCAAATGCTTTAAGTTGGGGGGTGCTTCACATATTAATATTATACTTGACAAGGCTTGATAGCTTCCCTAGAAAACTTTAACCTATCATGCCCGACCCTAAACTGGGTGAGGCCGACACTCTGTAACGACCCTTCTATTGTTACGCGGGGGGGGGGGGGGGGGGCAGGAATCAAATCGAACACCCCTCCCTGGCCTAAGTGTTGGTAGGAAGGTGTGGAGTAAGTGTTAAGAATGGTTTGTATGTAAGAAATGGGAGCTATTGGTTACGGGGGACCACTGCAGCAGAGGGATAACCGCTGTAGCGAGACCATTACCATTGTCGGAAACCCGCTATAAAGGAACAGAAAATATACTATCACATCCGCTGTGATGGTGGCTTAGGCGCTGTAGTGGGTCCGCTACAACGGAAATGTAACCGCTGTAGTGGATGACGGAAACAAGTAAGTGGGTTTTAAGTGGAATTTTAGGGGGTTTAACCCATTATTTCAAACACTAACTATGGGAACTCAAAGTGAATCCCTTAAGTGTAGAGCAGTTTTCCCTTCTCAAAGGTAAAAATCTTAGTCTATTCTCTTTACTTTGATGCCCTAACCCTGTAAAATCATTAGGAGGACCTGCAAAGGTGGAAATTCTACGTTGAAAAACCCTAGAACTAGGAGAGTTGGGTGGTGAAGGCTGTTGATTCCTAGGTCTGTAAGCATATAATTATTACTTCCTAGGGTGAATAAGATGACACTAGTTCATCATTCCTAAAATTTGAGACATAGAGTTTGGTAGAAGTGGGGAATTTAGTGTTAAAACTAGCTGAAAGAGGGTTTGGGGAGTAGAAAACCCATGAACTGGGGTTGAATGATCATGGTAGGATTAGAGTGGGATAACTTACTTGTAGGTAATGATTAAAACCCCATGAGGCGGGTAGAATAGGGATGGGACTGAAATTCCAAAACCCTTGTTTCCCAAAATAGTCTATTGATTCCAGGTTAATCATTTGTGCTAGATTTTGAATGTTCGGACACGCTAAGGAAAGGCAATGCTCCAGTAGAGTAACTTGAGGTTTCCCATCTTCAATCGAGGTAGGCTATGATTTAGAAGGAGTTAGACTTGAATAATAAGATATATTGAGTGGAATGACTATCTGTAGATTTGGTCTTCGGACATTGCTTGTTGTTATACTTTTCTATTGAATTCTAATATTGAATGGTTTTTTCTATGGAATCCTTATTTATGTGATGCGTTCAGTGGATGCTAAGAGATTGTTCTTGTTCGTTTGTATTTCCTGGACATGATCACTAAATTGTGTGAGTATTTAAGTTGAGGGAGGTAAGATGAGCCCTCCCAAGGGTCAAAAAACTAACTGAGTGATAAAACACCGAGATGTGTGAATGGAAGTGGATAATATGAATGTTTTGAGATGAGTGGCTCATGCCCGGAGGGGGGGGGGGGGAGCATCTGGGCAAGCAATAATGGTTGAGTGGCTCGTGTCCAAGGGGAGCATTCGAATGAGCAGATGAGTAGGAGCGGGTACCACGACAGTATAGTGAATTTCTAGAATCCCCTGTAGGTCATGATTGGAAGGGTAGAAATAAGACCCTCTGACATATGTGTGCATTGATGTTCAGTGTTGGTGTGTTCATGGTGATTTGATGGAGGAATGTGCCTGGTATATCACCATTCATTATATTATTTAACTGAGAGTAAGAAGTAAGATCGGTCTAGGAATATGAGGACCTAAATGAATTGAATCTATGGTCATGTATTTTGTGCATTTGAATGCTGATGTGTTTATAACTATTTGATGGTTTATATGAAGTTAAATAAGGACTCATGATGAGTTGTGAAAACTTTCGTGAATGGTTCATTGAATATTCCTTCTGATTATGATGTGTTGATTGTTTATTGACGACTATGAATAACTTGGATGAACATAATGAATAGAATATTGAAAAGAGTTAAGAGAGTGGTGGGTGTGCAGCTAAGTCGAGCTACTGCCAAGGCAGTACTGCTGCAGGCAGAACATACTTCACTGCAGCAAGACCATGGCAGCGATCAAGTGACCATTGCAGTGAGGCCCAATCTAGTGAGCAGGCCGGCTAGCACCCTACACAGATTAAATTTCTAAATGAGTATTAATTACTGTAATTGTGTCCTGAGGTAATTGCATATTGTTGTTTCATATATACATATTTTATTTAAGGTCAATCAATGATGCCTACCAGTGCTGTGTTTTGTACTGATGTTACTCCTGCCTTTCTCTTTTGAGTGCTGAACTCATTCCCAGAAGCTCATATCGTCCTCATCTCTAAAGTATCAACGGATTTATAGAAAGGTGAGCGTCTCAAGACGTGCTGATCGACTCTGCCGCGGCTGTTGTCTCCAGTTCAGACACTAACTATTTTCTTATCATTTTCTTTTTCTTTGGGATTACTCTTAGACAATGATTGGTAGATGTCCTCGTGTATAATGATTATCAGATTCTGGGAGTGTTTTAAATAAAGGGCTGTTATTATTTCAATTTGATTTAGTGATGTTTCGTTTATTTATATTCATAATGTGATATATTTCTTAATGTTGTGGATGGTAGTGGGTATTTAGTAGGGAATCCTTGGTTCACCCACCAGGAGGGTTAGTGTGGGTGCCAATCACGACCGTTTGGGTCGTGACAAAGTTGGTATTAAATCTCTAGGTTCGTTGATTTTATTGCACGAGGACGAGTCTAGTAGAGTCTCGCGGATCGGTGCAAAGACGTCCATAACTTATCTTTGAGAGGCTACAAGACTTTAGCAAAACTCCTTTCTTTCTTTTCTTTTCATGCTATTACTTTATTCTGATTGGTATCTTGTGATCCAAATTGGTATCTAATAATTTTTCTTTATTTCTCTCACAGATGGTGAGAACATGTATAGGCAGAAACAAAGAGGAAGCACTCAGGCCAACAACAACAATCGCAGTTCACCGTAGAGGACGGGGCAGAGGTCGCAGGCGGAGGCCTTATGCTACTAGAGGAAGGGTTCGCACTCCTTTTTTAATTTGGGAGATCAGTAGTGCAGGAAATGGTGGCTATGGAGATAGAGGTTCTGACTCTGGGAGAGGCTACAACCGCTCCAGCATCCTCCAAGATCCTGGCTCAAGTTCTTCACCTTTTGAGCGATCTCGTTGGTAATGGGGTAGCGCCACTGACTCCCGTAGGGAAACAGTCGGGGATACAACATACAGCTAATGTCGCTCCCCATATTGTTGATATTTCATAGGTAGTGATGTTTTCGAGACCTGTAGCTGAACTGGTAATGACTAGAGAGGAGCATGACTTGCTCTGGAGGTTCACAAAGATGAAGCCTTCCACCTTTTACAATACTAAAGCGGAGGACACCTATGAGTTTATCATTGACTGTCATGAGAGGCTCCACAAAATGGGAGCAGTGGAGAAGTATGGGGTAGAGTTTGTCACCTTCTAGTTGGTAGGTAAAGCTTAGCTCTGGTGGAGCGATTTTGTGGAATGCAGACCCGCGAGGTCACCACCATTGACTTACACCCAGTTCTACTCCACTTTTCTGGAGCAGTACGTCCTATGTACCCTGTGAGATTGGAGGCGGGATGAGTTCACCACTATTAAGCAGGGGACCTCTTAAGTTGCTGCACACGAGACCCGATTCCACTTACTGTCTAGGTATGCTCTGCCCTCATTGCCCATAGAAGAGGAGAGGATCAGATGAATTGTTAAGGGCCTAAATGTGAGTCTCCAGTTGTCATCCCTTCAGATTGTCTTTGTAGGTAAGACCTTTCAGGAGGTAGTAGAGTTTCTGAAAAATGTGGAGGGGGTGAAATAGGATGGTTACGGAAAGAGTGTCGAGAAGAAGGCTCAGAAGCTAGGTACTCACAGAGGTTCCTTTGCTAGGACTCCAATTCCCTATGTCTACTCAGGATGCCCTATTCAGTTAGCTATGCAGGTGTCAATCGGAGGTTCGCCAGGGACCACTCCACAACCATCAGGTATAGTCAGGTGTACTCAGATAGTTCGCACAGATTTTGGGGCTCTCCCTATTTCCTCTATTCTGACTAAGAGACCAGTGATTAAGAAGGTGTGACATGAGTGCACGGAGTATGGCCATATCTGTAGATGGTGTCCCAGGTTTGGTCTGGGTGGGCAGATTGTTCCGCACCTAGCTCCTCAAGCTTCAGCCTCTACCGAGATAGGAGGAAGTATGCTTAGCAGAGATCACGTACAACTAGGGTGGGGAAATTAGCCATCAGTTAGAGGTGGCACCCAGTTGAGTAGAGGAGGTGCCTAGGTCGAAAGGGGTGGCGATCAGTCTGGTAGAGAGGTTTCACAGCCCAACAAGGCAGAGTCTCAGGTAGGTAATTCGACCCACTTCTATGCATTTTTGGGTAGTCCCGAGGAAAAGGCTTTAGATGCCATTATCAGAGGTATGATTTTTGTATGCGACAAAATGGCTATGGCTTTGTTTGATCCTAGTTCTGCTCTTTCCCATGTGTCTTCTTATTTTTCTATGTGATTGGATCTCGCTAGTGATGTACTTGATATTTCTATCCATGTGTCTACTCTTGTTGGGGATTCTGTGGTGGTGAATAGGGTCAGTCGTGCTTGCATGGTTGACTTCATGGGTTGTGACACTCGGGTAGATTTTGTGATCTTAGACATGGTAGATTTAGATGTGATTTTGGAAAATATCTAGTTGTCTCTGTACCATGCCATTTTGGATTGCCATGCTAAGACCATCACCATAGTGGGGCTAGGGTCATCCAGGTTGGAGTGGAAAGGGAATTGTAGCCCTGCTCCTAAGAAACTTATCTCTTATATTCGTGACAGAAAATTAATAGGGTGGGGGTGGATACCAGTTCAGAGGGTTCTTATATAGAGTCGGTCCCGGTAGTTTGTGAATTCTTAGAGGTATTTCCCATGGATCTGCCTGGCATGCTGCCGGACCACGATATTAATTTCTGCATAGATCTAGAGCCTGGGACTTGGCTTATTTCTATACCACCATACAGAATGGAACCAGCTAAGTTGAGGGTACTTAAGGAGAAGTCGCAGGAGCTATTTAGTAAGGGATTTATCAGGCCGAGTGTCTCTCTGTAGGGTGCCTAGGTCTTGTTTGTGAAAAGAAGGATGGCAATATGCGAATGCGCATTGATTACCGTCAGCTAAATAATGTAACCATCTGAAATAAATACCCTCTTCCTCGAATAGATGACCTGTTTGATCAGTTACAGGGACAACGGTGTTCTCAAAGATTGACCTGAGATCGGGCTATCATCAGCTGAAAATTTATGTGAGGATATTCCCAAGACAGCTTTTTAGAGCAGGTATGGACATTATGATTTCCTAGTCATGTCCTCAGGACTCACTAATGCTAGAAAAACATTCATGAGCTTGATGAATGGTATCTTCCAACCCTATCTAGATTTATTTATAATCGTGTTGATTGATGATATCTTGGTATACTCTAAGACTAAGAAGGAACATAAGAATCATATGAGGATTGTGCTGGGGTTGCTGAAGGAGAAACACCTGTATGCTATGTTCACCAAATATGAATTTTGGCTAGAGTCGGTATCTTTTCTAGGACATGTAGTTTTCAAGGAGGGGATTAAGGTGGATCCAAAGAAGGTGGAGGTATCCCGAAATTGGGCTAGGCCCACTACAGTAATAGAGATTTGGAGTTTTGTGGGGCTGGCCAGCTATTACCGCTAGTTTATGAAGGGATTTGCATCCATTGTCTAGGTGTTGACAAGAATGAATCAAAAGGATGTTCCTTTCTATTAGTCTGAGGAATGTGAAGAGAGATTTCATAAGCTCAAAACCCTGCTAACCACGACATCTATCCTGGCACTATCTTTCTTTTGCTCCTTCCAGGCGATCGGAAAAGAAAGAAATGATTAATATATTCAAGATAATTATGTATTTACAAAATACCGTCTCAATTCATCCTATTTCATTAGATTGTGGTAGAAGTTAAAAATTTTGTAGTTTATTATGATGCCTTACGATTTGGTTGGGTGTTGTGTTAACGTAGGAAGGACAGGTCATCGCTTATGCTTCGAGACAGTTGAAGGTGCACAAGAAGAATTACCCCACACATGACCTAGAGGTTGCCATGGTGGTGTTTGGCCTGAAAATTTAGAGGCATTACTTATACGGGGAACATTATGAGGTGTTCACGGACCATCACAGCCTGTAGTATCTTTGCTCACAAAATGACCTTAATCTGACGCAACGAAGATGGATGGAACTACATAAGGACTATGATGTCACAATCCTGTATCACCCAGGGAAGACCAATGTGGTGGAAAATGCCTTGAGCTGAAAAGCAGTGAGTATGGGTAGTCTAGCATGCTTGGAAGCTACCCGACGACCGATTTCCCGAGAAGTCTAGACACTGGCGAACAGTTTGATGAGACTTTCATTGACAGAAACAGGTGGTATACTAGCCAGCATGGAGGCTAAGTCTTCATTGCTAAAAGAGGTAAAAGCCAGACAGTTTGAGGATGCAAACATGAGTAAGATTCCGGACAAGGTTTTATAAGGGGAAGCTAAGGAAGCGCCATTAGATGATGAAGGGGTCTTGGGAATAAGGGGATGTGTATGTGGTTTCCCGGTTGATGAACTGATCAAAACCATCCTGTCAGAAGCTCACAAATCAAGGTACTCTATCCATCTTGGGGTTACTAAAATGTATCATGACCCGAAAAGACATTATTAGTGAGGCAGAATAAAGAGGGACATTGTCAATCATGTTGCCCAGTGCCTAAACTATCAACAGGTGAAGTATGAACTTCAGAAGCCTGGGGGAGTACTTTAGAGGATTCCCATCCTAGAGTGGAAGTGGGAGTGAATAGTGATAGACTTTGTGGTTGGTCTTCTAAAGACGTTTGGAAAGTTTGACTCCAGTTGGTCTTTGTTGATAGGCTGACTAAGTTTTCCCACTTCTTACCTTTTCAAGTGACTTATAATGTTGAGAAACTGTACATTGGAAAAGTTTGACTCCATTTGGTCATTGTTTACAGATTGACTAAGGCTGCCCACTTCTTAACTCTTCAACTAAAGTACAATGTTGAGAAACTATCCAAGCTGTATGTGAATTAAGTGATTTGGTTACATGGGGTGCTGGTTTCAATAATTTTGTACAGGGGTACATAGTTTACCTCCTATATTTTGGAGGACCTTGCAGGCAGAACTAAGTACCAGGTTGGACCTAAGAACAACTTTCCATCCGTAGATGGGCAATTAGAAAGGACTATTCAGGTGTTAGAAGACATGTTCCAAGCCTGCATGATTAATTTTGGTGTCCATTGGGATAAATTTTTACCTTTGACCGAGTTTGCTTACAATAACAGCTATCATTCGAGTATTGGCATGGCGGCATTCGAAGCTCTTTATGGGAGGAAATGCATATTTCCGATCAGATGTTTTGATGCATTTGAAATAAGGCCTTGGGGGTGCTGTAATACCCCGAAAGTTCCTAAGACTAGCCTCGAGATTTGAAATATGATCAGTAGCAAAAGGTGGAAAAATGTCTTAGGACAACTTATGCTACGAGTAATGGAAAGGACTAACGAGTCGTGGTTTGATGATTGAGCTATCCAACTTAGATTATACGGGTCGTACTTGTGGGAAAGAACAGGTCGTGATGAAACTCATTAGAAGGTTGGAGGAGCTAGACTCCTGAGAAGGAAGCCACTTGTGTGACCAAGGCCGACATGCATAACAAATATCCACAACTATTTATAGAATCTGGTATGTCCTCTTCCTTGCTTTTGTAGGTTATTTGAGGAAGATCAATATTTTAATTGATATCTAATGTAACAATTCGTCTATCGTTGGGGGGATAAGACTGCACACCCCTCTCTAGCCTAAGTGTTGGTGGGAAGATGTGGAGTAAGTGTCAAGGAAATTTTAAGTTGTCGAATTGTTTGTGTGCAAGAAATGGGAGCCATTGGTTACGGGGACCGCTGAAATGGAGGGATAATTTCTACAACAAGACCGTTACCATGATAAGAGATCTTCTATAACGGATCGAAAATTATACCATCGAATCCGCTGTGATGGTAGCTTGGGCACTGTAGCGGAAATATGACCACTTCAGCGGATGACAAGAATAAGTAAGTAGGTTTTAAGTGGGATTTCAGAGGATTTACCCCATTATTTCAAACACGAACTATGAGAACTCAGAGCAAATTCCCCAAGTGTAGAGCAGTTTTCTCTTCTCAAAGATAAAAATCTTAGTCTATCTCTTCACTTTGATGCCCCAACCCCGTAGAATCGTCAGAGGGACCTGAAATGGTGGAAATTCTAGGTTGAAAAACCCTAGAACTAGGAGAGTAGGGGAAATTGGCTGGGTGGTGAAGGTTGTTAATTCCTAGGTCTGTAAGCGTGTAATTATTACTCCCTAGGGTGAATGAGATGGTGCTAGTTCATCATTCCTAAAATTTGAGACCTAGAGTTTGGTAGAAGTGGCAAATTTCATGTTAAAACTGCCTGAAAGAGAGTTTGGGGAGTAGAAACCCCATGAACCAGGGTTGAATGATCATGGTATGATTAAAGTGGGATGACTTACTCGTGGGTAATTATTAAAACCCCATAAGGCGGGTAGAACTGAGGTGGGTTTAAATTTCCAAAAATCTTGTTCCCTGATATAGTTAATTGATTTCCAGTTAATCTTTTGTGATATATTTTGAACGTTCGAAAGAGCTTAGAAAAGGAAAGGCTCCAGCGGAGTAACTTGAGGTTTCCTATCTTCAATTGAGGTAGGTTATGGTTTAGAAGGAGTTAGGCTTGAATAATAAGATATCTTGTGTGGAATGACTATGTGTGGATTTGGTCTTCACACATTACTTATTGTTAATTTTCTATTGAATTCTAATATTGAATAGTTTTTGCTATGGAATCGTTATTTATGTTATGTGGCCAATGGACGCTAAGAGATTATTCTTGGTCGTTTGTATTGTTTGAACATGATCACTGAATTGTGTGAGCATTTAAGTGTGGGGAAGTAAGATGAGCCCTCCCAAGGGTCAAATAACTTACTGAGTGGTTAAAACACTGAGATGTATGAATGTAAGTAGATAATATAAATGTCCTGAGACGAGCGGCTCGAGCCCGATGGGAGCATCTGAGCAAGCAATGATGGTTGAGTGGCATGTATTCGAGGGGAGCATTCAGACGAGCAGATGAGTGGGAGTGGGTACCATGCTGGTGCAGTACATGAATTTCTAGAGTCCCCTGCAGGTCATGACTGGAAGGGTAGAAATAAGACCCTCTGGCATGTGTGTACATTGATGTAAAGTGTTGGTGTGCTCATGGTGATGTGATAAAAGCATGTGATGATGTCCAAATCCACTTCTCAAAAGGAGAAAGTGTAAATGGTCGTTGCCATATAATTACCCAAGTCGTGAGTCGGGGTCGAATCTACAGGGAATAGTGGTTTGATGGGACAAAAGTTATATATCGAATAGAACTAAATTGCATCAACGCATTGAAAATGGAAAAGTAAATGTTGCGGGAAAGTAGGATCTTAATTTGAATTCAAATCAACTACCAATGAAAAACAAGGCAACAAAATTGAATGAAGAAAGATGAGCAAGGGCTAGGGGTGCACTATTGATAGGGCATCGATTGGATTGGAATTAACAAAGAAATCAAATTATTACTCACAAGCATAAATAACCATAGACAAGACGGCACCCAATGTTTTTCAACAACTTGGGTGCCTTTTTCCTCGGGTTTTCTCAAACCCCAAGGTCTCAATTAATTCATTCACTATGGCTTGGGCAAGAATTGAACTATGTCTAGAATCAACTCTTTAATGGGTGTATGAAAATGGGTTTTGGCTATCTCTAGACCAACCCCACATAATCAACACCCAAATACCCACCATTGTTTTCTCACCCATATTTTATTCTCCTTTTTAGAGAAAAAATCGAATAAGTAAACATAACCCACATTTGCAAAGTGGATAATTCAATTATAATTTGGAGAAAACATCAGATTTATACTAAATGAGTAATTATAAGATCAATTTAGCAATATCCAATTCAATTTAGCCCCAATCATGCACACACTTGTAGCAAAATATGTTACACCCCGTAAGTTTCTAGTGTTTAGTTGGCCTATTCTCATGTTGGTTGAGAGTTTTAGAGTGCCCCACGTGCAAGGAAAGGGCCCGGGGAAAGGCTGAACGAGTGCCAAGTTGGGATTTCGTGAGAGGAGGCCGAACCAAGCTTCCCAGAGGGGCAAAGTGGGACAGAGCAGAATCAGCGCGTTAGCCAACGTGGCACGAAGCTGAAACGGCGCGATGGCCAACATGCCACGTTGCCATGTATTCTGCTTCAAGTATATATAGGCCTCACCCTTAGGATTCTTGTTTATTTTCATATACCTCACGACCAGTGGAGATTATGACATAGGGAATAAATAATTTTCATCCGATTACGCTGCTAAACACCATCCAAATTCAAATTAACTCCGGGTATCGAAGTATAAGGCTGCAGGGAGCATTTTTATGGAGTTAGTTTCGTGAAATTCGCCCGGCGAATCGTCGTCCCGCCGAGCCAAAGCTGTTGGAATTGCTCCAAACTAGTGTCAATATGATCACAGACTTAAAATAAGTATTTCTCCCTTCTAGATCTCCGAGAAATCACGAGTTCTTGATCGTATTTCGATAAGTTGAAGTATAGTCAATATATATATATATATATAAAGTTATTGTTTTCTTTGAATTCAGTAACAAAGTTGGCCCTATTCTTCTATTAATATGATTACAGTTGAGAAGGGCAGTTGAATATGAGCTGATACTCATTAGTTAGTCAGAAATCAGCGAACGAGGTATGTAAGGCTTAACCCTCGGCAAGTATCCTAGTCGTACAGTGTTACGACTTATGTCCTCAAATAGAAATAACGATCTCAAATGCTACAGATAGTTGTTACCATTAGATTGTAATTAGATATGTTGTAATTAGCTGCTATTGACATACGTATATAAATATCATATATGTTGCGATTAGCTGCTAAAAGGGATTACAGTTACATAAATTCTGGTTAGCTGTTAGAACACATGTACAGATTGTACTGTAGGACTCCTGGTTAAAGGAAGCAGGTTAAGTGTGATTCACATTATGAACTCTATAAAAACTCTTTTAATTCTCAGTTTATTGTGATGGTAGACTTATATGTTTGTTGCTAGGCCTAGACTTCAGAGACTCTTAAGAGTTAGTAGCCTGAATCAGTTGGTTAAACAGTATGGGCGTAATTAGGCGGTCTGATGACCAGTTGGCACCTGTATTAGCAGGAAATAATCCTTAGAGGTCATTGGCGTTATCGCACGTCCCAGAACCAGAAATAGACCGAATAGGTGTATTCTAGAGTTAGTGACACCAGGATTCTCCAGTGTATTGAGTGATCGCCCACCATCCCTTTAGCCTTATCAGTGATTGTCAGTCTTAGTCGATCTAACAATTGTCATGTTGGATGCCAGAAAGCCAGCCCAGTCGTCTGAGTCAGATAAACCCGTGGGTACCCCAAGGAGGGGTCCACAACAGTAGTCAGTGACGGGCCAGCACCCTAGCTGGTTCTTGTAATGTATTCAGGTATAGGGTGCCAGGAGAGGGCCAGTCTATATAGAATTGTCTATAAGATTGAGAATTGCCCAGAACAACAATATAGATCTGAGTGGATTCAGAAAAGGCCTAAGGAGTCAGTATCTTCTAGTACAATGTTAACCACAAATTAAGGAGATCGGTAAGCTCCCTATGAAGGACCAGGGTGCGGATCGCGTAGAAGAAAGTTCGATCAAGCCCAATACTATTGTTGTTTAATTAGAGGAATAAAGTAGTTAGCTATCCCTAATCCCATAGTTATTCATGAGTTATAGAGGTTCGAGTGGGACATTCAGAGTATTTTTAGGCCACTTAAGACCTCGCTCTATTCAGCCCAGACTATTAGAGATCATGATCACTATCAGGATCCTCTGATTAGATACGGGCGCATGGCGCGCCTGCGGACAGCCATACAGATTATCCCAGAAGTGAGTAGCATTAGCATGAGGCCCAGAAGGCCAGATATGCTCTCGTTATACAAATAGATTGATTAGTCAATTTCTTTAGTGTAGTAATCCAGTATGAATCCCAGTAAAGCATGTCAGGAGTATGTTATTATGTGCAGTTATTGTTATCAGTTAAGACCTGTAATTGTATTGTTTTGGGCTGGATTACCTTTATAGCTTCCGTGACCGTCCCAGGGTTAATAGTTGTGTTGACTCATCCACAAGAGGGCGAGGGTACGTCGCTCTATGAAGCGGCATGCCGTCTGCAAGGGACGAAGATGGGGAGCCAGCTCCTCATATTTTGCCGTGGTTGGCCTATACACACCCCCGCCGGGCACTTGCGCCCGGGGTGTAGATATCAGGAGTCCTTTGGACTCAGGCACAACTATAGTTAGGGGCCCAAGTTGCATACCCAGGGGATCGGCAGGATGCTTTTAGCTGGTAGTTGACTTAGTATGACCTGGATAGGGGTAAATAGATTGAGGTGTACCCACAAGGGCTAATGGGGACCCGTGTGGGTTGTTTTATGTTGATTGTACCTTCTGGCTTATGGGAGCTAGGTAAGGTTTACGTTTATGTGATGTTGCTTTAGTTACTGATAGTTAGACAGTAAGACGTTTTGTTTGTCAAGTATGACCCCTACCCTTCTTATTACAGTTATGTTTAGTCCTAATTCCACTACTTCTGTTAGCTTCAGTCTGTTTCCTTTACTTCAGCTATGGTCAGCTTAATTTCTTACTTTAAGTCATTTACAGCTATTGCTTTACATACTCAGTACCTGTGGTACTGACGTCCTCTTTTGGGGCGCTGCGTTACTTGCCTGCAGGTACACCTAGACGAGGAGCAGATCCCTCGTAGTTCCAGTCAGTCGCACAGAGCCATCAGCTCCCTTCTTTCGGAGCTTGTGTGATAGAGGTTTACTTCTTTTGTTTGTACAGTATGGGTAGGCCGGGGCCCTGTCCCAACCATCTTATTACTCCTAGAGGCTTGCAGATTGTATCATTCCTTGTGGTTAGATGTATCGGCCGTGTGGAGCCGTATGTGATGTGGACTATATGTGTTGGCCGTGTGGGACCTTGTTTAGCTTTTTATTTTCACAGGTGGCTATAGGCCTTGTCGGTCGGGTGTTGTATTTACAGCCGCTATATAGCCCGTTGTTTTCTTGATTTATAGAATTAGAGCCAGCCTTGCACTAGAGGTTCTTAGGCTCAGATAGCTCAGTAGTTTAGGTTCTAGTAGGGCACCAGGTGCCAGTCACGCCTCCCAAGGTGGGGTGTGACAAACTTGGCATCAGAGCAGGTCATATCCCAGGGAGTCTGTAAGCCGTGCTAAGTAGAGTCTTGTCTATGGATGTGTTGTGCACCACATACTATATAAGGAGGCTGCAAGGAATTATAGGGTGGTCACTCTTTCTTCTTCTCAGATCGTGCTATAGAGAAAGGTTGTATAGGGTTAAGTCCCTAAGTTTTCCTTGTTATTTCTGTCTAGGGCAATGTTTGATATAAGATAGACACCAGCCAGTTGCAAGACAACTACAGTGGCAGGAGGAGGTATCATTAAGATGCCACAGTCGGGAGATAGTCAGCCTAAGGACGGGAGTGGACGTCCTTGATCACCCTAATACTCTCCGGAGGTACCAGGAACCTCACACTGTGATGCATCTACCAGTACCATCCCCAGTTCATTTTTACAACCTCAGAGTAGAAAGCCAGGAGTACAATGTATATACGAGTTAAACTATCTATTGGATATACAAGATCTGATCAAGACGACAGTTAGTATTAGATTACTTGATGGATGTAAGAAAGAGAGGGAAATACAGGATTCCCACCTCCATCCTTTCGAATGTTGTACAGTTCCATATTTTCGTTTCATTACGGTAAGAAAAGATTATTCCTACCCCTTAGCTTTGTTTCCAGTATAGAGGAGGGCATAAGAATTCAGGAGATGCTGCCCAGAGTAAATAGTAAGCGAAGGTTGGATTTGTTGACTCCAAAAAATGTTCGGAAAGAGTAGGGAGCCCCAATGTTTATGTAAGTTGTCCAGACCTTCACGGTAATAAGTCAGAAGAGTGGGTAATACTACCAGCTTACTTGAAGTGTGTGTAAGAAATCCATCAGCGATAAACTCCCAGTAATAGTCAAGTTCAAGTCAGAAAAAGGCTGAATCCGCCGTAGCATACTAATGACGGCAGGATATGCCTGCAAGATAATGGTTATGATCTTAGTTGTGATATCGAAAGACAGGGAGGTCATATGAATAAAATGGGTCCGATTGCAAGCTAGAATAAGTATAGGTCGAAACCTAGCTGGTAACCTTATTGACAATGTAAGGTGGGTACCATGACCCCCAGAGCTCAGTCTAAAGAAGGTAAGGGGGAAAGCACGAAAACCACACTTTGGAGGAAATTAGAATCACCTCTAGGTTGATAGAACATCGTATGTTGAGGACTAAGCCTTGGGCTAACAGTTAAGAGACAGTAAGGCTGTAACCTAGAATGTTGCGGTACGTCCGCCTAAGGGGAAGGTACGAGAGTGCCGACATGGAGACTCTACTCTAGTACAACTTGGAAACAAGGCCCAGCGGATAGTTATGGGCCTTCAATATAACAACAAGCAAGGTCACAAGGTCCGGATGTTGACCTCATGTTCCAAAGGTGGCGGAACTTCAAATAGCAGACTATAGCTAAGGTGCATGTGTTCGTTGACCCAGAATTTAATGAAAAATGCAATGAGATGGTACGAGAGGACAAGAGATATCATTAAATCATAGAAGAAGAGCCCTAGTGACAGGCCAGAAAAGGTGAAATAGCAGGAACCGAGTTATCCAATATAAGAGATGGTCATGTCTGCAAGGGAGTGGAGAGTAAGTAATATGAATACAGTCACAGGGTTATCTCACACCAGGTGTAGCTTGACCTTATTTGAGTCAGTATAATAAGACCAATGAGGTCAATTCATGCCTCGCCAGATGAAATTATGTCACTATTAAGACTTATGTCAGGTTAAATACCTCAGAAGTAGATGGAGTGCGTGGAGCCTCAGTGTTTGATAAACTCCGACAGAGGGGCGCAATCTGCGACTAAATTTTATTAAAGGATGTTAGAACAGATGGTGACATATGTCAACTTAAGCACGGTTCCTCGTACCCTAACTGGTGGCTAAGTAGGATATACAACTCAAACTCTCGAGGTCCACAATAGATGAAAGTGGAAGCCTTCTAGAGGATAACTTCATGCAGGTAGAGCAAACCTGGACATGTTAAAATTGGCAAGGTATCAGAGAACATCTGCTGATTGCTTAGAGCCGCCAGAAATCTTATGCTGATGTGCAGCAGAGAAACCTAGAGTTTAGTGTGGGTGATTGGGTATTCCTGAAGGTTTCATCGATGAAGGGTGTGGTGAGATTTTGTAAGAGAGGCAAGCTCAGCCCAAGGTTTATTGGGCCTTATTAAATTCGATGAAGGATAAGCAAGGTGACGTATGAATTGGATTTACCTCCAGAATTAGAACCCATTCACCCAGTTTTTCATGTATCAATGCTGAGGAAGTGTATAGGAGATCCCTCCTGGATTGTTCCAGTCCAAGACGTTCAAATCACCGAGGAGTTAACTTATGAAGAAGCTCCAGTAGCCATACTAGATCAGCAGATCCACAGATTAAGAACTAAAGATGTTGCTTCTGTTAAAGTGTTATGGTGAAATAAGAACTGAGAGGAGATGACCTTGGGAGGCAGAAGATGATATGAAAACTAGATATCCTCAGTTATTTCAGACTTTGTCAGATTGTGCAGCTAGAGGTATGTTGACGTTGTTGTTTTATAAGTTGAATATATACATGTTTATGTGAGATAATTGATTTCAGTCTATTGTGAAATGAATGCCATAGTATTGTGTGGAGTACCTGTATTGGACTTTTATGCGTTTCAGGATTTTTGGACAGTCCATATTACAGGGGAGACTCTGCCGAAAGTTTTCCATAACAAGTAATTGCAAGTTAAAGTTCTTCCAAGCAGAAGTTAACATTCGAGGAAGAATGTTCTGAAGGGGGGAGGATGTTACACCCCATAAGTTTCTAGTATTTAGTTGGCCTATCCGCATGTTGGTTGAGAGTTTTAGAGTGCCCCATGTGCGAGGAAAGGGCCCGGGAAAAGGCCGAATGAGTGCCAAGTTGGGATTTCGCGAGAGGAGGCCGAACAAAGCTGCCCAGAGGGGCAAAGTGGCACGGAGCAGAATCAGCGCGTTAGCCAACATGGCGCGGAGCTGAAATGACGCGTTGGCCAACGTGCCACGTTTCCATGTATTCTGCTTCAAGTATATATAGGCCTCACCCTTAGGATTCTTGTTTATTTTCATATACCCCACAACCAGTGGAGATTATGACGAAGGGAATAAATAATTTTCATCCAATCACACCACTAAACACCATCCAAATTCAAATTAACCTTGGGTATCGTAGTATAAGGCTGCAGAGAGCATTTCTATGGAGTTAGTTTCGTGAAATTCACCCGGCGAATCCTCGTCCTGCCAAGCCAAAGCTGTTGGAATTGCTCCAAACTTGTGTCAATACGATCACAGACTTAAAATAAGTATTTCTCCCTTCTAGATATCTGAGAAATCATGAGTTCTTGATCGTATTTCGATAAGTTGAAGTATAGTCAATATATATATATATATATATAAGGTTATTGTTTTCTTTGAATTCAGTAACAAAGTTGGCCCTATTCTTCTATTAATATGATTACAGTTGAGAAGGGTAGTTTAATACGAGCTGATACTCATTAGTTAGTCAGAAATCGGCGAACGAGATATGTAAGGCTTAACCCTCGGCAAGTATCCTAGTCGTACAATGTTACGACTTATGTTCTCAAATAAAAATAACAATCTCAGATGCTGCAGATAGTTGTTACCATTAGAATGTAATTTGATATGTTCTAATAGATGCTATTGACATACGTATGTAAATATCATATATGTTGCGATTAGCTGCTAACAGGGATTACAGTTACATAAATTCTGGTTAGCTGTTAGAACACATGTACAGATTATACAGCAGGACTCCTAGTTAAAGGAAGCAGGTTAAGTGTGATTCACATTATGAACGCCATAGAAACTCTTTTAATTCTCAGTTTATTGTGATGGTAGACTTATATGTTTGTTGCCAGGCCTAGACTTCAGAGGCTCGTAATAGTTAGTAGCCTGAATCAGTTGGTTAAACAGTATGGGAACAGTTAGGCGGTCTGACGACCAGTTCGTGCCTGTATTAGCAGGAAAGCATCCTTAGAGGTCATTGGCGTTATCGCACATCCCAGAACTAGAAATAGAGACCGAATAGGTGTAATCTAGAGTTAGCGACACCAGGATTCTCCAGTGTAATGAGTGATCGCCGCCATCCCTTTAGCCTTATCAGTGATTGTCAGTCTTAGTCGATCTAACAGTTATCATGTAGGATGCCAGCAAGCCAACCCAGTAGTCCGATTCAGATAAACCCGTGGGTACCCCAAGGAGGGGTCCACATCAGTAGTCAGTGACGGGCCAGCACCCTAGCCGGTTCTTGTAAGGTATTCAGGTACGGGGTGCCAGGAGAGGGCCAGTCAATATAGAATTGCCTATAAGATTTAAAATTACCCAGAACAACAATATAGATCCGAGTGGATTCAGACAAGGCCTAAGGAGTCAGTAGTACTCTGCTAGTACACTGTTAACCAAAAGTTAAGGAGATCGGTAAGATCCCTGTGAAGGACCAGTGTTCTGATCGCGTAGAAGCAAGTTCAATCAAGCCCAACCCTATAGTTGTTTAATTAGAGGAATAAAGTAGTTAGCTATCCGTAATCCCACAGTTATTCATGAGTTATAGAGGTCCGAGTGGGACATTCAGAGTATTGTTAGGCCACTTAAGACCTCGCTTTATTCAGCCCAGACTATTAGAGATCATGATCACTATCGGGATCCTCTGATCAGATACGGGCGCATGGCGCGCCTACAGACAGCCATACAAATTATCCCAGAAGCGAGTAGCATTAGTATGAGGCCCAGAAGGCCAGATATGCTATTGTTATACAGATAGATTGATTAGTCAATTTCTTTAGTGTAGTAATCCAGTATGAATCCCAGTAAAGCATGTCAGGAGTATGTTATTATGTGCAATTATTGTTATCAGTTGAGACCTGTAATTGAATTATTTTGGGATGGATTACTTGTATAGCTTTCATGACTGCCCCAGGGTTAATACCTGTGTCGACTAGTCCTCCAGAGGGCTTGTCTCTCTACGGAGCGGCATGCCATTCGCATGGGATGAAGATGGGGAGCCAGCTCCTCATATTTTGTTGTGGTTTGCCTATACACACCCCCGCCGAGCGCTTGCGCCCAGGGTGTAGATATCAGGAGTCCTTCAGACTCAGACACAGCTATAGTCAGGGGCCCAGCGGGCCCAAGTTGCATACCCAGGGGAACGGCAGGATGCTTTTTGCTGGTAGTTGGCTTAGTATGACCTGGATAGGGGTAAATAGATTGAGGTGTACTCACTAGGGATAATGGGGGCCCATGTGGGTTGTTTTATGTTGATTGTACCTTCCGGCTTATGGGAGCCAGGTAAGGTTTACGTGTATGTTATGTTGCTTTAGTTACTGATAGTTAGAAAGTAAGACGTTTTGTTTGTCAGGTATGACCCCTACCCTTCTTATTACAGTTATGTTTAGTCCTGATTCCACTACTTCCGTCAGCTTTAGTCCGTTTCCTTTACTTCAGCTATGGTCAGCTTAATTTCTTACTTTAAGTCATTTACAGCTATTGCTTTACATACTCAGTACCTGTGGTACTAACTCCCTCTTTTGGGGCGCTGCATTACTTGCCTGCAGGTAAACCTAGACGAGGAGCAGATCCCTCGTAGTTCCAGTCAGCCGCACAGAACCATCAGCTCCCTTCTTCCGGAGCTTGTGTGATAGAGGTTTACTTCTTTTGTTTGTACAGTATGGGTAGGCCGGAGCCCTGTCCCGACCATCTTATTACTCCTAGAGGCTTGCAGATTGTATGATTCCCTATGGTTAGATGCATTGGCCGTGTGGAGCCGTGTGTGATATGGACTATGTGTGTTGGCCATGTGGGGCCTTGTTTAGCTATTTATTTTCACAGGTGGCTATAGCCTTGTCGGTTGGGGGTTGTATTTACACCCTCTATATAGCCCGTTGTTTTCTTGATTTCTAGAGTTAGATCCAGCCTTGCACCAGAGGTGCTTAGGCTCAAACATCTCAGCAGTTCAGGTTGTAGTAGTGCACCAGGTTCCAGTCACGCCTCCCAAGGCGGGGCGTGACAAAATATTTAGCCACTCAGAATTCATCATTAAGAGTAAATTGCAAGCTCAAATTTGTCTTCAATGGAGGTTTTTTACCTCGAGGAAGAAGAAGAAGATGATGAAGAAAGCTAACTCTATTCTTTCCCTCACTAAGAAATTTAAAACTGTTCAATACCATACAATTCAGTATTCTAATGAGAAGGACTGTTCGATACTTTTCAAAGAATATACAAAAGAAGGTTAAAGCTTCTCTTCTTTTCTTGTGCTGAATGATTTTATCCTTCTGATGATGGCCTCACTTGCGAGTCACCGGCGTTCTGCCGGTGCCCTTCCACGGGACGCCGCTTTACCGCAACTAGGGCTAGTGACTTCTGTAGCAGTCCGACATTGGCATCGACAGTTTGTAGGTGCTGACCCATGTTTTTCCGGTTTACTTTTCACTTCAATACAATGTGCTCCGGTGTTTGGCTGACCTTTGGCCGGTCCATCCGGTTGAACACAGATCCTCTTATTTAGCTCCATGCTTTTGTTCAATTCCTTGCTTTCTATCTTTAAATTGAATGCCTGCTAAAACCTAAGAGAAAGAGCATAAAATATTCTTAAATGACTTGAAAGTCAAGTAAAATCTCATGTTTAAAAGCCTAATGAGTTGGTAAATTACCAACTGATCAAACCCCCAAACTTGAACCATTGCTTATCCTCAAGGGCAATTCTTTACAGCTGAAAAATTGAAGTAAGCATGTCACACTACATGAGATTTTGCACAAGGGACCACTAGGACTAAGATAACCCCAAAATCGCTCACCGACTTAAAGAAAAAGAGGAGACTCAACACTATATACAAATGCTTCAAGAGATGACCACAATAGATTGACATGATTCACAGTTGATTCCTTCATCCAACACAAGGGGCATGGTTGATGAAAGAAAGCTTATATAGCATCTCAAGTCATTAAAAATTCACATCTAAAGTTTTCCTTAAAGATCACTGCATTCTTTTCTCAATCACCTCTTTTGGTATGTGCAAGCATGTTCCCCAAGGAAGTGATGCCACTCACATCAAGAGAGAATCCCATTTATTTTTCAAGAAATTCACGCTCTAAGGGATTATAGAATGAAACAAATATGCTCACTCTCACAAAGAAATTCTCATGCACACAACTTGACCCATAGGCTTGCCCGTCGTGTAATTCGCCACTAATGTAAAGTTGCTACACTTAAGATCAATTAGTACTTGGAGTCCATAATTAAGGCTAGGGGTAAAGGTAGGATGACTTTTTAGATCTAGTGACTAGAACTCCCTTATGCCCTTTTTGTGAACATTTTTGCATACTCCATTTTATTTTAGGATTATCCCCACCTTATCTCTCCTTGATCAACATTTTTACTTTCGTAACAAGAGCCACCCTTATCTCTCTTTATTTACCACTTTTAATCTCATCTAAGCAAGAGGTAGAACCTTTCAAAAATTTCCTTTTTTTAAGGGTTCAAAGTTTTAATCAACCAATTCATTCATTTCCTCATAATTTGGTGCTGCCTCACATTGGAGCACATCATTTTTTCCATTTTCCTTTTTTCAACCCCCAAACTTAGGCTTTTGCCTCATCTTTTCCTTTTCTATACCCATACTATTGGGACTCAAGCATCATTTTCGTATTTCTTCTCACAACTAGCATTAGGAGGATGGGTGCCAAAGAGGGATTATAAAAGGGTAATAGGCTTGTAATGTGGTTCTCAAGGAAAAGGTTTAAAGGCTCAACATTGGCTAGCAAGGATTCATGTTCAAGGAGGTCATATAGGTGAAGTATCTATCAAAAGAAATCCTAAAATCATATTCTAAGTGTAGCTACAAATAGGATTTCTCCTTGAATCACACTTGGGGCAAGTTCTAGACAACCATTTATGCATGAAAATTCAGCTAAAACGTCACCGCAAAAAGCATCACCCTCCAAGGGGTTTACACAATTTTCATAACCAAAATAAGAGTACAACTTAAGACATGATAGCATGTGAATCAAAAGTCAAACAAGGAATGTGCAAGTTATGACAAAAGAGTACTCAACTTTTAAATTCAAATGCCCCTTTTTCCACAAAATTTATTTTTTCAATGCCATTTCATAAATTTCTGGTGGTACCTCTCAAAATCCATCGCAATAACCGACTCAAAAAGGACTCTAAACTCGACATTTTCCTTTAAGAAAGTCGCCTCTTAATCCATCATTGGAAAATGCCGCCCAGTTCGACAATAAAAGAAAAGAAAAGAAAAAAAGTAATTCTC
Source organism: Datura wrightii (assembly GCA_035772735.1). NCBI lineage: Eukaryota > Viridiplantae > Streptophyta > Magnoliopsida > Solanales > Solanaceae > Datura > Datura wrightii. Next base: position 107,208,656 of record JASDFA010000020.1, on the reverse strand, counting down.
CTTAGGAAAGAACCATGGCATAAAGAAAAAACTTTGAGTTTATTTACTAACTACTATGGATAAAGGCGATAATCAAACTATGGGTCAACAACATTTTTCAATTTAGAATAACACATCATTGGTACTAACAATTCAACAAGCAGTAATTCCTTTAAAAAAAAGCCCAACAAGGGCATTTAATCACAAATAAAAACTAACAATTAACAAGAGCATAAGAAATTTAGCCCGACAAAGCCAGTGAAAAGTCCAATACCAAACCACACAACCCACCCCCAACTATGAATGTACATTGTCTCCAAAGTAAACATGAAGAACAAAGGATAGTGGGAACTTCCTGAAATGGCTACTCATCCTCATCATCATTGGCCTCTTCATCCTTATCATGTCCGACTGCGGCCAAATATGGATCATCATCCCCATCTAGGCCCTCGAACAGATCATTGATGGGGCCGGGGCTATAGATGCGGTAGCCATGGCTGCATCAAGGATACTCAAGTCTGGATCTGCCATTGGTGCCCGGTACCTCAACTCTCGCACCTCTGCATGGAGAGAAGAGACACCTCCCTCAATCACATCTACTCAGGAGTAGAGCTTGTTCAAGCTGTCGAACACATTCTTCATCTCCCTCTTTACTGTTCTGGCGATAAGAGCCGGGAAAGTTTAAGCCATCTTTTGAAGTTGGCTCTCATGAGATTGTGTCATCTCAACTAGCCTCTGTATTCCTCTTGGGTGAGAGGATATGGGAGGAGGTGAATACCCCCTAAATGGTGCTTCTCTAGATACATGCCCCGATGCTTTGGGGTGAGGCATGTTAAGGTCAGGAGCAATGAGGGGCTCTTTTATTCCATGTGAAGTGGAGTCCTCGGGAGTCTCCCATACTTGTAACCTCTTTCTTTTAACCTTGGTGCCTCAGCATCCCTCTTTCTTTTCACATTGATGACACTGGTGGCGAAACTAGGGGATTCATCAGGGAATAATGGTACCCCTGCATTGAGGCACAGATGAGAAATGAGCACAGCATATGGCATGGATGTTCCCTGATTCCTAGACTTACACCTCATTTGGATGGACACTATTTACCCAAAGTTGATGGGCACCCCTATCATGATGCAGGCGATGAGGATGGCCGCCTCCAGGTACACTCTTTGGTCATTTTTGGAGGCCATAATTCGGCAGCAAACAAAATCCAGCCACAACTTAGCCTCAAACTTGAGATCATACCTCGTGATTTCACTACCCATGGAGGCCCATAAGGGTCGACCATTAGTGATGATGGGAGCTATCCAACAAAATTGGTTTTTTTGTGGTCACTTTTGCTGTATACTCCATTCCTAGATCAATATCATTAGCCTAAAATAGTGCGTTGATGGTGGCCGAAGTAATATCTACCTCCACACCCCTGACCCTGATTGAGGGAAGGAAAGGGAGCTCATCAACCTTCCTCTTATGCTTTAATGCCTCTTGGCGTGCCTGGTAAGAAGCATAAAACTCTGGCATGAGTTTGGTGTAGTATTTCGAGAAAGGCTCAAACAAACATATGCCATTGATGGTTGAATTGAGCAGTGATATTTGGGAAATCATTCCCCAGTCCCACCAGATCAAATCGTTTCTCCGTGGTGATTGGTCTTCCTTCACAAATAACATAATGTGCCTTCATGTCAGGCATGCAAAAAATGATGACCTCTCTGTTATTGGTGGGGGATGAGGTTGCCTTGGCCCTCCCCTTGCCTTTACTTTCGGATGTGGAGGGTGCCTTTCCCTTGTCTCCTTGCCTGGATGAAGTCATTATACTGCAAGAGAAATGTTTGTGCCACACACTACTATTTTTATGTTTTTGGATAATATGAAACTAAGAGAACCAGCTAAAATAAGATAGAAACAGAATTCCATGAATTGGATGGAAACAAGGTGAAATATCAAAATCATGTGCCAACTATAACAGTGACACAACTGCGGAACATCGATAGAGGCCTGCGATTCACCGCTAAGACGCATGCTTAGGCATATTAGGCGGAGTTTTGCTCTACCGGCGATACACTAACATTTCACCAGTCATGATCTGCGAAGTGCAGGTGAAGTGTTGGTGCTGGGCAGTGATCTAAAGCCTCAAACTCGCATATGCGCTTCAGCTTGCGATTCGCGGGCTAGACCAGTATCTCGCAGGTGAAACGCTGCTCAGTATATCTCCCCGCAATTTAGTTAAAAAACAATTTCTCAAATACAAGCCTTGCTCACACACCCTTACATTATGATTTACTCGCTCAAACAATGCACAAAAGAATAAAAAGGACAATTTTCCCTTAAGAAAGACGTCACTCTACCTATCATCAGGCAAATCATGTATTTTAAGCACACGTGGTTACTCAGACTTCACCCCCAAGCATTATATCAAACACACAAATCCATATAGCATTTCAACCAAAATGACCACCTACATCAACGTTATGCAATTAACACTACCCCTATCATACTTACATTATGAGAATCCTTCAACAATAGAAAAGCACAATAAGGGAAATAGGGAACATGGATACGAAAAATTTCTAATCTAGCATGCTCAATTTTTTATTCACATTCTCAAACAACAAGAAAGACAAGAGAACAAACACACACACTGATTGAGTAATGAGAGAGCAGAAACAACTAGAGTAGAACTTGGTATAACGAGAGAACAGAAACAATTAGAGTAGAACTTGGTATCTTAACCAACAATGGTTTCTCCAACAATGGGATCTGCTTTTTGTTAGTGAGAATTGTGTGAGGCAAGGTGAAATGAAAAAAATAAGAGAGAGGGCTTTTTATAGGCTGAAGAGAAGGAGAGTAATTGGGTGGTGAGAAGGTGGGTTTAATGGGGGAGAGTCGGGAAGCTGAAATAGTGGGGATATGAGTTATTGGGAAAGTGGAAAGGTGGAAATAAAGGGTTTGTGGGGATTTAAAAAGGGTTTGACCGATTTTAGTCTTTTTCAAAAATCCACGAGTTGGGTCGGTCAACAGGTCGGTCAAGATTTTAAATAGAATACTTAACTCTACCTATGTTGAACCTACAGTTGCCAATGACTACCGGCGTTTCACCGCTTCAATGCAGGTGACCTCCACTTATGCCTAGTTCACTGCTTTACGGGTTGCGAATGACCGACGGTTCGCAGGGTGGCACCCGCATTTTGTTGGTAAGTTACAGTTCACTCTTCAACTCCCAGGTTTACTGGGTTTAGCTGGCATCAAACCGGTGGGTCACGCATTGTCACCAGTGTTCCCCAGTAAAGTGCCAGTTCCCTCTCTTTAATTTCAACTTTCTGGCTTTCTATTGCATTGGTGTGGTGGCTCGCGCTTGAGCACCTGCATACAAGTACCCTATTTTTCTTTCACCTCGTTCTTTATCCAGTCCATCCTACAAAACAGAATCAACAAAAATGTCAAAGCGTCAACATAAAAACACTTGGGTTGCCTCCAAAGAAGCACCTTATTTAACGTCATGGCATGAGGGATACCTCCTCAATTGTCAATCTTTGGAGGGTCCTCCAAATAAACCTCAACATTCCAAACTTCATCTTGATCTACCTCATCATTGAAGACCGCTATCACCTTGCACTCATCCGGGGGCTTAGTAGGTTGACATACATTAAAGGTGACTTATCAGCACCTACTCTAAACTTTAGCTCCCCTAATTCCACGTCCACCAGTACTATACCCGTGGCCTGTAATGGGCACCCCAAGATGATGGGCACCTCAACATCCATTTCGCAATCCAATACCACAAAGTCGGCTGGAAGGTTAAATTTATCCACTCAGACCAAAAAATCTTCTAGAAGTCCCATGGGTTTCTTGATAGACCTATCTGCCATCAAAAGCCTCATAGTAGTAGCCTTGGGATTTTCCACACCTAACTTTTCAAAAATGACAAGAGACATCAAATTTATGCTTGTGCAAGGTCACAGAAGGCCTTTTTGAAAATGCACAACCCGATTGTGCAAGGGATGGTGGAAGCTCCAGGGTCCTTTCTTTTAGGAGCAATATTTCTCACCATCATTGCACTATAATGGTGTGTAACTTCCCCTACACCAGCGTCAACAACCTTTTTTTTCTTTAATTAAGTCTTTCATGAACTTTGCATCGCCCAACATCTGGAGCAGTGCATCCACCAATGGTGTGTTTATGGACAACTTGTTAAACATCTCAATGAATTTCTTAAATTAGTTGTCCTATTTCCTTTTTTCTAATCGCTGAGGCTAAGGAGGCAGAATTCTAGGCTCCTGGCCTTGTGCATCTGAGGTCTCCTTGCTTTTTCGGTCAGCACCAATATCCTTGGGCGCAACAACCCCTTCTTCTTCAGCAACCACTTCTTCATCATTAACAGCGTTTGGTGCCTTTGGCACCTCATCATTCACATCACTTTTAATTTCAGGGTCAACAACTTTCTTGGGCTTAACGCCCCCCATTAACCAACACCTTTCCACTCTTTGTGACAATGTCCATATAATGATTGTCCTTCTTGGGATGAGGCATAGTGTCACTAGGGAGAGTCCCTTACATTCTGGGGTTTATTTGAGTAGACAAGTGATTCATTTGAGCTTCCAAGTGTTTAATAGAAGCTGAATGCAAACTCAATATTTGGGCGAGGTTAGACATCTCCCCTTTTAACTCCTTTACCCTGCTGTCCGTAGACTCGATCTTATTTAGGATTTTAAACAACATTTCTTCAATATTGGAGTTACCTGCATCAGTCACCTTGGGTTGAAATTGGGGGTTTTTAGATGAATTACCCCACAAATGAACTGGAGTTATTGACAGTGGTGTTCGCCCTGAAAATTTAAAGGCATTACTTGTACTAGGCCCATTGTGAGGTGTTCATGGACCATCGCAGCTTGTAGTATGTGTTCTCCCAGAAAGACCTTAATTTGAGGCAGGGAAGATGGATGGAAATACTTAAGGACTATGATGTCATAATACTGTATCACCCAGGGAAGACCAATATGGTGGAAGATGCCTTGAGCCGAAAAGCAGTGAGTATGGGCACTCTAGCTTGTTTGGAAGCTACTCGGTGGCTGATTAGTAGAGAAGTCAAGACACTAGCAAACAATATGATGAGACTTTCATTGACAGAAATAGGTGGGATACTAGTCAGTGTGGAGGCTAAGTCATCATTTCTAAAAGAGGTAAAAGCCAGTCAGTTTGAGGATGCAAAACTGAGTAAGATTCTGGACAAGGTCTTACAAGGGGAAGCTAAGGAAGCACCATTAGATGATGAAGGGGTCTTGAGAATAAGGGACGTGTATGTGTTCCCTGGGTTGATGAATTGATCAAAACTATCTTGTTAGAAGTGCACAATTCAAGGTACTCTATCCATTTTGGGTTACTAAAATGTATCATGGCCTGAAACGACATTAGTGGTGGGCAGAATGAAGAGGGACATTGTCGATCATGTTGCCCAGTGCCTAAACTATCAACAGGTGAAGTATGAGCATCAAAATCCCAGGGAAGTACTTCAGAGGAATCCCATCCCCGAGTGGAAGTGGGAGAAAATAGTGATGGACTTTGTGGTTGGTTTTCCAAAGTTGTTTGGAAAGTTTGAATCCATTTGGTCATTGTTGATAGGCTAACTAAGTTTGCCTACTTCTTACCTGTTCAAGTGACTTACAATGTTGAGAAACTGTACATTGGAAAAGTTTGACTCCATTGGTCATTGTGATTGACTTGCTAAGTCTGCCCACTTTTTGCCCGTTCAAGTGACTTACAATGTTGAGAAACTGTCCAAGCTGTATGTGAAGGAAGTGATTTGGTTACACGGGGTGCCGATTTCAATCGTTTCAAATAGGGGTACACAATTTACCTCCCATTTTTAGAGGACTTTGCAGGCATAACTAAGTACCAGGTTAGACCTGAGCACAACTTTCCATCCAAAGATAGATGATCAATCTAAAAGGACCATTTAGGTGTTAGAAGACATGCTCTCGGCCTGCGTGATTGATTTTGGTGGCCATTGGGATAAATTTTTATCTTTAGCCGAGTTTGCTTACAATAAGAACTATCATTCGAGTATTGGCATGGAGCCATTTGAAGCTCTGTGTGGGAGAAAATGCAGGTCTCCAATCAGATGTTTCAATGCATTTGAAGTGAGGCCTTTGGGCTATTGTAATACCCCTCAAGTTCCTAAGACTAGCCTCGGGATTTGAAATGTGATAAGCAGAAAAAGGTGGAAAAATGTCTCAGGACGACCCATGGTATGAGTGGTGGGAAGGACTAATGGGTCGTAGTGTGAGCCGTTGTTTGATGGTTGAGCTTCCCAAGTTAGATTGTACGGGTTGTTGTATGATCCACTGTGGGAAACCATGGGTCATGATGGCACTGATAACGCTCAAACTCACACTTTCCATAAAAGTATGAAGCGAATGTTGTCAATAAAGAACCCAACAAAGGTTCAGATTGATCCCACAAGGAATAAGGAATAAGGTCAGGATATAGAAGAATGCTAGTATTTAAGGTTTTTAGTCAATTATCTCCTAAAGGGGGGAATTTGTAAAAGAAATAGGAATGTTGAGAAGTTGAATGTTGATTCCAAATTAATGTAATTAACTAGGGTAAGTGTTCTCCATGGATTCATAACTACTTCAGGTTTTACACTTGTGATCTATCCAAATACTTTACTTGTAGAAATGATAACTAGGATTCATCCAAATGGCTGGTTCATTTCTATTGGATGACTATACTCAATCACAGGGTTAGGTCTCATGAGCGATTTCACTTCAACTGTTATCAATTTGTTTCAAAATTAACTATTGTGTGACCACAACTCAAGTTATACAATGATCATAAAGATCAAGGCTTTTTTGTACTTCTCTTTTTCTAATCTCTACCTCTCTAAGCTCAAGAAAATAGAGAATTCAGGAAAGTCCTAATGTTGCGCAACATTAAGAAACGTTAAAGATGAAGAGAATACAATACAAGTATTTATTGTTGGTTTAGAATCATGTCGTGCAAACCCTAGTTCATTAATTAACCATGGTTCCCACAATCTTTATTATGAAGGTTTTAGCTTCTCATAATTATAAGTAAATTAATAGCATTCATAGACAAACACATAAACTAATACTTACAAAGATGATAGGAAGAAACTCACTTGATTATTGCAAAAATAAGGAAAAACAATTCAACAAAACTTCTCTAATATGTCTAAGCTTCGCTCCAAAATTCGCTTCTAAGTGTGCTCTCTATTACAAAGAAATAAAAGGTATTTATAATAGTAGATTTATGCCTTCTTTGTTCCTTCACGGACTTGATTTGGGATTTGTAGGTCCTTTTCCTAGTTGAAGTAGGATTCCCTTATTGGCATTCAGACAGGACTGGCGCGCCGCACTTGTCATCACGCTTCTTTAGTGTCACGTCGCTCCATGCATCATGTAGCAAGGCCTTTGCGTCGCGCCTCTAGTCGCACTGCAGGGCCTGTGCCTCGTGCTGTTGATCGTCCAGGTGTAGCTGTGCGCTGCGCTGCTGGTCCCGCAGGTGTGGTAGTTCAGTGCTAAATGCCATGACTTTGACTTGTTCATTCCAACTTCTTCACCTTCATTCCAATAGCCTCAAATACACCTAAATCCATCACTTTTAGCCCGGAAAGTATCTAATCATATGCATTAGCTCTTTTCAAAAATATATATCATAAACATATGCAAACACTCATAATTTGTTCTCAAAACATAGTAAAGTTTGGGAAAAATCTAAAGTGCATAAATACGCCCTTCATCACCAACCCACACTTAAACTATTGTTCATCCTCTAACAATCTACTACTTTCCTTCTCAAAATTAACCACAAAATTCATCCTATGTGATGAGTTGGAAATTTACCAACTTATTAGCTCCTAAGCATGAGTTTTTGCCTAGTTTCGAGTCGTTTATGTGGATTTTATGCCCTTTCTCTTGAATTCTTTCTAGGTACCTCACGTGAGTAGAGAAGGCATCAAATCGAGCAAAACACATGGAGTTTGAGATAAAATTTGATAAGTTAGCATATGAAGGAGAGGGGCCAAAGATAATAGAAGATTTGAGCTCAAGAAGAGGTGCAAAGACATGCTTTGAATTGGCTAAACACGAATCTGGAAGGGCGAAATGCAGGAGAAACGCTGAAGCTACTGCCCAGACTGGCCCTTCATGGAATGGCATCAGTTAAACTCCCATTGAACTGCCGATTCCCCCTGTCAGGACACTGTTTTCAACCGGCTAAAGTTTGGTGCTCTGCGGATTGCCACCGGCGAAATGCCGGTTCATCACCAGAGTTCATCACCAGAGTTCCTAATGAAGGGTAAAAGGTTCCAAAAAGGTCTCCAAAGAATCTAGAATCTTCAAGGGAATTTGGGAAAAGTTATACACAAGAAAGTACAGATATTTAGGGAGCTTTCATTGTACACTAACTATTCATTCAATAATCTATTCATCTAGACTTCATCTTCTTCATAGAATTTTTAGTAGAATCTTTTGTCCATAGATTTGTAGAGTTAGGTAGTACTTTTCTTCTTCTTTTTCATTAACCCAAATTCGGGAAATTCTACCATTGTTGTAAGAGCTTGTGAAGCAAATTTGTGAAGCTAATGTTATGAATGTGAGGGGAATCCTCTTGGTATCTTCTCTCTACCCTTAAATATGCTTTACCAATTTGCTAGTTGGAGGTATATTCATGGTGGATTTATTAATTTGATTGGGTTTTGATAAATTTCTTTTGGATTCTTATTGAAATTGTAGATCTATTGTCTTCTCCCAAGTTATAATTGCCAAAAGTGATGGTTTGCAAACATTAATTGTGCTTTCCTTTTCTTGCTTTTGCTTGAAAGAGAAAGGTGAGAATTGGGTGAGAAGATATTAGTGAGGAATTGGAGTGTTAGTGTGTGGGATTAAGCTAGAGATAGTTAAAACCCACATTGTCACTCCATTAAAGGTCAAGGCTAGAAATAGCTAGTCCTTCCTCAAGCTTGTGTGGTTGATAACTTGAATTGGCTTTGGGGTTTGAAAGAACCCAAGGCATAAACATTCTTATGGTTGATAGACAATAGAATGTGAATTATCCACTGCTATCTATGATAATTGTGAGTCTAAGGTATTATAGAAATTCCTGATTTAGTTGTGATCTCATCTATAGAATGCCCCTAACCTCTCTCTTGTGATTGCTTCAATTGGAACCCCCCCCCCCAATTAGTCTTAGTTTAGAATTAGATAGTTATTTCCTTTTAATTTCCCCCAATTTTACTTTTAAAATGTTGAACAATTATGCGTTCTAGTTTGAATTAGTTTATAACTCTTTAATTATCGACCCAATTCTCTGTGGGTTTTGACCCCGACCATTTACGCTCTTTCATAAAAGAGGAGTCTAGTTTGAACGTTTTCAAAAAATGGCGTTGTTGGCGATGAATTGAGTTGTGATAAGCCATTAGTTATTTATTGATTTGAACTAGTTTTGCATTTTTGTTTTATATTTTGTTTTTCTTTTATTTTTGTTTTTGTTTTTGTTTGTTTGTAGTTGAATGATGGCATCATGGAATAAAATGAGGTTTGTTGGTGGCAGCCCTTATTATGATGACCCATGTCCCCATTGTGGAGGACCACACTATTGGCAAGATTGCAAATATGTCCCTAGAAGGGAGATGAGTGCACCTTCTCATTCCTATGATGGATATAGATGCACATTATGTGGTAGTCATGGGAGACATTGGGATGGATGCCCAAATGGGGTCACTTCTCGTTATAGCGGCTATGATAGAAGTTGTGCTCCGAAGCTTGATAGGAATGAAGCCATGGAAAGTGAGGGAAGGAGAAATACATATGGGCGTATTGAAGCCATGCTCCAAAACTTTTTGGAGCGGGAGTCTAACGCGGAAAAGAAGCTCGACTCCTTCATGCCCATGGAATCATCAACTCCTCAAGGAGAAAGATGTAAAACTCCAAAAGAAGAAGCAGAGGAGACATTGAGGAGCATAACAAGAAGAACTAAACAATGGGGCATATCTCAACTTGACTCATGGGAGGAAACTCAAAGTGATGATGAAGAAGAAGTCAAGGTGAACTTTTAGGAAATCATAGAGGTATGCCAACCAAAAATTCAAGATGCCAAAGTTGAAGAAGTGACACTAGAGCACCTAAGTGGAATCCAACAAATCATGCTTAAGGACGCTAGTGCACTTGAAGAGGAGGATGCCAAGAAAGAAGCATGCTTGAAAGGGGAGCGACTTAAAACACCCTCTTATCATTTTTCAACATTGACTTTGGTTGACAAAATGGAAACTGAGGAGACCAAGTCAATGAAGGGAATTGAGGAGGAAGGTCAAGTTGGCTTCATATTAGAGTATGTGATGCCACCAAGGCTAAAGCGCATCCCTCCTTTAAGGGCCAAGGAATACGAGATGCAACATCCATTGCTTGGTCCCTTGATGCTCACACCACCACCCCTTAAAATGAATAGAAGAATGGACAAGAAACTAGGGGTGCGATTTAAAAGCTCAAAATGGAGAGAAAAGTGGTGAAGTTGAAGTCATCGAGCCACGACGTTATCCAAGGTGCTTCTTGGGAGGCAACCCAAGTGCTTTTACTTTTTGTTTGTACTTTTTCTTTTATTTTTTATACTTTATGTTGGTGTTTTCTTTGTTTGTTCAGGGATGGAATAGGTATGAAATATGATAAACGTGAGAGAAGCCAAATTCAAGTTGAGCAACTGGAGCTAAATGGCGAAGTGCAAGTCCAAATGCGTGAAATGCAGATGTCAAACAGAATGCCTGGAAGAAAATTGCTTAAGCAGTGGCATATACGCATTAGCCTGGTGAACGTCAGCTTAAAGGCGCGAAACGCCATTCTAATGTCGGTAATGAGCAGAAGGCCCCAGAAGTTCTTTCACCTATTCCTTCCTTACTTTGTTCTACCATGCGCATCGAGGACAATGCTTTAGTTGTCTTAGGGGTGAAGTTTGAGTAACCCACTTGTTAATTGATGTATGATATAGCCCGATGATAGATTGGGTGACATCATTCTTAAGGGAAAATCGTTATTACTTGCTAGTAGTATTGCCTTTTAGATAGTAGTCTTTGAATAAACTCCAAGGCTTTTCATTATACTATGGTTCTTTCCCAAGGAGCAATTTCTTTGTCTTTTCTTTTTGGTGTCGAACCGAGTTGGCACTTCCTGATAATAGATTGAGAGGCAACTTTCTTACAGGAAAATGTCAAGTCTAGAGTCGTGTTGAGTCATTTGTGCACTTTCTTGATGAGGTATTACCAATATTTCTTGCCTGGCATTGTGCATGAGTGTTGAAAAGAAAAGGAGGGCATTTAAATGTGAAATTGAGCACTCTCTTTTCATGAATTGTACATTCCTTGCTTGGTTTGTTGATTTGTAACTAGCTTGTTAAAAGTCACTCTCTTAATGTGATAAGAAAGTGTGTGAACACCATGGATTTTGAGGCCTTGTGTGGTAAGGTTTTCAGCTTAATTCTTGTGTATGCATGATTGTCTACAACTTTCCTTAAGTGTGATTCAAGGAGAAATAATAGATGGGGATGCACTTAGAATATGATCTTAGGCTCTCTGTTGTTAAGTTACTTCACCCAAAATGACCACCTTGAACATTAACTGTTGATAGCCAATGTTTGAGCCTTGGACCCTTTCTTTGAGAACACATTACAAGCCTAAAGACCATTTTTAATCCTTTTTTTGGGCACCCATCCTCCCTAATTGCTAATGATGAAATAATGAAAACTGGGGCTTGAAGCCCATGAAATGGGGAGCGATAAGGAAATGAATGTGAAATAAGGCAAAAGCCTAAGTTTGGGGGTTTGCAAGAGAAGGAAAAAAATGAGAGCTTCAGTGTGAGGTAGCACCAAAATTGTGATGAAATAAATGAATCCATGGGTTGAAAGACCTAGAATCGTCAAAAGAGAAATAATAGTAAAAAGATGCTATCTCTTGCATAGATAAGGCTAAATGTGAAATTCACAGGTGTTATAAGGGTGGCTTGTGTTACACAAGAAATGAAGATGATGAAAAATGAGAAATAAGGAGTGATCTCAATAAGATGATGGGATTTACAAGTATTTGTAAAGGCATCAGGGAGGCTTTAGTCACTAAAGCTAAATATTTATCCTACCCTTACCCCTAGCCTTCATTATGACCCACAAGTCCTAATTGATTTTGAGTATAGCAACACTACATTAGTGGCGAGATACATGAAGGGTAAGCCTATGGGTCAATTTGTATGCACTTTAATTTCTTTGTGAAAGTGAGCGCATTTGTCTTATCTTATAATCTCGTTGTGTGAAATACTAAAAGAAATGTGTGTGGGATTCTCTCTTCTTGTGAGGGCATCATTTCCTTGGAGTACATGCTTAAAATATTTTTCAAAGAGAGGTATGATTAAGGCAATAGGTAGAGAGCTTTAAGGAAAGCTTTGAATGAGAATTGTCAATGACTTGAGATGATCTTTGAACTTGTTTTGAGGAATTATGCCCCTTGTTTGAATGAAATGAATGCATGCAAGATATGTTTAATGATTTTGGTTACCTATTGAAGCTTGTGCAACATGGGTTGAATCTTTTCTTTTTTGCTGAGTTGGTGTATAATGTTTGGGTTATCTTGAGGCTTGATGATTTTCTGTATAACAACCGTAATGCACTAAGTTTTTGCAATGTCCTCTTGTGAAAGAACGTCTTGATTGGTCCTTTATGCAAAAACTCATAAATAGTATGTTGTTCATTTTCTCAATTGTAAAAATGTAACAGCCTAGGCCACTGCTTGTAGAAATTGTCCGCTTTGGAGCCTTCACCCCTCACAGTTTTAAAACGCATCTACAAGGGAAAGGTATCCAACCACCTATAAAGCACTCTTTGTTCTCCTCCCCAACCGATGTGGGATTTTCCTAAACCAATGTGGAATTACCCCTAAGGCAAGCCTTACACTCACCCCCATCCCACTTGGGACTTAGCTTCCTCGCTGAGGTTTGCTCCACCATCGGCCTGACACCGACTCTGATACCAACTGTAACAGCCCAGGCCACCACCTGTAGAAATTGTCTACTTTGGAGCCTTCACCCCTCACGATAATAAAACGCGTCTACAAGAACTTATAAATCACTCTTTTTTCTCCTCCCCAACCGATGTGGGATTCGCCTAAACCAATGTGGGATTCGCTTAAGGCTTGCCTTTATAAATTCTTGGATACCTTTCCTTTGTAGACACGTTTTAATATCATGAGGGGTGAAGGCTCCAAAGCAGACAATTTCTACAGGTGGTGGCCTGGGCTGTTACAGTTGGTATCAGAGCCGGTGCCGGGCCGGTGGTGGGGCAAACCTCAGCGAGAATGCTAAGTCTAAAGTGGGATGGGGGTGAGTGTAAGGCTTGCCTTAGGGGTAATTCCACATTAGTTTAGGAGAATCCCACATTGGTTGGGGAGGAGAACAAAGAGTACTTTATAAGTGCCTGGATACCTTTTCCTTGTAGACGCATTTTAAAACGATGAGGGGTGAATGCTCCAAAGCGGACAATTTCTACAAGTGCTGGCCTGAGCTGTTAGAATCAGAGCCAGTGCCGGGCCGATGGTGGGGCAAAACCCTAGTCCGAACGTTGAGTCCCAAGGGTGGGGGTGAGTATAAGGCTTGCCTTAGGCAAATTCCACATTGGTTTAGGAGAATCCCACATCGGTTGGGGAGGAGAACAAAGAGTTCTTTATAAGTTCTTGTATACCTTTCCCTTGTAGACGCGTTTTAAAACCGTGAGGGATGAAGGCTCCAAAGTGGACAATTTCTACAAGCGATGGCTTGGGCTGTTACAAAAGAATTACATTACTTGAGGACAACTAATGGTTCAGGTTTGGGGGTTTTATGATTTGGAAATTTACCAACTCATTAGTCTCCTAAGCATGAGGTTTTGCCTAGTTTTTCGAGTCGTTTATGTGAATTTTATGCCCTTTATCTTGAATTCTTTCTAGGTACCTCATGTGAGTAGAGAAAGCATGAAACCAAGGAAAACATATGGAGTTTGAGAAGAAATTTGATAAGTTAGCATATGAAGGAGAGGGGCCAAAGATAATATAAGATTTGAGCTAAAGAAGAGGTGCAAATACATGATTTGAATCGGCTAAACGCAGATCTGGAAGGGCGAAATGCAGCCGAAACGCTGAAGCTACTGCCTAGATCGGCTAAAAAACCGGCCCTTCCTGGAATGGCATCAGCTAAACACCCATTGAACTGCCGGTTCCCCTTGTCAGGACACTATTTTCAACTAGCTAAAGTTTGGTGCTCCGCGGATTGCCACCGGCGAAACGCCGATTCCTCACCGGAGAGGCCGTCTAATGAAGGGTAAAAGGGTCCAAAAAGGTCTCCAAAGCATCGAGAATCTTCAATGGCATTTGGGGAAAGTTATACATAAGAAAGTATAGATATTTAGGGAGCTTTCATTGCACACCAACTATTCATTCAACAATCAATTCATCTAGACTTCATTTTCTTCGTAGAATTATTAGTTGAATCTTTTCTCCATAGATTTGTAGAGTTAGGTAGTAATTTTCTTCTTATTTTTATTTAACCCTAATTGGGGGAATTCCACCATTGTTAAGAGCTTGTGAAACAAATTTGTAAACCTAATGTGATGAATGTGAGGGGAATCCTCTTCGCATCTTCTCTCTACCCTTAAATATGCTTTACCAATTTGCTAGCTAGAGGTATATTCATGGTGGGTTTATTAATTTGATTGGGTTTTGATAAATTTCTTTTGGATTCTTATTAAAATTGTAGATCTATTATCTTCTTCCAAGTTATAATTGCCAAAATTGATGGTTTGCAAACATGAATTGTACTTTAGTTTTCTTGCTTTTGCTTGAAAGAGAAAGGTCGAATTGGCTGAGAAGATATTAGTGAGGAATTGGAGTGTTAGTGTGTGTGGGATTAAGCTAGAGATAGTTAAAACCCACATTTTCACTCCATTAAAGGTCAATGCTAGAAATAGCTAGTCCATCATCAAGCTTGTGTGGTTGATAATTTGAATTGGCTTTGGGGTTTGAAAGAATCCAAGGAATAAACATTCTTATGGTTGAAAAACAAGAGAATGTGAATTATCCCCTGCTATCTATGATAATTTTGAGTCTAAGGCATTAAAGAAATTCCCGATTTAGTTGTGATCTCATCTATAGAATGTCCCTAGCCTCTCGCTTGTGATTGCTTCAATTGGAATTCCCCCCTCCCCCCAATTAGTCTTAGTTTAGAATTAGATAGTTATTTCCTTTTAATTTCCCCCCCCCCATTTTACTTTTCAAATGTTGAACAATTATGTGTTCTAGTTTGAATTAGTTTATAACTCTTGAATTATCAAACCATTCTCTGTGGGATTCGACCTCGACATCGATAGGGATATTTGTTTTGATACAACAACCGTTTATGCTCTTTCATAAAAGAGGAGTGTAGTTTGGACATTATCACTACACGTAGGTCTACTTGAAGTTAGGATCACGAGACAAATCAATAAAGTCCAACAATTCACTCACATGCATATAGGATCAACATTATAATGTCAAAGTTCGAAATCACTTTGCTTTTGAAAACTAAGTCATCAAGAAATATTTGGGCCAACATGAATCATAAGTAATTTAACATTCAAGATTTACCAAAGTCTTACCATTGTGCTCCTCACAATTTGGAGAGATGCCCTTTCTCACACAAGATATTTATCAATATAAACTTGGGCATAAACAAAAAAATTTCCGCTTACTCTCCCAAAGAAATCAACATACATGCAAAAGAAGACCCATAGCCTTTACCTTAGTGTAATACTCCACTAATATAGAATTTTGAATCAAGGATCAATTAGGACTTCACATGGTTGTAATGTAGGCTACGAGACGGGTAGGAACTATTTGACCAAGATAGTGACTAATCTCCCTAAGCACTGTAATACTTCACAATACTTTGATTTTTAGCACTTTCTTAAATTTCCCATTTTTCTCCCTATACCTCCTTTTATTTTTTAATTTTTCAACTTAGGTGACTAGTGGGAATTTTTTTCAACACGGTTTTTCATCATCATTTTTTTGAAGCTCTTTCTTCTTTTTGTTTTCCCACTAACATCACCCTCCTTGTTTATTAATTTTCACTCTTTTCTTTTCTTCTAATTGCCACAATTTTTAACTTTTTCCTTCACTTCACCAATTATGTTCCTTTCATACAAAAATTTTCAATTATAGTCCTCTACGAGTCATTTGGATCATATACAAGTCAATAGAATAAAAAGGAATTTATGCTTGTAATATGATTATCAAAAGAATAGGATAAGGCTCAACATGGATAACTAGGATAATTACATCAAGGTATGTAAAAATAGGATAAAAATTAAGGCTACCAAAGAAACGCCTATATCACTTCCTAAATCCATCATTCTTATTTCTCTTTGCACACACGCTGGGCAAGTTCTAGACATCAATTTACAAGCATTGAGTATATCAAAAGAACTTCTTACACATTGGCACAAAATGGTTTAACAATGGAAATCAAGATCAGATAAATACATGTATTTATATTGAATGCATAACATAATTAAGCCCACTTTTTCAAGCAAAATAGTCAAGTTCCCAAAGACTAAGTGTTTCTACATTTTTCATGAATTTCTGAGTGAATTTTATAAAGTCTGAATGATACCTAAAGTGAAGCACCTAGCATTCATAGGGTCCAAGTTCTTGTTCTTCTTAATGACTAATTTACCCTTAAGATAGTCGTTATCCATACATCATCAGAAAATGTCATGACTCAATGACTAAAAAAACAGAAAAAATCTAGACTCTCTAGACGGTTCTAAGGGACTATCCACCAGAAAAGCACCGAAAAAAATCAAAGAAAACCCAAAACAAAATAAAACAAAAAAAAACTACTACAAATCAACAAGTATGCAAGATAAGTCATAAATCCCAAAAATCTAGGTCTACCATGTGCAAATTTAGAAATTAAGGCATGCATGGTAATATGAAGTTCACTTCTCCACCCCACACTTAATTAGTAACACTGTCCCCAGTGGTAAAACAATAAAGCATAAATTAAAAGAGTGAATGAAGAATCCCCTGGGCCTCTACTCCTCGTCGTCTGCGAGGGCAAGAGCAGCTTCCCCCATCTCAGAATCCTCCTCCTCTGCATTATCAGACTCTATGTCGGAGTCTACTCTTGCCATCTCATCTTCTGTGGCCACATCATCATCAATGGGCTCCTTAAATCCAGGCCCAACTCTGTAAAGGACTCATGAATGTTCGCTCAGAGGATAATCCATGTTGAGCTGTTGCAGCTGCTCCTCAGTCACACCGTTCATTCTCAGCTGTATCATTTGCATGCCATACAAGTGACTCAACATGTTATTAATTCCCACATTGCGCTCATTGAGAGAAAGGACAGGACCATTTACACCCTCAGGTTCCTTAGTTTCAGTCACATCAATTTCCTTCGAATTATAAATGGGTCTATAGTCCGCCTCTTCCTCCTCTATATCATGCCCATGTAGAACACGGGTCAAGAGACCCCCAAACCCAAAGTTTTGTCCCTTTTTCACCCTTGCTCTCCTCAAAACATTTTTTATGTTTACAACCACATTTATTGGCATCCCAGTCATCAACACATAGACAAGAAAAACCCTCTCCCTGGTCACATAGGTTACATGCTTTCCAGGCACTAAATAAACACAAACAATCTTTAACCAAACACATGCCTCCCTACTCATATGAGTATAGGGGAATAAAATAGATACCGAAATTATTGGTGGAGAGTCCACCTTGTAATAGAGTTAGTGCCACAAAGAGTATGTCTAATGTCTCTATAAGGGGATTTTTTCACAATGTTCACAAAAGGTTGTGGGTCAATATTAGGTGTAACAAGTAATCCATTCAAAGAAGTAGGCAAAAAATTTATAATTTGTCCCCTAATTTTGACTTGAATTTTCCTCTCCTTTCGTTCTCAATTAGTAAGAAATTCTCTCACCATATTCAAATTATAATCACGCAGAGCATTGTTATACCCTGAAAGTCCAAAGATCAGACTCAGGAGTTGAAATGGAGAAAATAGAATTTTCTGCACCAGGTCACAAAACAAGTCGTCCTGTGACCCATGGGGTAGACCATGAGTCGTGAAGTGACTCATGGTGAGGTGCACGACTTAAGTTGGAAATTGTGCGTTTGGAGTATCCACGGCATGATCACGACTCATTGAGTCAGTCGTGGTCAAGGGATATTGAAAGATGAAGATCGAGTGGTAGTGTTCCCTATGAATGGACACAAAAAATCGTGGTCCGTTAGGTTGATCATGGTCAATAGTGATTAGAATCTTGAGATCTTGGGGTAGTGAAGGTGACGAGTGGTCACCACGAGTCGAGGTCACCTGTAACGACTCGTAGGGTCTCCCGTGGCTAACCTAGATGAATTTTGGACAGTTCACACAAAGACTAATGGCCACGAATCGTGGTCCTTAGTAACGATTCATCCAGTCCTTCATGGGGACAGACAGTCAGTTATTTTCTATGAATTTAGTAAAGGCTTATTCGTAATTTCTATGATCAACCTATGATCCTAAGGCCTAAACTACATCATTTTAAGCTATGAATAGAGAGTATTAATAGGGTTAAATTCATTCTAGACTATTCCTACTCATGCATGCAAACTTAGAGAGCTAAGGAGGTGATCAAGCTTAATTCCTTCAAGTTTTTCTCCAATTCTTCATTGGGCAATCAAGGGAGTGGTGAAACTAGTCCATCTCAGGTATGTAGGGTTATGAATGGGTGTATTTGTTCACACCCATGCCCAATCTCTCCCTAATTCATGAAATCTATTGATAATTTTATGGGGTTTTATCCATTCTTATGAAATCCTTATGATCTATCTAGGGGTTAATCTCCTTCATGTATCAATTTATATTCTATGAACTATGGGCAGATTTTACAGCTATTTCAATTATAAACTCATGGATTTAAATCTTTACAAAACTATGCCAAATTATGTACATTTTATGGAAGTTCAAGTTATGATTCTACTATGATGTTGATGTTCATTAACCCATTATGATTTATGACTTATTGTATGATTTCTCTTAAATTCTCATCATGAATTAATGAATATCAAGTATATACACGTTTTAAAAATATTCATGAACCTCATGATCTATGATTTATAATTATGGCCGACTCACGAGCCTTATTTCATGGCTAGTTCATGTATTTTCAAGCAAGCTTATGATTATCATGATTTGACTAGTCCATGAATTCCATATATATATATATATATATATATATATATATATATATATATATATATTATCCTATGAGCACTATATATGTTTTGGGAGTAGTATTTAACACCGAGTAGGTTCCGGGGCCTAGATTTTGCTCTGAGTCTCAGAACTACGTGCCACTGTAGGTCACGATGGGACCTCCCTTGAGACTGTCCTCTTTGCCCAAATGGACCTTTCATGAGGTATATCACACCTTTTTCATGGTTCTACCCTTGGCAAGTTATAAACTCCCTCCTGACTGGGGGTTTACAGGTCGGGCTCCATGTGTGCTCATATGGGGTATGTCGGTTATAAGAATCTCCCACTGTTCCTCATGATTTATGCATGTTTATGATTTTTCACTTTGGCTCAAGTCATTTTCAATAAAGATTTTCTCTTATGATTATGATTATGATTATGGTTAATTTACTTTTGAAAACCTTGAGCCTTATGTTTACATTATTCTATTTACATTATGATCATGCTATCCTACTCTTATGAACTTTTGTGTATTTTAAATGGCCCATTTTACTTACCTTGCATATTAGGTACATTCCACGTATTGACTGCATACTCTCTGCAGTATCATTTCACGATACAAGCTCTGGTACCCAGACTCAGTCTTGGACCTAGCTAGCTTTTCCGGAGTTAGCAGACTGTCTCAATTGGTGAGTCCTCATATCCCTAGGACCATCTCTTATTAGCTATCTTGTATTTTTAGTTTTAGTTTTGGTGAGTTAGTTGGGGTCTTATCCCATCAACTCGTTAGTGTTAAAGGCTTTCTCGGACATAGTTTATATTCAATTTTAAACTCCTGTGATGTATCTTAAATTTCATATTATGTTTAGATTGCCACCATTTTATGTATTTTTATCAGCCGCTCTTATTGATTGAGTCAGTTGTATATTCGTGCCATTAGTCAACTTGGAGTCCCTCGGGGTTCCTTGTCCCATGACTCAATTCAGGCCTACGTTTGGGTCGTGACAAACATGGTAGCAGAGCCATAGGTTTGAAGTGTCCTAGGGTGTCTGAAGGCCGCGTTAAGTAGAGTCTTTTTCATAGGTGTGAAGCGCGCCACACTTATGATGAAGATGCTACAAAATATTTAGGAAATGTTCCCTTCTCTCATGATCTTTGTCATGCGGTGGGATCTTGGGCAGAATTATATGCCCAAGTGATACTCAAATGCTTCATTTCGTCTTTGTTTATCTATCGTTATGTGTGCATTCTCATGTGATTTGTAGTTAAAATGAGAATTTATACTAACCAACATGATTAGTGTTGTTTTGCAGGTAAAATGTAATTTTGGGAAGCTAAGATACATGTTGGTAAAAATCGAGAATGGACTTGGAAGCAAGGAGTGGAAAAGGTCAAGGAAGAGCAGCAAAAATAAGGGCTCCGCGATGGAGCCGTGTCACGTCGCCATCGTGGAGGTAGTCTGCCTACGGTGATTTAGTTTGGCCAATTCCAGTGAAGATTTGCGATTGCGCTGTGACACGTTGGCCTGGCTCCGCGTTGCAGGCCGTGGCACGCCAAGGAGAAATTGCTGAGGAACCAAATTCCAGAGAGGGTCCGCGTTTGCCCCGTGGCACGGAGGGAGTGCTCCGCGATACACTCCGTGCCACGTTGCTTGTTATTCCGGGAAAAATTTTCACTAGTATAAATAGCACACTTAGGTTTGTTTTTAAACATTCTGACTTGGTTGAGCAAGAACGTGGGTTACAAGCAGTTGAGGGGACGAAAATTCTAGGGTTCTTCTCTATCTCTTTCTCTTTTATCTCAATTGTTTGTATGATTTATACTCATTTGATGATGCTTAATTCACAAATGAGTGGCTAAATTCACTTCTTGCTGAGGTTAAGAACAATTGTAGTGGAATGTAATTGTTGATCAATTTAGTTTTCATCTTTTCTTCAATAGTTGTTCTATCAATTCTTGTTCTTACTGCATTAATGTTTGGCCAATGTTAATGTATATCTAAAAAAATTCAATTTTGATTTTGAAAAGAAAAGAAATTGGAAAGTTGTGAATTGGTAGAATATGATCTCTTCTTAGTTTGGGAAAATTGAGAATTGATTTACATTCAGAATAGAAATATATCTGAAAGTCTTATTAGTCAATTAAGGAATCGGTTTTGTATGGCTAGAACATGAAATTCTTTTATCACAGAAATGTAGGTTGAAGGTTCATGATTCTTAAGTTGGGTAGGATAAGAAAGTTTCAATCCATAGGCAATAATTCTTGACTAGCAACCGAAGAAAAGATTAACTGAATTGTATCGATAAATTACTTCCCTGTATGTTCGTTTTAACCTCAGCATGCTCATTACTATTGTTCAGACTCACTTTAGAATTCTGTCTTAGATTCGTAGAAATTAGGAAACTCAAACTCTTCAAATATTGTTTAATTGGTTGTCTGCATTCTTAAAGTTATAGTTCATTAAAACTTAAGTTAATTATTACCTTAGTTCAGTCCCTGTGGGATCGATACTTGCCTTAAGCCATTTTACTACTTGTTCGACCACATGCACTTGCGTGTAGTCACCATCGAAATGCCCGAACAAGTTTTTGGTGTCATTGCCGAGGACTGGCAATTGGTAAAATTGTTTTCTTAGTGTTAGTTTACAATTTCTATATAATTGCTGACAACTTGATCTTAGCCTGTCTTTTGCAGATATCGAATTCTGCTGAACACTGGCAAGAGATAAGGAGCTGGTGGATTCATACTTAGACCCGGAAAGACAATTCCATCGTCAAAGAAGGGAAGCTCTAGAGAAGAAGCTGCAGTTGCTCAGACAGACAATCCTGGAGCAACAACAGAATCCACCACTTGTAATGGCACTGTTAGTGCCCGAGGAAATGGCAGCTAAGCCAGTTCGCAAAGTGGCTGTCCCACATGCTAACAATGTTACATCAAGTATTCGCAAACCTGGGCCAGGAGGGAGGTTTGAGCTTAAACAGAACATGGTGCAACTGCTGCACACCAGCGGGCAATTCACAAGTCTCCCTCACGAAGATCCACAACAACATCTCCAAAACTTTTTGGAGATAAGTGACACTTACATCCCCGCTGGAGTATCATCCGATTATGTAAGGCTTACATTATTCCCATTCTCATTATTGGGAGAAGCAAAGAGGTGGTTGAAAGCTGAGCCACCTAACTCTATCACCACTTGGGATGATCTTGCAAGAAAATTTTTGATACGGTTCTTTTCATCAGGGAAAACAACAAGACTTAGAAGTCAGATTCTAAGTTTTAAACAAAGAGAGGGGGAGAATCTGTATCAAGCTTGGGAAAGGCTCAAATCTATGTTACGGGATTGTCCTCACCATCACCAGTCCAATGATGTGCTGGTGCATACTTTCATAGAGGGTTTGGAACCCCACACAAAAATTTTGCTAGACTCAACAGCTGGGGGACAAGCATTAGAAAAGACTTATGAGGAGCTGTATACTTTGTTAAATCATATTTCGCGGGGAAATCCAGAGTGGAATGCGGACTCTTCTAGAGGAGGAACAAGGAAAGCGGCAGGAGTCTTGGAATTGGATGGTTTTATAGCTATCACTGCACAGATAGCTACGCTGCAAAATCAAATCAACACCCACTTCAGCAATATGAGCTTGAATCAACCTCAAGCCTCAGTTAATTAGTGCAGCAGGTTTGGTGTGAAGTATGAGGTAGTAATGAACACTCAGTTGAGTGTTGTGATGCAAATCCAGATTCAGTGAACTTTGTGGTGAATGTACAGAGAAATAATCACCACCAGTATGGCAACAACTACAACTCGAATTGGAGGAATCATCCGAATTTCTCTTGGGGTAGTAACATCCATCAAGGGCAGAGTTTGAATCAGGGTGCACAGAGAAATAAACGAGGGTAGCAGAACTATCAGACGCAATATATAGGAAACAATGCACCTCCTCCACCACCCACCAGCATTGAGGAAATGTTTAAAACAATATTAGCTAACCAAGCTCAACTGTAGGCTGATTATGTGAAATTGGTAGCAGACGTAAAGAACAACCAGTTAGCTACAAAGGCGTTGGAGTACCAATTCGGACAACTAGCTGGAGCTCAAAATACCAGGCCAAGAGGAGGACTACCGAGTGACACTGACCTGAATCCCAAGCAGGTTAATGCAGTGACCACAAGGAGTGGTTTACAACTCAAAGAGGTGGAACCAGAAAGACCACCTCAGCAGTCAGGAGCAGTGGAAAAAAAGAGGGAACATGATGATGCGAGGGGTAAGGAGAAGGCAGTTGAAGCAGAAAGACCACCACCCTCGTTCCCTCAAAGATTAAAGAAACACAAAGAGGAAGCTTGTTTCAAAAAGTTCATAGAGGTGTTTAAACAGGTACATATTAATTTACCTTTGGTTGATGTTTTGCAGGGAGTGCCAAAATATGCAAAGTATATCAAGGACATCGTAGCTAACAAAAGCAGATTGACGGAGTATGCTACGGTGGTGCTTACAGAGGAGTGCACTTCCTGGATACAGAATAGGCTGCCAATAAAGCTCAAGGACCCGGGGAGCTTTACAATTCAAATCACAATTGGGCAAAGTATCCGAGCTCGCGGATTATGTGACTTGGGAGTGAGTATTAACTTGATGCCGACATCGGTGTTCAAAAAGTTGGGGCTGGGCAGTCCTAGACCAACTACAGTGATCTTGCAATTAGCGGACCGTTCTTTGGCCAGACCAAACGGCATTGTGGAGGACATGCTGGTGCAAGTGGGTTCTCTATCTTCCCGATAGATTTTATTGTTCTGGATTTTGAGCCGGATGCGGAAGTCCCATTTATTTTGGGACATCCTTTCTTGGCAACCGGGAGAGCTTTGATTGATGTAGCTGCAGGGCAGCTAACCATGCGGGCGCATGAAAAAGTGGAGGTATTTGATGTATATAAGGCCACGAAGCTTCCGGCCATATATGAGGAGCTTTCAGCAATCCATGTGCTAAATCAAGCAGAAATTCTTCAGATTGTTGAATCTCGAGATCCATTGGAAAGAGCATTGATGAGCTCCGATCATTTCGGAGATAGAGATACTTATGAGATGGTTCAAATGTGGAATGAACCACAATGGTATCTCAGGAAGCATGACTTTCAGTCTTTAATGAGGTCCCTAGAACCATTGCCAAAACCATCGATTGAGGAAGCACCAAGACAGGAGTTGTGGCAAGAAGATCGAAGTGCCACGTTCTTGGTTAATGGGCAACGTTGTAAGCATTACTGGGGTGAGGACGTTATTCGAGAGAAGATGTCCATCACTCTAAGGGATGATTGAGTGTCAATGACGTCAAGCCGCGACGGTAAACCAGGCGCTGCACGGGAGGCAACCCGTGAAATTGTTGTACTAGATGAGTAGAATTAGTTGAAAAAGAAAAAAAAAAAAAAAGAAAAGAAAAAAAAAAAAGAAAAAGGAAAAAATAAAAAAATTGTGTTTGCATTGAAACCTATGAATTCTAACCAATTTCTTGCTTTGAAATGATTTTCAGGTGAAATGGAGTGCAAAAATGCAAAAAAGCGCAAAGGAAAAAAGTTCGAGGTGAGAAAAATAAAAAATGGCATGACAGTGAGCCTACGCGTTGGCTCCGTGTCACGGAGGAGAGCCTCCGCATTACCCTCGGTGACATGTTGAAGGTATTCTGGATTTTTTAAAAATTTACAGAACACCTACGCGATGGCTCCGTGTCACGGAGGAGGGCCTCCGCGTTACCCTCCGTGACACATTGAGGTGTAATTCGCGTCGGGTGACACCGGGTCGCCGGGTAACCCGCGCGAAAAACACTCTTTAAACCCCGATTCCCCTCTATTTTTTCCCATTTTCCATTCCCTCCACGACCAACACCCCAAATTCCCTCCTCCCCCAACGTGACACGGACCGAGGCACAAGTTTTCTTCAACTTTTCTTCGATTTCATCGGATTAAAGGTATGTTCTTGAACTTAACCTCATTCTAGCTTGAATTTTCAATTTTTGAACATGAGAGGTGAGTAAACCTTGCCTTAAGTTCAAATTGAGCTTGAATTCAATTATGTTATGATTGATTGATGTTCATAATATCGTTGTGAGTATATGAACTCGATGAATGCATGTTTTATTTAATTTTTGCAAAATTGATAGCTAGGGTTATAATTTGAATAGGAAGAAACTAAATTTGGTTGAAATGTGAAGAAAGTTTTGAGTTGTGCATGTTGGGTGATGTGAATGATGTTGTGAATGTAGATGAATATGCTAAGTAGACAAAGGGAATTTCCGGAAAAATGAAATTGATGAATTGCATAGGTTGTTGAGAAAGATAATTTCGCTAAGTGCTATGTGATGTAATGGAATCGACGGCAATATTGTTATTCATTGTACGAAGTCTGAGTAGTACATAGTAATTATTCCATCAACTTATCTGAATGCACTGAGCATGTTGATTGATAAGAATTGTGAAATCATGAATGTCTTGCCGAATTGTTTTAAATTGCGGCTAAAGACTAAGTGTGGGCTGATTCAATTAAACCCAACCTTAGTCGTAGCTAGTTATGATTTGAATAACATTGGGATTGTATGGTTATATGTGCAGGAACAATGTCGGGCAGACAAGATAAAGGAAATGGAGCGTCCACATCGGGAGCCGACAAAAAAAGGATAAGGTTGGGAGCAACAGTCCCAGCAGCACCAGCGGTTCCGCGAGGCCAATGCCGACAGTACGGAACCCGATGGGTGACTGATGAAGGGAAGAAATGGTATGGGAAACACAAAGAAACCAAATACTTCCCGGAAGAGCATATAGCAAGGGAGCCGCTAGCATAGGAATTCTCATGGATCGTACACCGTATTGACAATGTCGGGCTGAACTTCATCTTTGAAGAGCCCAAGGAGTGCAATCTCCATTGGATTCGGGAGTTCTATGCCAATTGGAACCCGACCCTCCGCAGTCACACCGTCAAGATAAGAGGGCATGTTGTCACCTTTGAGCCCCATCACCTGAATGTTATATTGGGGGCGCGGGACACAAACGCCCATATACTCCGACAGCTGAACATAACTCCACCTTATGTGGATATCAGATGCACATTGTGTGGAGCCCGTTCGACAGCACGGTGGAGCAGGCACAAGGAGAGGGGCTACCATCAGACACTGCCTTACTCTCAGATGAACAGGGAAGCCAGGATCTGGCTAAAAATTGTGTGTTCCTGCCTGATCCCAAGGGTGCACATGACTGATGTCACCTGGGATCGAGTGTGCTTGGTATATGCCCTGATGAAAGGGCTTGAGATAAATGTTGGGGCGGTAATTATTTCTGCCATGAAGAGAGCCCGACTTCATCAAGGGCACAGGTACAGGTTCGGTGGTTTGCTTACCACGTTCCTGAGGGGCCACGACATCGAGGAGGAGGCCCTAGACTACATCAACGCAAATTGACAGGCGCGCCTTGGATGTCACAAAAACCAAGGAACCTGACACTACTCATGGGCCAGTTCTCATACTAACCGAGCGACATGCTCGGGATGATCAGTATATGGCCCGCATGTACGGGATGCAGATGCTGCAGTTACGCATAGGCGGGAGGCCAGCAACGGAGGATGAGTTATGGCAGCTCGAGCTAGATTACCCCTTTGGCGAGAATGCCCGGGCTCTATGCCGAGTGGGGCCAGCTTTTGTGGAGCCTGTAGATGATGATGTCCCCACTGATGAGGAGACACGCCGTGAGGACTTAGATATTTAGTCAGATGAAGACGTCGGGGATGATTCAGATATGGGAGACGAGGCAACGAGACCTGATGAAGAAGGGGAATACTTCGATTGATCAGGGAGTTTCACCGCCCACCTTTATGATATGTTGAATTTTGTGAACACTGGGGACAGTGTTCGGTTTAAGTGTGGGGTGGGAGTAGTTAGGTGCTGGCTGTTTCGTTGTTGTTTTTGTTTATGTTTATGTCTTGTGTTGTTGTGCCTGTGAAAAAAAATGTGACCCTGTGACTCTTTGTGATGTGTTTTGTAATTAAGTGGTGTTGTAATGAATGTTAAGCTGTTGTGTGTTGTGTGAGCTGTTGTTTAATGGTTGTTGTGTAAATATTTTTGTTTTCTAATATTTTTGTTTTCTATCGAAATTATCAAAATTTTTAAAATTTTTCGTTAAATTTCTTTTATTTTCGGTTTGTCGGCCTTTGCTTTTGGTGCTTTTACCGAGAATAGTGCCATTGAATTGAAGTCGTAAATAGTGAACATTCCCTATGATGGATGGATGACGACCGTCTTAAGGAAAATGTAGTCGATAGGAATAGTTTTTTCTTTCTTTTATTTTCTTTCTTTTGTTTGTTTTCCAAACGTGTCGTTACTTCATTTTTTGAAATTCTTGTTACGTGATGTACCTGATATTAAGATGCAAAGGTGATTCGTATGAAAGCATGCAAAATGTGTAAACATGTTGAGATACCTAGGCCATAGAGTTCGATTTGGTGTGATTGAGGCTTAATATTGAATTCTTGTAATTAGCTGATTGAAGGGTCTATGAATATGTCCTGAGTTGAGCATGTGCAATGAGTGTGAGGTGAGGTTTTGATTATTCCATGCTATTGTGAAGTGTCTAGAACTTGCATGGTGTGTGTGTGAAATGAAATGAAGGATGTGTATTGTAGGAAAGGATGTAGGCATTTCTTTGATTAAACCAAAAGTTTTTCCATTATCATACCTACCTTGAATGTACATCCTAGTAAGTCCCATTGAGCCTTTAGCCTATTTTTTCTTTCTTTGAAGAGGTACAAACCGAGCTTAATCCTTTCTTTTCATTAGCCTTGAATTTGATCCAAAACTCTTAAGTGCTCAAGAAAAATAGTTTTCCCACAGTGTCAAGGAGTGAGAATTGTGAAAAGAAAGGAAAAGCGGAAGTGGTGAAAGTTAAAGAAAAGGTCAAAGGTGCACTTGCTGAAATTAAATAAAATAAAGATGTATAACTAATCGTTGTTATTAAGTAGAGTGTGCTTAAAGAAATGGGAACAAAAACAAAGAAAAATTTCAAGAATGAGAAGATGAAGGAAGAAACAAGGCCCATAATGATGGTGGGATGTATTGAAAAGCGCTTAAGGAAGCTAGTTGCTATTATTGGTTAGCCCAGTATTTACTAGTTCCTTAGCTTACATTACAACCCGTTAAGTCCTACGTGATCTTACATCACGCGTCCTTATATTAGTGGAGTAATACACTAGAGGCAAGCCTATGGTTCATGACATGATGCATGTGAATTCTTTGGGAGAGAGAGCGAAATCGTGTTCATATACCCCTACATGTAATGCTTTGGAAATCATATGATTGAAAAGGGGGAAATTTCTCTTGTGTTGTGAGGGCACATGCTTGACGAGAGATTGAATTTCGTGTCGGATGTCTTGATCAGTTGATTTGCATGAGTTTGCCGAGATCGAGAGTCGATTCTTGAGTTTAGGAGGTCTTAATGTGGTGTATGTCATTGTGTTGATGAGACCATGCATGTTTTCTTGATGATTTGCTATATTAAATAATCGGTATAGCCGTAGCTTGAATTGTCGAGCCAAAGTAGCTATGCGTGGGTGTCAATTGCATGAGATGTGAGAGTATTGTTCGAGGACGAACAAGATTTTAAGTGTGGGGTAAGTGATCTTGGGCAGAATTATATACCCAAGTGATGCTCAAATGTTTCATTTCGTCTTGTTTATATATCGTTATGTGTGCATTCTTATGTGATTTGTAGTTAAAATGTGAATTTATACTAACCAACATGATTAGTGTTTTTTTGTAGGTAAAATGTAATTTTGGGAAGCTAAGATACATGTTGGTAAAAATTGGGAATGGATTCGGAAGCAAGGAGTGGAAAAGGTCAAGGAAGAGCAGCAAAAATAAGGGCTCCGCGATGGAGCCGTGTCATGTCGCCATCGTGGAGGCAGTCTACCTAGGGTGATTTAGTTTGGCCAATTCCAGTGAAGGTTTGCGATTGCACCATGACACGTTGGCCTGGCTCCGCGTTGCAGGCCGTGGCATGCCAAGGAGAAATTGCTGAGAAACCAGATTCCAGAGAGGGTCTCGTTTGCCCCGTGGCACGGAGGGAGTGCTCCGTGATACACTCCGTGCCACGTTGCTTGTTATTCCGGGAAAAATTCTCACTAGTATAAATAGCACACTTAGGTTTATTTTTAAACATTCTGACTTGGTTGAGCAAGAACGTGGGTTACAAGCAGTTGAGGGGATGAAAATTCTAGGGTTCTTCTCTATCTCTTTCTCTTTTATTTCAATTGTTTGTATGATTTATACTCATTTGATGATGCTTAATTCACAAATGAGTGGCTAAATTCACTTCTTGCTGAGGTTAAGAACAATTGTAGTGGAATGTAATTGTTGATCAATTTAGTTTTCATCTTTTCTTCAATGGTTGTTCTATCAATTCTTGTTCTTACTGCATTAATGTTTGGCCAATGTTAATGTATATCTAAAAAATTCAAATTTGATTTTGAAAAGAAAAGAAATTGGAAAGTTGTGAATTGGTAGGATATGATCTCTTCTTAGTTTGGGAAAATTGAGGATTGATTTACATTCAGAATAGAAATATATCTGAAAGTCTTATTAGTCAATTAAGGAATCAGTTTTGTATGGCTAAAACATGAAATTCTTTTATCATAGAAATGTAGGTTGAAGGTTCATGATTCTTAAGTTGGGTAGGATAAGAAAGTTTCAATCCATAGGCAATAATTCTTGACTAGCAACCGAAGGAAAGATTAACTGAATTGTATCGATAAATTACTTCCCTGCATGTTCGTTTTAACCTCAGCATGCTCATTACTATTGTTCAGACTCACTTTAGAATTCTTTCTTAGATTCGCAGAAATTAGGAAACTCAAACTCTTCAAATATTGTTTAATTGGTTGTTTGGATTCTTAAAGTTATAGTTCATTAAAACTTAAGTTAATTATTACCTTAGTTCAGTCCCTGTGGGATCGATACTTGGCTTACTTAAGCCATTGTACTACTTGTTCGACCATGTGCACTTGCATGTAGTCACCACCGAAACGCCCGAACAATGTCTCTCTATCCTTCTAACTCGTGTTATTCACAATTGCAGAATCATGCCTTCCCCCAGAGTTAACCTAGAAGGAATAGAAATGAAAATGGCCATGAGAATGACAATGGAGAGGGGCACCATCAGGCCTCACCAGCCCATGAGGAGCATGCACCAAAGCTGGTTGCCCATTTTGAATTGAGGGCAGCCATACAGATGCTAGCACAGGCCTTGACCGCCCAGGTCAATCAATAGGTGGTGGCACCTCTTCCTCAAAATGGGAATGCGACGGTGGGTCGAGGTAAGGATTTTCTGAGGATGAACCCATCAGATTTCCTTAGGTCAAAAGTAGACGAGGATCCACATGCGTTCATTGATGAGATTATGAAGATCACCTTGGTCATGGGGGTGACAAATGGGGAGTGCGTCAATTGACCTCTTATCAGTTGAAAGGGGTTGCACATATCTGGTTCAAATAGTGGAAAGATAGTAGGGTAGTAGGAGCAGGCCCTATCGGTTGGGATGAGTTTCATGTCGCCTTTCTAGATCGGTTCTTCCCTCATGTGATGAGGGAGCTGAAATTTGACGAGTTTGTGAATCTAAAGTAGGGTAACATGTCAGTTCAGGAGTAAGATTTGGAGTTCACCCATTTATCCAAGTATGCGCCAGAGCTAGTGGCAGATTAGAGAGCTCGGGTGAGCAGGTTTGTACATGGAGTAGCAGACTACCTGGATAGGGATTGTATGATCACCATGCTGCATCAGGACATGGATTTTCCCCGCATAGTTTTACACACCTAGAAGATCGAGGTGGTGTATTAGAAGGGGAGAGAGGCCAAGAGGGTCAGGACAGACAGTTATGGGACTTCTCAGCCTAGATCAGGGGGTGGATATCACTTGCAGTCTCATCACAGGTATTTTGCTCTAGCACCATCTAGAGCACGAGGTGATCATAGGAGTAGGGCCTCAAATTCGAGGGGCTAGGGTAGCATGCAGATGGAGCACACTTCCCAGCCTATACGAAGTGTGGCAAGAATCACCCAGGGAGGTGCTTAGTGGGCTCATACGCTTGTTTCGGGTGTGGAAAACTCAGACACATACTCAGGGATTGCCCTTCAGCCAGATTAGGGGATGGTGGAGCTCGTACGCTAGCTATTAGTTCAATAGCTCCAGCAGCACGTCCCTCCTAATAGGGTGCATCGACTAGTTCAGCTAGCGATCAGCGTCGGAACAGGTTTTATGCCCTTGCATCTTGACAGGAGCAGGAGACTTCCCTAGACGTGTTTACTGGTATGTTACAAGTTTTCCACCTTGATATTTATGCTTTGTTAGATATAGGGACTACCTTGTCTTTTGTGATGCCTTATGTTGCTAGTAGTTTCAGAGTCGGTCCCGAAGTCCTATTAGAACCTTGCTCAGTCTCTACTCCCGTCGGTGATTCAGTTATAGCCCGATGGGTATACAGAAATTGCCTGGTCTCAGTTCTTTAGAAAATCACCTTAGTAGACCTAGTAGAGTTAGCCATGATAGATTCGATGTTATCTTTGGCATGGATTGGCTACATGCATGCTATGCCTCAGTTAATTGTAGAACTCGTGCTGTAGAGTTCAGATTTCCGGGTGAGCCAGTCTTGGAGTGGAAGGGTAGTTTAGCTGTGCCTATAGGTCGTTTCATTTCCTACCTCAAGGCCAGAAAAATGATTTTCAAAGGTTGTGTGTATCATTTAGTTAGGGTTAAGGATGCTACATCCGAAACCCCAATGATCCAGTCAGTTCCAGTAGTATGTGAATATTCAGAGGTGTTCCCTGATGATCTACCGGGTAGTCCTCCTAAGAGGGAAACGAATTTTGGTGTTGACCTTCTTCCTGACACACAACCTATATCTATTCCTCGTTACAGAATAGCTCCAGCTGAGCTAAAGGAGTTGAAGGAGCAGTTGAAGGACCTGCTAGAGAAGGGTTTCATCAGACCTAACAAGTCTCCATGGGGTGCACCAGTTGTATTTGTCTGAAAGAAGGATGGTTCTCTTGAAATGTGCATTGATTATCAACAATTGAACAAACTAACCATCAAGAATAGGTATCCTCTTCCCCGGATTGATGATTTGTTTGACCAGCTTCAGGGTGCTTAGTGCTTTTCAAATATATACCTCAGATCTGGATACCATCAGCTCAAGGTTCGGGAGAGTGATATCCCGAAGACAACCTTCAGGACGCGGTATGGTCATTATGAGTTTGTAGTTATATCTTTTAGACCAGTGAATGCTCCTATATCTTTTATGGAGTTGATGAACAGGATGTTCAAGCCATACTTGGATATGTTCGTGATCGTGTTCATTGATGACATGCTGATATACTCTCGGAGCGAGGAGGAGCAAGCCGCTCATTTGAGGGTGGTATTACAGACTCTCAAGGATCACCAATTAGATGCTAAATTCAGTAAATGCGAGTTTTGGTTGAACTCAGTGGCATTTTTGGACCATGTGGTGTCTCGTGAGGGTGTTCAGGTGGACTCACAAAAGATAGAAAAGTTGGCCTGGACTAGTCAATCCCTCAGATATCAGGAGTTTCTTGGGCTTAGCTGGTTATTATCACAGATTTGTTGAGGGATTTTCAGCTATTACAGTGCCGTTGACCAAACTAACCCAAAAGAAAGTGAAATTCCAATAGTCGGATGCTTGTGAAAGGAGCTTTCAGGATCTGAAGACTTGACTTACCTCAACACCAGTGTCAACCCTACCCGAGGGTACCAATGGGTTTGTGGTGTATTGCGATGCTTCCAAGATCAGCCTTGGTTGTGTATTGATGCAGCATGGTAAAGTCATAGCATACGCTTTTGGGCAGCTAAAGGTTCATGAAAGGAATTACCGGACCCAT
Source organism: Datura wrightii (assembly GCA_035772735.1). Taxonomy (NCBI): domain Eukaryota; kingdom Viridiplantae; phylum Streptophyta; class Magnoliopsida; order Solanales; family Solanaceae; genus Datura; species Datura wrightii. Next base: position 107,175,519 of record JASDFA010000020.1, on the reverse strand, counting down.
GATCTTGAATTGGCGGTGGTAGTATTTACCTTTGAAGATATAGAGGCACTATTTGTATGAGGTCCATATAGATGTGTTTAGGAACCACAAAAGCCTACAATATGTATTTACTCAAAAGGATTTGAATCTTTGTCAAAGGAGGTGGTTGGAGCTACTCAAGGATTATGATATGAGCGTCATTTACTATCCGGGAAAGGCTAATGTAGTAGCAGACACACTTAGTACACTCTCTATGGAGAGTGTGTCCCATGTAGATGAGGGAAAGATGGAGCTGGTAAAGGATGTGAATCGACTTGCACGGATGAGAGTTCATTTTGTTGACTCGGCCGATGGTGGTGTAAAAGTTCAGAACGGGTCAGAATCATCCTTGGTGACTGATGTGAAAGAAAGACAAAGCGAGGACCCCATTTTGGTAAAGTTAAAAGAAACCATTCGGAATCAGAAGGTAGAGGTGTTCTCCAAAGGGGGAGATGGTGTGCTTTGATATTAGGGTCACTTGGGTGTTCCGGACGTTAATGATTTGAGAAATTGGATGTTCTATGAGGCTCACGGTTCCAGATATTTGATACATCCAGGTGCCACCGAGATGTATGGTGATCTATGGGGAGTCTATTGGTGGAATGGAATGAAGAAAGACACTGCAGAATTTGTAGCTACGTGTACAAATTGTCAACAAGTGAAAGTTGAGCACCAGAGACCGGGAGGTGTGCTCCAGGATATCAGTATCCCTACATGGATGTGGGAAGAAATCAATATGGACTTCATCACTGGGTTGCCTCGCACTCGTCGATAGTATGACTCCATTTGGGTGGTCATGGATAGGTTGACCAAAGCTGCTCATTTTCTATCAGTCAAAACCACTGATTCAATGGTGGATTATGCCAAACTTTACATCAGAGAGCTAGTTCGATTGCATGGATTGCCCTTGTACATCATATCCAATAGAGGTACTCAGTTTACCTCTCAATTTTGGAAGTCGTTTCAAAAGGGACTTGGTACTCAGGTCAAGCTCAGTACAACATTGCACCCGCAAACGGATGGTCAAGCAGAGCGTCAATTCAGACTCTTGAGGACGTGTTGAGAGCATGTGTGATTGAATTCAAGGGTATTTGGGATGACCATTTGTCTCTTATAAATTTTTCATATAATAACAACTACCATTCCAGTATCCACATGGCTCCATTTGAGGTTCTCTATGGGCGGAGATGTAGATCACCTATTTGTTGGTTTGAAGATGGTGAAGATGCGATGATAGGACCAGATTCAGTCCTTGAGGCCATAGAGAAAGTTCAACTCATACGGGACAGGTTGAAAATAGCTCAAAGTCTCCAAAATTTCTATGCTGATGTGAGATGGAGGGTACTTGAGTTCGAATTTAATGATTAGGTGTTCCTAAAGGTGTCTCCCATGAAGGGAGTGATGGGGTTTGAAAAGAAAGGAAAACTCAGCCATCGTTATGTCGGCCCCTACCGGATTGTGAAGCAGGTTGGCAAGGTGGCATATGAATTGGAGTTGCCTTCGAAATTATCTTCAGTGCATCCTGTTTTTCATGTATCGCTCTTAAAGAAGTGTTTGGTTGATCTAGCTCTAGTTGTCCCGGTAGACAGTGTCGATGTGAGAGACAACCTTAGTTATGAGGAGTTTTCGATGGAAATACTAGATCGTCAGGTTCGAATATAAGAATCAAGAAAGTATCTTCAGTTATAGTGTTATGGAGGAATCAACAAGTTCAGGGAGCTACGTGGGAAGACAAAGCAGATATGATGGATAGATACCCACATTTATTCCCTACCGGCTCAGCTTAAGCTTGAGGTATCAGTTTTTTCCCTAAACTCTATTCAATTTCATGTTCAGTTCATGTGCCCCAATTTCTTTCATGTATGTGGATATATGTATGATTCACGAATTCAGTTCAGATATGTAGTTTAAATCGAAGTTAGTCATTCCGTCAATTTTCGGCTTGTGTGATTAGTATTTGAGTATGATGGTTGCATTTCTATGCTTTCCTGTATGATTTTCAACATTTGAGGATGAATGTTCCCAAGGAGGAGATATTGTTATACCCCAAAAGCCCAAAGATTAGACTCGGGAGTTGAAACAGAGAAAATAGGATTTTCTGCACCAGGTCAGAGAACAAGTCGTCCTGTGACCCGTGGGGTAGACAATGAGTCGTGAAGTGACTCGAGGTGAGGTGCACAACTTATGTTGGAAATTGTGAGTTTGGAGTCCCCACAGACATGACCAAGAGTCATGGTTAGTCCCCACGACTCGTTGAGTCAATCCTGGTCAAGGGCTATTGAAAGATGAAGGTCGAGTGGCAGTGTTCCCTACTTATGGACACAACAAATCGTGGTCGGTTGCCATGATCCGTTAGGTTGGTCGTGGTCAACAGTGATTAGGTTCTTGAGATTTTGGGGTAGTGAAGGTGACGAATGGTGACCACAAGTCGTGGCCACCTGTAACGACTCATAGGGTCCTCCTTGGCGAACCCCAGATGAATTTTGGACAGTGCACACGATGACTGGAGGCCACGAGTCGCGGTCCTTGGTAACGATTCGTCCAATCCCTCATAGGGACCGACAGTCAGTTATTTTCTGCAAATTTAGTAAAGGCTTATCCATAATTCCTATGATACTACCTATGATTCTAAGCCTAAACTACATAGTTTTAAGCTATGAATAGAGGGGTAAATTCATTCTAGACTATTCCTACTCATGCATGCAAACTTAGAGAGCTAAGGAGGTGATCAAGCTCAATTCCTTCAATTTTTTCTCCAATTCATCATTGGGCAATCAAGGGAGTGGTGAATTAGTCCATCTCAGGTATGTAGGGTTATGAATGGGTGGATTTGTTCACACCCATGCCAATCTCTCCCTAATTCATGAAATCTATTGATAATTTTATGGGGTTTTATCCCAATTCTTATGAAATTCTTATGATCTATCTAGGGGTTAATCTCCTTCATGTATCAATTTATATTTTATGAACCATGGGCATATTTTACAACTATTTTAATTATAAACTCATGGATTTAAATCTCTACAAAACTATGCCTAATCATACATGTTTTATGAAAGTTCAAGTTATGATTCCACTATGATGTTGATGTTCATTAACCCATTATGATTTATGACTTATGATATGATTTCTCTCAAATGCTCATCATGAATTTATGAATATCAGTATATACATGTTTTACAAGTATGCATGAACCTCATGATTTATGATTTATGATTATGGCCGAGTCATGAGCTTTATTTCATGACTAGTTCATGTATTGTCAAGCATGCTTATGATTATCATGATTTAACTAGTCCATGAATTTCATGTATATTATCCTATGAGCATTATATATATTTTGGGAGTAGTATTTAACATCAAGTAGGTTCGGGCCCAGGTTTTCCCCAAGTCTTAGAACTACGTGCCACCGTAGGTCACCATGGGACCTCCTTTGAGACTGTCCCTTTTTCCCGAATGGGCCTTTCATGAGTGATATCACACCTTTTTCATGATTCTACCCTTGGCAAGGTACGAATACCCTCCATACTAGGGGTTTATAGGTCGGGCTCCATGTGTGCTCATATAGGGTATGTCGGTTATAAGAATCTCCTGCTGTTCCTCATGATTTATGCGTGTTTATGATTATGCACTTTGGCTCAAGTCATGTTCAATAAAGATTTTCTCTTATCATTATGATTATGGCTAATTTAAGAATGTTTTGAAAACCTTGAGCTTTATGTTTACATTATGGTATTTATATTATGATCATGCTGTCCTACTCTTCTGAACTTTTATGTATTTTAGATTTCCTGTTTTACTTACCTTGCATACTCGGTACATTCCACGTATTGATCGCATACTCTATGATGTATCATTTCATGATACAGGCTTCGGTACCCAGACTCAGCCTCGGTCCTAGCTAGCTTTTTCGGAGTTAGCAACCTGTCTCAGTTGGTGATTCTTCATCTCCTGAGGACCATCTCTTATCAGCTATCTTATATTTTTAGTTTCAGTTTTAGTGAGATAGTTAGGGTCTTGTTCCACCAACTCGTCAGTGTTAGAGGCTTTCCAGGACATAGTTTATATTCAACTTTAAACTCATTTGATGTATCTCTAGTTTCATATTATGTTTAGACTGCCACTATGTTATGTATGTTGATCTTCCGCTCTTATTGATTGAGTTAGTTGTATGTTCATGCAATTGGTTTACATGGAGTCCCTCGGGGTTCCTTGTCCCGTGTTTCGATTCGGGCCTATGTTCGGGTTGTGACAAGCATCAAATACAAAACCAAGACAAAGAGTGTGTTAATCTATCTACCATATGAGGGAATACATATGCTAAACTTTTTCTATCAAAGAACATGTCATGTGAGTACTTTGATTCTTTATGCTCTTTAAACTATGTTTTACCTTCTTGCTCTATGACCCAAAAGAGCCCATATTGCCTCGATAGTTGTGGTGCTATCCTCACATCCTCATGCTCCTCTTCAGTAGTTCTTCTTGGTCTTTTTGACCCATGGCTCGAAGAATCCAATCCTTTCCCCTTACTTGGTTTTGGTGCCATTTGTGGAGGTTTTTACAAGAAAAATGGTATACTTTGTGTTTTGGGTGAAAAAGTTTGAAGGAATTTGAAGAAAAGATGAAGTTTTTGGAGAGTTTTCTTGGTATATTTAGGGTGTGCGGCGCGGATAGCTGAAGGAATGGGGGAAAATTAGGTTTTGAAAATTTAAAATACCCCTATGGGTCGGTTTGACCCGCTAACCCGAGCATTTTTTTTGGCCTGGGACACACCGCATCGCGCCTCATTCCCTGCGCATCGTGGCACTCACTACCTTGCCTAGTCTGAGTGTAGCGCCAGGCCTTGCAGCGCCTGTGCCTGTGCCTTACACCAGGCCTTGAGCTACTTGGCATGTGCGCTACCCTATGCACGGTTCAGCTGTTTTGCGCCCCGTTTTCAGCGTTCATGCTGAAAAATTATGGATTATGCCTTAACTCCTGCACACTTGAAACACATCAAAATGAAAAAGGATCTTAGGTTACCTCCAAAGTAGCGCCTGATTTAACGTCGCGACACGATGCAGGTATCTTGATTACTCAGACTTCATCAAGATACCTGTTGAGGTCGTGGTCACATTTTGGCCGATTGATTTACCATGCTAACCTATGACATGTCAGAAAAAGAAAATAAAAATGTAAGATAGGAAATAAAGACTAAAAACTAAACACAAACAATTAATCTAATCCTAAGTCATCTTCCCCAGCAATTGTGCCACTTTTTGATAAAATTGAAACTCACACTTTCTAGCAATGTATGAAGCAGACGTTGTTAATAAAGAATGCAACAAAGGTTGGGCTCGATCCCACAGGGAATAAGGTTAGGATATAGAACAACGCTAGTATTTAATCTTTTGAGTCAATTATCTCGTAAAGGGGGGAATTCGTAAAGGTAACAGGTAACAATGTTGAGAAGTTAAATGTTAATTCCAAGTTAATGCAATTAACTAGGGTAAGTTTTCCCCACGGAATCATAACTACTACGGGTTTTACACTTGTGATCTATCCCAATACCTTTCTTGTAGAACTGATAACTAGGATTCATCCAAACGACTGGTTCGTCCCTATTAGATGACTATACTCAATCGCCAGGTTAGGTCTCATGAGCAATTTCACTTCAAGTGTTATCAATTTGTTCCAAAATTAACTATCCTGTGACCAAATATCAAGTTATACAATGATCATAAATATTAAGGCTTTGTTGTACTTCTCTTTTCCTAATCTATACCTCTCTAGGCTCAACTAAAAAGAGAATTCAGGCAAGTCCTAACGTTGCGAATCGTTAAAAAATGTTAAAGATGAAAAGAATACAATACAAGCGTTTAGTATTGTTTTAGAATCACGTTATGCAAACCCTAGATCGTTAATTCACCATGGTTCTCACAATCCTAGTTGTGGAGGTTTTAACCTCTCATAATTATAAGTAAATTAATAGCATTCATATACAAACACATAAATTAATACTTGCAAAGATGATAGGAAGAAACTCACTTGATTATTGCAAAAATAAGGAAGAACAATTCAAACAAAAGTATCTCAATAAAGCTTCTCTAACTTGTCTAAACTTGGCTAAAAAATTCACTTCTAAGTGTGCTATATATTAAAAAGAAATAAAGGGTATTTAAGATAGTATATTTATGCCTTCTTTGTTCCTTCACGGATTTGATTTGGGATTTGTAGCTCCTTTTTCTAGTTGAAGTAGGATTCCCTTGTTGGAACCCAGACAAGATTGGCGCGACGCACTGGTCATTGTGCTGCTTATGTACCGCGTCATGCCATGCATTTCACAGCAAGGCTGGCATGCCGTGCCTATGGTCGCGCTACAGGGCCTGCCCGTCGTGCTGCTGATTGCACAGGTGTAGCTGTGCTCCGCACTGCGGTCACACAGGTGTGGCAGTGCAGTACTAAATGCCATAACTTTTACTTGTTCATTCCAACTTCTTCACCTTCATTCCAATAGACTTAAGTACACCTAAATTTGTCACTTTTAGCCCAGAAAGCATCTAATCATACGCATTAGCTCTTTTCGCAAATATATATCATAAACACATGAAAACACACATAATTTGTTCTAAAAACATAGTAAAGTTTGGACAAAATATGGTTAAGAAGTGCGTAAATACGCCCTTCATTAGGAACTCATAAGAAGGTTGGAGGAACTAGACTGGTAAACCACGTGTAATGCCTCGGAAACTCTAAGACCAGACCTAGGAGTTGAAACAGAGAAAATAGGATTTTTTGCATCAGATCACAAAACGAGTTGTCTTGTGACCAGTGGGGTAGGCCACGAGTCGTGAAGTGACTCGTGGGGAACGGTCCGGACTTGGTTGAAAATTTTGAAAAAAATAGGGTGACCATGAGTCATGGTCAACACCATGAGTCGTGAGGTGATCCGTGGTTAGTAATTAATTGAAGATCGGGGGAAAGTTAGGTAGTGAACTTAACAACTAGGCACCATGAGTCATGATCCATGCCATGACCCATTAGGTGACCCGTGGTCTAGTATGGTTTGGGGAGTTGAGAATTTAGCAGTGTAGTTGACGAGTGGGTCACCACAAGCTGTTGGGTACATCACGAGTCGCGGTGACCAATAGGAGGTTCTTGGGCAGTGCACTCGACGACTGTGACCACGAGTCATGGTCACTGTGCATGAGCTGTTGAGTCCCTCGTGGGGACTGGAAGTCAGTTTTTCCTGCGAATTTCCGAAGGGTGTTTTCATAATTTCCTAACCTCCTAGACTCTAAACTACGTCGTTTTGGGTTACCTTGAGGTGATTTAGAGGGACTAAATGGTTTTCCCCCTCATTCCCACTCAGATTTTAGAAAATTAACGCAAGTTCTCTCCCAAGAACTCTCAAGCAAGACTAGGATTCTCATCTATTACAACGATTCAAGTTTTCTTTTCCAAGGAATTCGTAGAAAGGTATGTGGGAATTCAACAAGGGAATAGTTCTTCCCTTGTGTCCCCAAAAATTTTCTCTGTCTTCTCAATCAATTCTAGCCCTGAAACATTTGAATGCAAAGAAATTACAAGTCAGACTTCATTTAATTCATGTGGAATAATGCTTACTTTAATTGTAGATATTTTTCCACCAAAATTTATGACTATGTTGTTTCTTGTTACTGTAAAGTGAAATCTAGCCCTAGCTCTTTATTGCAGAAAAGTTAGAGTCTTGTATATTTGTTCAATTATTGAAATTTGTTGATTATATTAGTGTTGGGGGTCCCATATTGTTAGTTTGTATTGAAAACTCAGTCAAGTTTATGTTAGTTCAGTTTCAGTTAAAATGTTAAAATACTCAGTGTTAGTTAGAAATGTCAGCTAATCAGTTTGGCTACAGAAATTCTCGAGGTGTCAATAGTGGCTCCTAGTTATCAGTATTAGTCTCAGTATTAGATTTTAGTTGTGATGAAGGACTTATTTACGCACTTCATAGATATATTTTTACCCATACTTTACTATGTTTTGAGAATAAATTATGTGTATTGCATGAGATTATGTTATATATATTTGTAAAAATGGTTAATGCATGTGATTAGATGTTTTCAGGGCTAAAAGTGATGGATTTGGGTGTGTTTGAGACATTTGGATTGAAGTTGAAGAAGAAGGAATGCACTAAGCAAGATTAAAGAAAGAAAAAAAAAAAGAGAGTGCACTGCCACTGCTGCGCCACCAGATGCGCGACGCAACCCCTGTGCTGTGCGAGGCGCCGATCTCCCTGCGGACTGTGTGTAGGACACGGCGTAGAAGCTGCACGATGACATGTGCAAGGCGTAACCTTTCCAACGCTAAAGCAGGCGTGAGGCGCCGTTCCACCTGTGCGATGCAGCCCGCGGCACACCAAGGGGTTTCCAATGGCCAAAATTCAACTCCTACTTCAACTAGGAACTTTCAATCCCAAATCAAATCCGCGAAGGAATAAGAAAAGCATAAATCCACTACTATAAATACCCTTTTATTTTCGTGTAATAGGATGTTTTTTTTAAGTCTTCAAGGAAGCTCTTTTAGAGAAGTTTTTAGAAAAGAGTTAGAGGAGACAATTTACAATTTAGTTTTGAGAGTTGGTTTTACTTTGATATACAATTGTAAAGTTGTTCTTCCGAATTTTGCATTAATCAAGGGAAGGTTCTTCCGATCATTGTTGTAAGTATTAATTTTAACTTTTATATATGAATGCTATTAATTTACTTATGAACATGATAGACTAAAACCACCACGACTAGGTTGTGGGAACCATGGTGAATTAACAAACTAGGGTTTGCACGAAGTGATTCTAAACCAATACTAAACACTTATATTATATTCTCTTCATCTTTAACAATTCTTAATGGTGCGCAACGTTAGGAAGTGCCCGAATTTTTTACTTGCTTTGGTTGAAGAGGTAGAGATTAGGAAAAGAGAGTTACAACAAAGCCTTGATCTTGATGATTATTGTATTAACTTGAGTTGTGGTTGCAGGATAGTTAATTTTGGAACTTAGTGATAAAGGTTAATTTTCAATCGCTCAGAGACTTGGTCGAGTAATTGAGTATAGTCATTCAATAGGGACTGGTCGGTCATTTGAATGAACCTAAGTTTTCAGTTCTACAATTATAGTATTTGGATAGATCACTAGTGTAAAAGCCGAAGTAGTTAAGGATCTATGGGGAACACTTACCCTAGTTAATTGCATAAATTTGGAATCAACAATCAATTTCTTAACATTGTTACTTGTTACTTTTATAATTTTCTCCCTCTTAGGAAATAATTGACTACAAAGCTTAAGCACTAGTGTTCTTCTATACCCTTCCATATTTCTTGTGGGATCAACCCCATCCTCTAGTTGGGTTCTTTATTGACAACGTCCGCTTCATACTTCCAGAGGAGGTGTGGTTTGAGCATTATCAAAAAGTGGCGCCGTTGCTGGGGAATACGGTTTAGGATTAGATTAATTGCTTGTGTTTAACTTTTAGTCTTTATTTCCTATTTTTTTGTTTTTCTTTTATTTTCTGATGTGTCAAGCGGCCAAGATGTGACCACAGTCTCAACAGGTATCTTGATGAAGTCTGAGTAATCAAGATACCTGTGTCGTACCGCAATATTAAATCAGGTGCTACTTGGGAGGCAACCGAAGATATTTTTTTGTTTTGTTTTTACGTGTTTGCTCAAGTGTGCAGGTGTTAAGTCAAAATTTACAAAAATTTGAGCATGAAATACATAGATGGGGGAAGCTGCTGGTGCCCCCACAGACGACGAAGAGTAGAGGCTCAGGGAGTTCTTCTTTCACCCTTTTACTTTATGATTTATTGCTATAGCACTGGGGACAGTGTGACTAATAAAGTGTGGGGTGGGAGAAGTGAACTTCATATTACCATGCATGCCTTAATTTCTAAATTCTCACATGGTAGGCCTAGTTTTTTTTAAAAATATTTATGACTTATCTTGCATGCTTCTTTGTTTTTAGTAGTTTTAGTTTTTATTTTATTTTGGGTTCCTCCGATTTTTATTTTTGGTTCTTTTGCGGTGGATAGTCCCTTAGAACCGACTATAGAGTCTAAATTTTTTTATATCTTTTTTAGTCATTGAGTCATGACTTTGCCCGATGATGGATGGATGATGACCGTCTTAAGGGTAAATTAGTCATTAGGAAGAACAAAAACTTGGACCCTATGAATGCTAGGTGATTCACTTTAGGTATCATTGAGACTTTATTAAATTCACTCAAAAATGCATGAAAAAGGTAGAAACACTTAGTCTTTTTGGAACTTGACTCTTGTAATTGAAAAAATGGGCTTAATTATGTTATGCATGCAATATGGATATATGTGTTTATGTGGTCTTGATTTCCATTGTTAAACCATTTTGTGCCAATGTGAGGAATTTTTTGATATACTCTATGCTTGTAAATTGATGTCTAGAACTTGCCCGGTGTGTGTGCAAAGCAAAATATGAATGATGGATTTAGGAAGTTATATAGGCATTTCTTTGATAGCCCTATTTTTATCCTATTTTACCTACCTTGATTGTAATTATCCTAGTTAGCCATGTTGAGCCTTAGCCTATTCTTTTGATAGCCATATTATAAGATTGAATCCCTTTTTGTTGTATTGACTTATATTTGATCTAAATGACTCCTAGAGCACTTTAATGAATAATTTTTTTATATGAAAGGAGCATAATTGGAGAAGTGAAGGGAAAAACTAAAGAGTGTGGTGAATTAGAAGAAAAGAAAAAGGTGAAATTTTGCTAAACAAGGAGGGTGATTGTTAGTGGGAAAACAAAAAGAAGAAAGAGCTTTGAAAAATTGAAGATGGAAAAAAAAAGTATGTGAATGAGCTCAATGATGAAAAAAGAATTCTCACTGGTCACCTAAATTGAAAAATAAGGAGGTATAAGGAGAAAATTTTGGAAATTGAAGAATGAGCTAAAAATCAAAGTGTTGTGAAGTATTAAAGTGCTTAGGGAGCTTAGTCACTATCTTGGCCAAATAGTTCCTACCCATCTCTTAGCCTACATTATAACCAAATTAAAGTCCTAATTGATACTTGATTCATAATTCTATATTAGCGAAGTAATAAACTAAGGGAAAGCTTATGGGTCGTCGTTTGCATGTATGATAAGTTCTTTGGGAGAGTGAGCGGAAATTATTTTATTTATGCCCAAGTTTATATTGACTTATATCTTGTGTGTGAAAGGACATCTCTCCAAATTGTGAGGGGCACAATGGTAAGACTTTGGTAAATCTTGATTGATAAATTACATATGATTAATTTTGGCCCAAAATATGTCTTGATGAGTTAATTTTCAAAAGCTAAGTGATTTCGAACTTTGACATTCTAATGTTGATCTTATATGCATGCGAGTGAATTATTTGAGCTTCATTGATTTGTCTCATGATCCTAAGTGCAAGTAGACCTGTTTGTAGGATGAATTTTATGGTAAATGTGAGAAGGGAAGTAGTAGATTGTTCGAGGATGAACAATAGTTTAAAAGTGGGGTGTTGATGAAGGGCATATTTTCGCACTTCATAGACATATTTTTATCCGTACTTAACTATGTTTTGAGAATAAATTTTGTGTGTTTGCATAAGATTATGTTATATATTTGTAAAAATGGCTATTGTATGTGATTAGATGTTTTCAGGGCTAAAAGTGATGGATTTGGGTGTGTTTGAGACGTTTGGATTGAAGTTGAAGAAGAAGGAACGCACTAAGCAAGATTAAAGAAAGAAAGAAATAAATAGAGTGCACTGCCACTGCTGTGTCACCAGATGCACAACGCGACCTCTGTGCTGCGCGATTCCATGCGTGAGGCGCCAGTCTCCCTGTGTGACTGTGTGTGCGACGTGGCACAGAAGCTGCGCGATGACATGTGCGAGGCGCCCTTCCACCTACGCGATGCAGCCCGCGGCGCACCAAGGGGTTTCCAACGGACAAAATTCAACTCCTACTTCAGCTAGAAAAAGGAATGTTCAATCCCAAATCAAATCCGCAAAGGAATAAGAAAAGCATAAATCTACTACTATAAATACCCTTTTATTTTCATGTAATAGGATGTTGTTTTTAAGTCTTCAAGGAAGCTTTTTTAGAGAAGTTTTTAGAAAAGAGTTAGAGGAGACAATTTACAATTTAGTTTTGAGAGTTGGTTTTACTTTGAGATACAATTGTAAAGTTGTTCTTCCGAATTTTGCATTAATCAAGTGAAGGTTCTTTCGATCATTGTTGTAAGTATTAATTTTAATTTTTATATATGAATGCTATTAATTTACTTGTGAACATGATAGGCTAAAACTACCACAACTAGGGTTGTGGGAACCATGGTGAAATAACAAACTAGGGTTTGCACGAAGTGATTCTAAACCAATACTAAACGCTTGTATTGTATTATTTTCATCTTTAACGATTTTTAATGGTGCGCAATGTTAGGAAGTGCCCGAATTCTTTACTTGCTTTGGTTGAAGAGGTAGATATTAGGAAAATAGAATTACAACAGAGCCTTGATCTTGATGATCATTGTATTAACTCGAGCTGTGGTCGCAGGATAGTTAAATCTGAAACTTAGTGATAATGGTTAATTTGCAATCGCTCATGAGACTTGGTCGAGTAATTGAGTATAGTCATTGAATAGGGACTGGTCGGTTGTTTGAATGAACCTAAGTTATCAGTTCTACAAGTAAAGTATTGGGATATATCACTAGTTGAAAACCCGAAATAGTTAAGGATCCATGGGGAACACTTACCCTAGTTAATTGCATAAATTAGGAATCAACAATCAATTTCTCAACATTGTTACTTGTTACTTTTATAATTTCCCCCCTCTTAGGAAATAATTTACTACAAAGCTTAAGCACTAGCGTTCTTCTATATCCTTCCATATTCCCTGTGGGATCGACCCCAACCTCTAGTTGGGTTCTTTATTGACAACATCTGCATCATACATCAAGAGGAGGCATGGTTTGAGTGTTATCAAGTGGTTCTTTAGGCGGTCATGACACTTCCAAATAAGTATCTCTGGCCAGTCTTAGAACCACCAGCTTCTGCCTCAGTTTGTTCTTTAAACGGTTACGACGCTTCCAGATAAGCAGCTCTGACCAGTCTTAGAACACCAGTTTCCAGATCCGGTCTGATAAGACTCTCTCAGGGTACTTCTAGATAAGTATCCCTGACTTAGTCTTGGGCCCCAGCTTCGAGCTATCAGCTTGGTAGTAGTAGTCATGTTAGGACTATCTAGTGCGAGTAAGACTTAGCACCAAGAGGGTCGCGGTTCTAGTGCACCCAGGTTCCCAGAACTATGTCGCCACCATAGGTTATTTTTATTGGCCTTATGGCCCCAGACCGTGATCTCATAGTCCTTGCCTTTATACCCTGGCAAGGTATATTGGGTCCTATTGATGGGGTGTGTACATCGGACTCCACGTCTAGCTCGCGTGATTATACGTCGGTTATAGACTCTCCCACTAGTCAGCTCAGTTCAGTCTCAGATTAGTCAGTTCAAATCAGTTCAGTATAGTATTTCAAATTTATACCTCAGATTTAGGGCATATCCTTGACCATCAGACAAGGTCTTTCATACCATCTTAGTTATTATAGTTATTCAGTTCAACAGTTTCAGTTGGTCATTTCATGTCTTTTCAGTTCAGCATTATTATTCCTTATGTATGGTTTCTCTCACTTACTCAGTACTTTCAAAGTACCGACGCATACCTTTTATGCTTATCGTTTCATGATACAACTGCAAGTTCTCAGACACAGCACTGTTAGCCGACCTTGCTCAGACTTTCCCAGCGACACCAGTGGTGAGTCCTCATATTTCGAGGGCGAAAATTATTTCTTTTAGTTCTGTTCTTTGTTTTAGACTTGGAGTTAGATGGGGGCTTGTCCTAGCAACTCATCAGTTGTAGTTGGCTTTCAGACATAGACATGCTTTTCAGACTTTTAGCTTTGTTTTAGATGTTTTTAAACTTTGTGATTCAGCTTCATTTTCACGAATGTGTTATATTTTACTTTAAAGCTTCTGCTATATATTTATGTTACTCAGAATACCAGTGTATGATACTAGGGGTTGACTTGGGGTTACTTGTAACTCCAAGTACCGTGTTCCGTCCATGATGTAGACTTAGGGTGTGAAAAGCTTAGTATCAGAGCACTAGGTTGGGAGTATCCCAGGATATCTGAAATCTGTGTCAAGTAGAGTCCTTTTCATGGGTGTGAAGTGCGCCACACTTATGACAAGGAGGCTACAAGAAGTTTTAGGAAAATTCCCTTCTTTCACTATTCTTAGTGCGATAGAGTGTAAAATCTAAGGTTTCTCTTCTAATTCGTGCATTACGCATTCGCAAAAAGTTCCTTCCTAAAGCAATAGCGAAAGAGGAAACAACAACGAGAATCCACCAGCCCCACCAGCTTCAAAGGCCCCCTTAGTAGGCATGTGACGGATGCGGGGTTCGAGGCTGCCCTCATAGTGTTAATATGGGTCGCGACCACTCAGGTTAACCAGCAGGTAGTCACACTTGTAAATCCTACTAAAGAGGTAATAGCTACCAGAGTTCGAAACTTCATAAAAAGGAATCCATCTGACTTTTATGGTTCGAAAGTGGATTAAAGGATCAATGGGGAAGAAAAGGGGAGTCCTCATATTTCGAGGATGAAGATTATTTCTTTCAGTTCTTCTCTTTTATTTAGACTTGGAGCTAGCTGGGGGCTTGTCCCAACAACTCACCAGTTTTAGTTGACTTTCAGACATAGATATGGTTTTTAGACTTTTAGCTTTGTTTTAGATGTTTTTAAACTTTATGGCCCAGCTTCATTTTCACGAATGTGTTATATTTTACTTTAAAGCTTCTCTTATACATTTATGTTTACTTAGAATGCCAGTGTATGATAGACCAGGGTTGACTTAGGGTTACTTCTAACTCCAAGTACCGTGTTCCGTCCAGGGTGTAGACTCAGGGCGTGAAACCATGGGAGCAAACGATAAGTCGTAGGTTGGTGTTACAACTGGTGGATAGTGGTTGTAGCCGGTTTTTGAGTACCAGGTTTGGAAGGAACGAGTCAAGGTATGACTTGTTGTAGGGAACAATGAGTCATGGCTTGCACTCTGGTAAGAGGTAGATGAATTAGAAGTAGTGGCCACGGATGGGTCTAATGACCCATCTTTTGATTGTACGAATCATTGTTTGATTTGTAGGAAGCTTCAGAAGTCAGGAAAAGTAGTGGTGACAACGAGAGCCAACCATGAGTCATCGTATAGAGATACGACTCATAGTGTGAGTCGTTACTTCTGGCAATGAGTAATTTTCTGCGAAATTAGTAAGGGTATTTTCGTAATTCTGAAGATCCTAAGTCCTAAACAATGCCATTTTAAGCCCCCAAAGAAGTGTATTGAGGGAGTTTAACCTATTCTAATTCATTCAACTCCCATGCATGCAAGTTTAGAGGTTTTCTATTGAAGATCAAGCTTAAATCCTTTAATTTCTTTTCCAAATCACTCTTGGGCTTTCGAAGACAAATGTAGATTGTTACCCAGGTATGTAAGGCTATGAATGAGAGTTTCCTTTCACTCTCATGCCCAAATTTCTCCTCAAGTTCATAAATTCAAGTCTCAATTTCTGTTCATGATCTTATGGGGTAACCCAATTTTATAAAATTTTCTATGATTTATTTATGAGTCAATTCCCTTCATATTTCAAAGTATGTTTTAAGATCCATGGGAATATTTTATACCCATTTTGATTATAAATTCATACTTTCCAGTTCTAGAAATTTATAACCAATTATGCGAGTTTTATGAATTACCCATGTATGAATCTATGATTTTGGCTTATGAAGTCTATTGCAAGTATGGTGATTTTCCCAAGCATGTATGTCCTTCATGATTTATGAATTTATGATTTTGGCCGACTCACGAGCCCTTCTTTCACGGCTAGTCATGTATTTCAAGTATGATCACGTATTGTTATGATTTCACTTGCCCATGAAATTCATGTATGATTTCATGATAATCCTATGAGCCCTCATGTGCATGCTTATGGGAGTAATGTCTAGCACCGAGTACGCTCGGCGTTCAGGTAAACTCTGAGGTCACAAATTACGTGCCACCGTAGGTATATATTCATGGTTAACCCTATGGGGTCTTTATTAGTGATATCACACCACGTATCATTTCTTTACTTGGAAAGCTTGGGACGGCTCTACCCATTTGAGCGAGATAGTTAGGGTATCATGTAAGCTCTATCATAATGGTGTCGATTAAGATGACTCTCCCATTGTTCCTTATCGTTTCAGTTATGCATGTTTATGACTTATGATATTGTGTTTTCAGTAGGTTTGACCGAACGATCACTTTATGAGCTTTTACTTATGATTTCAGCTATGGCAAGCCAAATGATTCTATTTTTAGGTTTGGGTAATTCTATTCAGATATGAAATTCAGTTTATGACTATACATGTTTCCACATATCAACATGAAGCCCTTACTCTCGTAATCTTATGATTTATGTTCATGCGTATGATTTCAGTTTACATTTACTCAACATGTTTTTACTTACCTTGCATACTCAGTACATTTTAAGTACTGATCGCATACTCTATGCTGTATCGACTCATGACATAGGTTTCGACAATCAGACTCAGTTCATTCGTTAGCTAGTTTCCCACAGCTTAGCTCAAAATTCCATCAGTGGTGAGTCCTCCTCCATCAAGGACATTCAATTAGTGTTAAATCGTGTTATTTTCAGTTTCAGACTTTAGTGACCTAGTTGGGGAGGTTGTCCCATCAGCTCCTCAAACATGTTAGAGGCTTATCAGACAATATGTAGAGTTTCAACTTTGTAAGTATTGACTCTGTATGGTTGATGTGTATTCAGACTTTCGCTTATTCAGGTTTTAGTTGTCAGCTATCGCTTGATGTATGTGCTTTAGTTATCATGTTTATACATGGGTTGACTTGGAGCTACTCGTGGTTCTAGGTTCCATGTCCTGATCCGAGGTTTTAGTTCTAATCGTGACAAACTTGGTATAAGAGCATTAGATTTTGAAGTGTCCAAGGGTGTCTGAAAGCCACGTTGAATAGAGTCTTCTCCATGGGTGTGAAGCGCGCGACACTTTTCGGGGAGAGGCTACAAGACGTTTTAGGAAAATTTCCCTTCTTTCATGATCTTTGTTGTGCGATGAAGTATCTCTCTATCCTTCTAACTCATGCTATACCAGTTTGTAGAATCATGCCAAGTAAATGGTACAAGAAATAGAAATGGAAATTGCTATGGAGGTGGTAATGCGGATGGGTAACAACAAGCCCCACCAACGCCAGCAGGTCCTTTGCCCGAGCAAGTCTCTCATGTCGAGTTTAGAGCGACATTTTAGATGTTTCCGTAGGCTTTGATAGCTCAAGTCAACCAGAAGGCGGTGGTCCATGTCCCTCCGAATGGGACCGTAATAGCGGCTCGAGTTCAGGACTTTCTCAAAATAAATTTACCTGAGTTCCTTGGGTCAAGAGTGGATGAGGACCCACATGAATTTCTTGAGGAGATATAGAAGATCACCCAGATTATGGGGGTGATGGGAGAAGAGAGTGCAGATTTAGCCTCCTACCAACTGACGGGGGTTGCTTACATTTGGTACTGTCAGTGGAAGGACGATAGAGTAGTGAGTGCCATTCCCATGAGTTGGGATGAGTTTATGACGGCCTTCTTGGATAGATTCTTCCCTAGGGAGTTGAGGGAGGCAAAAGCGGCAGAGTTCGTCAACTTAAGGCAGAACCATATTCCTATCCAAGAGTACGCCTTGAGTTCACCTGGTTGTCCAAATATGCACCGAAGATGGTTGTAGATTAGAGAGCTCGTATGAATAGATATGTGTATGGAGTGTCAGATTCGCTGGTCAAGGATTGTCGGACTGCAATGATGAACAGTAATTTAGATTTCTCTCCATTAGGCATATACGCCCAGCAGATGAGGCGGATCAGCTGAAGGAAAGGGAGAGAGAGGACAAGAGGGTCAGGAAGGGCAGCTTTGGGTTCTCCCAGCAGAGGTCCAGTGGCAGACATCCTCAGCAGTCCCACCAGAGGCCATCAGCCCCAATGCCGTCATCAGCCAGTATTCCATCCAGAGCTCAGGGTGATCAGAGAAGTAGGGCATCAAGTTCAAGGGGAAAGAGGGACACACCAGTAGAGTGCACCTTTCCAGTATGCAGGAAATGTTGTAAGAACCAAATAGGAGAGTGCCTATTCAAATCAAATAATTTCTTCGAGTGTGGGAAACTCGGGAACATGCACAGAGAGTGTCCTTTGGCTAGGCAGGTGACAGTAGGGGTCGTTCCCAAACTACCAGTTCAGCAACAGCTCCAGCAGCACGTCCTTCTCAGCAGGGAAAGTATTTCCACTAGTGCAGCTGGCGATCAGCACTAGAATAGATTTTATGCCCTCTCATCTCATCAAGAGTAGGAGGTCTCTCCAGATGTGTTCATTGATATGTTACGAGTATTTCATCTTAATGTGTATGCATTTTTAGATCCAGGGGATACTTTATCTTTTGTGACTCCTTATGTTGCCATTAGTTTTGGAATCAGTCCAAAAATCCTATCAGAATCCTTCTCAGTCACTATTCTTGTTAGTGACTCAATTATAGCTGGATGGGTATACATAAATTACCTTGTCACAATCCTTCAGCAAGTCACCTCAGCGATTTAGTAGAGTTATACATGACTGATTTCGATGTTATCTTTGGTATGGATTGGTTGCATGAATGTTATGCCTCGGTAAATTGTAGAACCCGTATGGTAGAGTTTTGATTCCCTAGTGAGCCAATTCTAGAATGGAAGGTTAGTTCAGCGTGCTAGTAGGTCACTTTATTTCCTACCTTAAGGCCAGAAAGATGATTTCCAAGGGTTGCATGTACTATCTAGTGTGGGTTAAGGATGCTACATCCGAGACCCGACCCTTCAGTCTGTCTTTATTACATGTGAGCATATGGAGGTTTTTCCAAATGATCTACTAGGAGTCCCTTCCAAGCGGGAGATTGACTTTGGTATTGACCTTCTTCCCGATATGCAACATATATCCAACATCACATAATCAAGACCCAAATACCAACTATTGTTTTCTCACCCATATTCTATTCCCCTTTTTCAAGCAAAAATAGAATAAGTAAACATAAGCCACATCCGCAACTATGGATAATTCAATTATAGTTTAGAGAAAATAATAGATTTATACTAAATAGTAATTATAAGATTAATTTAGCAATTCCCAATTTAATTTAGCCCCAATCATGCACATACCTCTAGAAAATATTTATCCACTTATAGATAAAAAAATACAAAATCATATTGATAATGAAATTCATAGAATTCATCATTAAGAGTAAATTGCAACCTTAAATTTGTCTTTAATGAAGGTTTTTTTAACCTTGTGGAAGAAGAAAATGAAGAAAAGCTAACTCTATTCTTTCTCTCATTAGGATATTAAAAACTATTCTATAAAATACAATTCAACATTCTAATAACAAGGAATGTTCAGTACTTTTCAAAGAATATACAAAAGTAGGTTGAAACTGCTCCTCTTTTCCTGTGCTGGATAATTTTACCCTTATGATGACGGCCTCACTTTGGAGTCACCGGTGTCCCACTGGTGCCTATCCGTGGAATGCTGCTCTATCGCCACTGGGGCTAGTAACTTCTGTAGCAGTCTGACGTTTCACCGGCGGTTCACAGGTGCTGACCTGCATTTCGCCGGCGCACCTTTCACTTCAATACGGTGTGCTCCTATGTTTGGCCGGCATTTCACCGGTCCTATCCAGTGGAACGCAGGTCCTCTTCCTGAGCTCCATGCTTTTGCTCAATTTCTTACTTTCTCTCTTTAAATTGACTACCTAAAAAAACCAAAGAGAAAAAGCATGAAATCTTCCTAAATGACTTGAAAATCAAACAAAAGCTCATGTTTAAAAGCCTAATGAGTTGGTAAATTACCAACTCATTAGTGTGTGCCTAGCATATCACCATTCGTTGTATTATTTGACTGGGTGTAAAAAGTAAGATCGGTCTGGGAATGTGAGGACCTGAATTAACTAAACTTATGGTTATGTATTTTGTGCATTTGAGTTGTTGATATGTTTATAATGATCTGATGGTTTATGTGAAGTTAAATGAGGACTCATGATGAGTTTTGAAACCTTTAGTGAATGGTTCATTATATATTCCTTGTGGTTATGATGTGTCAATTGTTTATTGAAGACAATGAATAGCTTGGATAAACATAATGAATAGAATGTTGAAAAGAGTTAGGAGAGTGGTAGGTGTGCAGCTAAATCGAGCTACTGCCAAGGAAGTACCACTACAGTGGAACATATTCTGCTGCGGCAAGACCATGGTAGTTGTCAAGTGACTGATGTAGTGAGACCCAACCCAGTGAACAAGACGGCTAGCACCCTACACAAATTGAATTTCTGAACGATTATTAATTACTCAAATTGTGTCCAGAGATGATTGCATATTGTGTTTCATATATACATGTTATTATTTAAGATTGGCCGATGATGCCTACCAATACTGTGTTTTGTACAGATGCTATTCCTACACTTATTTTCTGAGTGCAGAACTTGATCCCTGAATCTCATCTCGCCCTCATCTCTAAAGTAACAAAAGATTTATACAAAGATGAGCGGCTCAAGACGTGTTGATCGACTCTCCTACGACTGATGTCTCTAGTTTAGACACTAATTATTTTCTTGCCTTTTTTTGGGATTACTGTTAGACAATGATAGGTAGATGTCTTTGTATACAATGACTATCAGGTTATGGAAGTGTTTTAAACAACGGGCTGTTATTGTTTCTGTTTTATTTAGTGATTTTTCCATTATTTATATTCATAATATAATCTATTTATAAATGTTGTGGATGATATTGTGTATTTAGTTGGGAATCAATGGTTCTCCCACCGAGGGGGTTAATGTGGGTTTCAATCACGACCGCTTGGGTCATGACACACTCGATGTCTTAATTTTTCTGAGAAAACTAGCAAACATGATATTCATTAAGTCATATGTGAAAAAATATGGAATTATCAAGTCATATGTGGAAAAATATGGAATATGTTCATAGAACAAGGTAAAGTATTTAAAAGAAATTTCATATTTTAAAACTTTTCATTAAGTTCATAAAATGTTAAAGCATAATTGTCTATTAAGGAGGAAAAATGGCATTATTTACATCCTTGAACATCTAGACACCTCTATCTATAAAGATTCTAATATAACATGAACAAAATATTTTGCTAGGACAAAGCCCCTGACATATACCAATAAGCTAAGCAAAAAACTAATATAGAAGCAAAGACACAAGAGAAAGTGGGGCTCACCAGTAGCTGAAAGTGCAAAATCTAACATATATATTGACCGTCCTGAATACCCAAATCTTCATCATTTAAAATATAGTGCCCCTAGCAAAAGGTACGTAAATATATATAGGATTGTACTGAATATAATAAAGCTTAAAAAAAATCATATGATAGTAGATGAAAAAGGGAAAATTCGGCCTAATAATGTCATGAAAAAAACATGGCGAGAAAGAAGGAACTCCGATATAAGAATTATGAGGAATCATTTTCATCATTAATATACATTTTCCTTTTCTAGGAGTTTCTTAAGTATAACTGATATAACCACCATGCGAGTATATGGAGTTCGATCTTAGTCTGATTGGCTAAGCCATACCATACCTTGCCAAGATATGAGACATACATAACATAGGCTAGAATTGAATTCATATCATATCCATAAGGGGATAATATAGAGGAATCTATGAAAAGTTCAATACAACCCTTATCCTATGTTGGCATACGAAGTTTCAGGAGATAGTTGTTTAGACTCCCTTCTCAGTCAACAATACTTCTCTTAATACATTTATCATGAAGTTGGATGAAGAGCCCATAGGCATATTTCTTTCATCATATCATATTCATAGTTTATATTCATCAAGTCATATTCGTAGTTCATAGTAAATCACGATGGCTTCCTTTTAGAAGAAAAATTATAAATCATGTAGTGGATACTTTTCATAGAAAAAAATTATAAAGCTCATGGAATATGTTATAAATGACCTCTAAGTTAGACCGAAGAGGGGGGGGGAGTGAATTGGGTCTATGTCACGCCCTGAGTCTTCACAAGTAACCCCAAGTCAATCTTGGTATATGATACACTAGAATTCTGAGTAAACATAATAGCGGAAACCTTAAATAAATAATGAAAGACATTCGTGAAAGAAATTTTGAATAACGTAGCTTAAAACATCTGAGCAATAATACTAAATTGAAATCATGTTTGAGTCTGAAAACCATTTAACTGAGGAATTGCTTGGACACACCCCCAGCTAACTCTAAGTCTAACTGAAATAATAATAAAGAAAACTAAATAAATAAAATAACGTCCTCGAGAGATGAGGACTCACACTTTTGCTACTGGGAGAGTGACCTGAACGAAATCGGCTAACGACGCTGGGTCTGAGAACTTGCGGCTATATCATGAAATGATACAACATAAAAGTATGTGTCAGAAATTTGAATGTACTAAGTAAGCAGGAGAGAACATAACAGAATATAAAAGACTGAGCTGAAAATGACATGCAATGACCAACTGATATACTGAGCTGAATAACTGTAATAAACTGAGATGGTCAAGATGACCCTGACTAATGGACGAAGACATGCCCTAAGTCTGAAAGCTCTAAGACTGAGATACTGTGATGAACTGATCTAAGATGATAGAGTTGAAACTGGACTGAACTGCTTATACTAAGACGGAACTGAGCTGACTAGTGGGAGAGTTTGTAACCGACATATAACCACGTGAGCTAAATGTAGAGTCCGATGTATACACCCCACTGGTAGGATCCAATATGCCTTGATAGGGTATAAAGGCATGAACTGGGTGATCACAAAAGTCTGGGGCCAAATAGGGTAATAAATACTGTAACCTATGCTGGCAACGTAGTTCTGGGAACCTGGGTGCGCTGGAAGCCCGGTCCGCTCGGTGCTAAGTCCTTCTCCCACTGGACTACCTAAACTGAATACTAAGTTGATAGCTCGAAACAGGGATCCAAGACTAGTCAGGGATGTATAACTGACAGTACCCTAAGAGTCTTATCGACCTAGACGCTGAAGTTGGGTTCTAGACTAGTCAGAGCTTCTTATCTAGAAGCATCGTAACCGTCTACGAACAAACTGTAATCTAAACTGGGGTCCTAAGGCTAGTCATAACTATTTTATATCTAAAATATCATGACATCCTGGAGGACCAATAACTATTTATATATCTAAAATATCATGATAGCCTGGAGGACCAATAACTAAGTTCTAAATCTGATTCTGATAACTGGGAGGCGGTACTGACACCTCGGGAGTTTCTGTAGTTAAATTGATCAGTTGACAAATTATGAATATTTTTGAGGAGATTTTATGTTCTAACTGGACTGAACTACTAAGCAGCTAAAAGAGAATTCAACTTATTCCAACAACACGGGAATCCACAATATGGCAAAAGTTTCAAGAAAATAGGAAATTCTCATCCAGCAAGCTGAAATGAAGTTTTCTCACTCGTGCCAGGGCTGAAATCATTCTTACCAAGGGAGTAATTACTCAACATCTAAAAAATAAGGAATACTAAAAAATCAGCCCAAATCACACTTCACAAACCAAGGGGAATTTAATGTGTAATTACGTTCATTCGAAAACTCAGGGCTTAAATTCACTTTTGCAGGAACATCAACAATTTGGTTGAAGCTGATGGAGATCATGTCAACAATAAGCATGAATATCATTCTAGGTGAAATCAACGAAAAACAAACATGTAATCTTTTCATACTCGAAACCTCAGGGCTAAGACTGATAGAGAAACTATAAGAGGGTTTTGTGGGACACAAGGGAAGAACTATTCCCTTGTTGAATTCCCATATACCTAACTAAAAATTCCCCGGAGAGTAAAACTCGAACTGCTGCAATGGAGGAAAACCCTAAGCTTGCTTGAAAGTTCTTGAGAGACTCTTCGATGACTTATTTGAGAATGAACGTGGGAAATGAGAGGAAAGGTTGTTCATTCCCACTAATAGGTCTAAAATTATGTCTAAAATGACGTAGTTTAGAGTTTAGGAGAGTAGGAAATTAATAAACAACCTTTAGAAAATTGCAGGGAAAAAACTGTCAGGTGGTCCTAACAGGTCGTGGTTAGTGACCACAAATCATGATCACACTCGTTCAGTACACTACCCAAAAATCCTTCATGGTCACCATGAGGGACC
This sequence comes from Datura wrightii, assembly GCA_035772735.1. Lineage (NCBI taxonomy): Eukaryota > Viridiplantae > Streptophyta > Magnoliopsida > Solanales > Solanaceae > Datura > Datura wrightii. The sequence continues at coordinate 107,151,205 of JASDFA010000020.1, read as the reverse complement.
TAACGAGTTGTGGTGAGTGACCACGACTCATGGTCACCTATCATGGACCATACTGCCCAAATGCCCTAACGATCCCCACAAGTGACACCATGGCTCATGGTCAAACATAACGAGTCGTGGTAAGGACTCGTGGGGTATACTACTTCATACATTAACATTTGACCTAGGTCTGACCACGGGTGACCTAATGGGTCGTTAGGTCTCATAACGACTCGTTAGGTGATTCGTTCTGAGGCATTTTCTACAGATTCCCAAATTTTCTGATTTAAGTCCCGAATTTAGTCTTTGAGTTTCTGGGGCATTACAATATCTCCGCCTTGGAAACATTCATCCTCGAATGTTGGAAAACACACAGGAAAGCAGGGAATAACAATCACAATGATCATATATTGTTTATTTAGCTCCAAAACTAACCAAATGAATACCCACTTTTCAACGTACATAACTGAATTGAATCCACCTTTCATACAAACATCCAAAATCATAAAGGAAACTTAAACACATGAATTGAACCCAACAACTAAATAGGTTTCTAAGGCAAAATTTTAAGCTAAAATAGAGTCGATAGAGAACAAGTGCGGGTATTAGGCCATTATATCTGCTTCAGCCTCCGACGTAGCTCGCTCAACCTGTTGATTTCTCCATAAGACCTTAGATGAAACTATTTCCTTGTTCCTTAGCTTACGAAATTGATGGTCAAGGATCTGAACTGGTACCTCCTCATATGAGAGATTATCCTTTATTTCTACACTATCCAATGGCACCACTGAAGTTGGATCTCCGATGCACTTCTTCAAGAGTGACACATGGAATAAAGGGTGCACGGATGCTAACTTTGTGGGTAACTCCAGCTCATAAGCTACTTTTCCAATTTGCCTCCAAATCCTGTAGGGTCCCACATACCTCAGATTGAGCTTTTCTTTCTTCTCAAACCTCATCACGCCTTTCATGGGCGAAATTTTCAAGTAAACCCAATCATCCACAGCAAACTCCAATTCTCTTCTCCTCACATCCACATAAGATTTCTGACGGCTCTAAGCTGTTTTCAAAACTTCTCTGATGAGATGTACCTTCTGCTTAGCTTCATTAATCGAGTCTGCCTGATTATAGAAGCTTTACCCACTTCAAACCACCCGATAGGAGATCTGCACCTCCTACCATACAATGCCTCAAATGGGGCCATCTGAATGCTGGAGTGGTAATTGTTGTTGTACTCAAACTCGATAAGAGGAAAATGGTCATCCCGATTACCCTTAAAATCGATCATGCATGCTCTCAACATATCTTCTAGGGTCTGGATAGTCCGCCCAGCTTGCCCATCTGTCTGCGGGTGAAAAGCTATGCTGAGCTTGACCTGAGTGCCTAGTGCCTTCTGAAAAGACTTCCAGATGTGTGAGGTGAACTGAGTTCCCCTATCTAAAATGATAGCTAATGGCACCCCATGAAGTCTGATTAACTCACGGATGTAAAGTCTGGCATAGTCCTCAGCTGAGTTTGTAGTTTTGACTAGGAGGAAGTGAGCTAACTTAGTCATCCGGTCTACTACTACCCAGATTGAGTCATGCTGTCGGCGAGTCCTAGGTAGACCCGTAATGAAGTTCATGTTTACTTCTTCCCACTTCCATATGGGTATGTTGATGTCCTCAGTTATACCTCCTGGTCTCTGGTGTTCCATTTTAACTTGCTGGCAATTCGGGCACTTGGCTACAAATTCAGCGATGTCTCCCTTCATGTCGTTCCACCAGTAAATATCTGATAGATCACGATACATTTTAGCAACACCGGGGTGAATGGAGTATCTCGAGATGTGTGCTTCAGCCAGTATCTGCTGTCTCAATTCACCAATATTCGATACACACAACCTGCCCTGGTAATGGAGCACTCCATTTCCCCCTTTGGAGAAAGCCTCAATCTCCTTCCTAAGAACCGTTTCTTTAAGTTTAAGAAGGATGGGATCTTCATCCTGTCTGGACTTGACTTTCACAACCAAAGAAGAGTCTAACCCACTTTGCACCACTACTCCCCCTTCAGCTGAATCCACCAACTGCACCCCTAACTGGGCTAGTCTGTGAACATCCTTTTCCAACTCTTTTTTGCTTTCTCCTACATGAGTCACGCTACCTATAGATACTCTTCTTAGGGCATCATCCACCACATTGGATTTCCCTGGGTGGTATAGCACGCTCTTGTCATAGTCTTTCAGTAGCTCCAACCAACTTCTCTGATGAAGATTTAGGTCCTTCTGGCTCAACATGTACTGAAGGCTCTTATGATCTGTGAACACATCCACATGAGCTCCATATAGATAATTTCTCCATATTTTTAGTGCAAACACCACCACTGCCAACTCCAAGTCATGAGTTGGATAGTTCTTCTCATGGACTTTGAGTTGTCTGGAGGCGTAGGTTTTCACTTTGCCTCGTTGCATCAGAGTGCAACTGAGTTCAACTCTAGAAGTATCGCAATAGACAACCAACCCATCTGTTCCTTCTGGCAAGGTCAAAACTGGAGCGGTAGTGAGATGAGTCTTCAACTCCTGAAAACTCTTCTCACATGCATCCGACCGCTGAAATTTCACCTTCTTCTGAGTTAACTTAGTTAGAGGAGATACTATAGAGGAGAAGCCCTCCACAAATCATTGGTAATAACTAGCTAAGCCCAAAAAACTCCTGATTTCCATCGGAGAGTTAGGTCTGCGCCAATCTTTCGCTGCTACTATCTTTTGACGATCAACCTGAATACCTTTGCCCGAGACCATGTGACCCACAAAATTCACGGACTTCAACTAGAATTCACACTTTCCGAACTTGGTGAATAGTTAGCAGTCTCTGAGCATCTACAGTACTAATCTCAAGTGATTGGAATGCTCTTCCTTACTTCTGGAGTATACCAGAATATTGTCGATAAATACAATGACGAACATATCCAGATACTATTAGAAGACTCTATTCATCAGGTCCAGGCTGCGGGGGCATTCGTTAGCCTGAAGGATATCACCACAAACTCGTAGTGACCATACCGAGTTTTGAATGCTTTTTTCGGTTTGTCACTTTCTTTGACCCTAAGCTGATGGTATCCCGACCTAAGATCTATCTTCGAGAAACAACTGGCTCCCTGAAGTTGGTCAAATAGGTCGTCAATTCGGGATAGGGGATACCTGTTCTTAAATGTGACCTTGTTCAGCTGACAGTAATCTGTGCATATTCTAAGGTTGTCGTCCTTCTTACGCACGAATAACACTGGGGAACCCAAGGGAGACGTGTTGGGTATGATAAAACCCATATCAAAAAGATCTTTTAGTTTCTCGTTCAAATCCTTAAGCTCATCTAGAGCCATTCTATAATAAGGGATGGATATGGGCTGAGTATCTAGGAGAAGGTCTATCCTGAAGTCTATTTCCCGTTCAGGGGGGATCTCGGGAAGATCCTCAGGAAATACATCTAGGAACTCGTTGACCACTGTGACTGACTGGATAGTTGGGGTCTCAGAGTTGGAATCCCTGACCTAAACTAGATGATAAATACATCCCTTGGAGATGAGTTTCTGGGCCTTAAGGTAGGAAATAAACCTGCCCTTTGGTGCTGCACTACTGCCCGTCCATTCTAACACTGGTTCATTTGGAAACTGGAACTTGAACACTCTAGTTCTGTAGTCAACTGAGGCATAACCAAAGTGTAACCAATCCATGTGGAGGATAAGGTCAAAATCGACCATGTCTAGTTCTACGAGATTAGCTGGAATGACTTTATTTAATATCGAGACTGGCCAGATTCTATACACCCAACTGGCTCTAACTGACTCGCCAACTGAGGTGGAAACTGAGAATGGTTCTGAGACCTCTAGACTGATGTTGAACTGGACTGCTATGTAGGGAGTCATGTATGAAAGAGTGGCTCCTGGATCTAGGATTGCATACACATCCAGATGAAAGACACATAACATACCCGCGACTATGCCAGGTGAGCTCTCCTGATCCTGATAGGAAAATAGTGCATAGAAACAGTTTTGGCGCTGATCGCCATCCGCACCTGATGTGTTGGCCTGTTGAGCTAGTCGACCTGCTGGAGCTGATGATGTGGTGGATTGTGATCTCCCTTGCCCAGCTGATGGGCACTCCCTGAGCCGATGTCTGAGCTTTCCACAACCAAAACAACCCTCTCAACCCTAAAGGCACTCTCCCGGGTGGTTCTTATCACACTTGGGGCAAGCTGGATATCTGTTTCCGGCACTGTGGCTCTTAGACTGAGTGCTAGATGCTCCACCCCTCCGATCCTGGTGGGACAAGAAGTTGGGGTGCTGGCTGAGCTAGGTGCTGGGGTACTCTGTTGTTGTTGTTGTTGCTGTTGCTGCGGGCGGCTACTACCGCTAGACCTCTGATGGCCATAATCTGACTGGCCAGTCCTTGCTTGTTTGTTCTTTCGTTTCATGTCCTTCAGTTTTTTGGCCTCAATCTACTGGGAATAGACAATTAGGCTAAAGAGGTCCATATCTTTAATCAGTATTGCTGTCCTACACTCCTTGAGGACTAGATTCAACACTCCGTTCACAAATTTCAACATGCAAGCCCTTGGCTCAGCCACCATCTCTGGAGCGTACTTAGACAGCCTGGTAAACTCCGAAGCATACTCCTCGACTGTTCTATTCCCCTATCTCAAGTTCATAAACTCAACCATCTTTGCCTCCCTCAGATCCTAGAGGAAAAATCTATCCAGGAAGGCTGAGTTGAACTCCTCCCACTCTACCGGTCCTGCTCCCATTGGCCGCCCCTCCTTTCAATGTTCATACCAGACTTAGGATACCTATTTTAGCTGGTAGGTAGCTAGATCAGCACTCTTAGAGGAGTTGACGCCCATAATGCAGGTAATCTTCTTGATCTCATCCACGAACTCTTGGGGATCCTCCCCTACTTTGGATCCCTGAAAAGATGGAGGGTTTATATGGGTGAAGTCCCGCACCCTTGCAGTTGCTGCAGACCCATTGGTGTTCATCGACACCACTTGCTGATTCACCTGGTTGGTGACTGTTTGGGCCAGCAGTTGAATGGCCTCCCTGAACTCGGTAGTAGATACTGAATCATCTTGAGGGGTTGCTGGGGCTCTTGGGGCAGGTCTGTTGGCGTTACTGACCCTTCTTCCATTACCGCGTCTGGGAGGCATGATTCACTAAAACGAAATAGAATACGAGTTAGAAGGACGTTTCTGGAATTGAACTTTAGTGCACGATAAAGAGTATGAACAAAAGAGAGTTTTCCTAATAACATATCATAGCCTCCTCATCGTAAGTGTGGAATGCTTCACACCCATGAAAAGGACTCTACTCGATGTGGCTTTCATACATTTAGAGGATAATCTAAACCTAGGGCTCTGATACCATGTTTGTCATGCCCCGAGTCTACACCCTAGATGAAACACGATACTTGAAGTCACAAGTAACCCCAAGCCAACCCTTGTTCTATGATACACTAGAATTATGAGTAAACATAATAGCGAAAGCCTTAAAATAATAACATAAGACATCCATGAAAGAAATTTTGAATCACATAGCTTAAAATATCTGAGTAATAATACTAAACTTAAATCATGTTTGTGTTTGAAAGCCATCTAACTGAGGAGTTGCTGGGACAAGCCCCTATCTAACTCTAAGTCTAACTAAAATAATAATAAAGAAAACTAAAATAAATAAAATAACGTCCTCAAGAGATGAGGACTCACACTTCTACTGTTGGGAGAGCGACTTGAATGAAATCGGCTAACAATGCTGGGTCTGAGAACGTGCGGCTGTATCATGAAATGATACAACATAAAAGAATGCGTAAGTACTTTGAACGTACTGAGTAAGCAGGAGAGAACATAACAGAATATAAAAGACTGAGCTAAAAATGACATGCAATGACCAACTAATATACTGAGCTGAATAACCTTAACAAACTGAGATAGTCAAGATGACCCTAACTAATGGTCAAAGACATGCCCTAAGTCTAAAAGTTCTGAGACTGAGATACAGTGTTGAACTGATCTAAGTCAATAGAACTAAAATAGGACTGAACTGCTTATACTGAGACGGAACTGAGCTGACTAGTGGGAGAGCTTGTAACAGACATATAACCACGTGAGGTAGACATGGAATCCGATGTATACACCTCACCGGTAAGACCTAATATACCTTGCCAAGGTATAAAGGCATGAACTGGGTGATCACAAAAGTCTAGGGCCAAACAGACCAATAAATACTGTAACTACACTAGCAACGTAGTTCTGGGAACCTGGGTGCGCTGGAACCCCGGCCTGCTCGGTGCTAAGTCCTGCTCCCACTAGACTACCTAAACTGAATACTAAGATGATAGCTCGAAATTTGGGTCTAATACTAGTCAAGGATGTATAACTAATAGTACCTTGAGATTCTTATCGGACCAGATTCTGAAACTAGGTTCTAGACCTGTCAGAGCTGCTTATCTAGAAGTGTCGTAACCATCTATGAACAAACAGTAATCTGAACTGGGCTCCTAAGGCTAGTCAGAGCTATTTATATATCTAAAATATCATGACATCCTGGAGGACCAATAACTAAGTTCTTAATCTGATTCTGATAACTTGGAGGTGGTACTAACACCTCAGGAGTTTATATAGTCAAACTGATCAGTTGACAAATTCTAAATATTTCTGAGGAGATTCGGCATTCTAACTGGACTGAACTACTAAGCAGCTAATAGAGAATTCAACTTATTCCAACAGCACGGGAATCCACAATATGGCAAAAGTTTCAAGAAAATAGGAAATTCTCATCCGACAAGTTGAAATGAAGTTTTCTCATTCGTGCCAGGGATGAAATCATTCTTACCAGGGGAGTAATTACTTAACATCTAAAAAAAAAGGAATACTAGAAAATCAGCCCAAATCACACTTCACAAACCAAGGGTAATTTAATGTATAATCACGTTCATTCGAAAACTCAGGGCTTAAATTCACTTTTGCAGGAAGATCAATAATTTTGTCAAGTACTGATGGAGATCATATGAACAATAAGCATGAATATCTTTCTAGGTGAAATCGACGAAAAAAAAACATGTAATCTTTTCATACTCGAAAACTCAGGGCTAAGACTGATAGACAAACTATAAGAGGGTTTTGGGGGACACAAGGGAAGAACTATTCGTTTGTTGAATTCCTACATACCTGACTAAAAATTCCCCTGAGAAAAAACTCAAACTGCTACTATGGAGGAAAACCCTAAGCTTGCTTGAAAGTTCTTGAGAGACTCTACGATGACTTTTCTGAGAATGAACGTGGGGAATAAGGGGAGAGACCATTCATTCCCACTAATAGGTCTAAAATTATGTCTTAAATGATGTAGTTTAAAGTTTAGGAGAGTAGGAAATTACTAAACAGCCCTTAGAAAATCGCAGGGAAAAAATTGTCAGGTTGTTCTAATGGGTGACCTAATGGGTTGTGGTCAGTGACCATGACTCATGGTCACACTCATTGAGTACACTCCCCAGAAATCCTTGATGGTCACTACGAGGGACCTAATGGGTCGTGGTGAGCCACCACGACTTGTGGTTACCTGTCATGGACCACACTGCCCAAATGCCCTAAAGATCCCCATGGGTGACACCATGACTCATGGTCACACATAACGAGTCGTGGTAAGGACTCGTGGGGTATACTACCTCATGCCTTAACATTTGACCCAGGTCTGACCATGGGTGACCTAATGGGTCGTTAGGTCTCATAACAACTCATTAGGTGAGTCATTTTGAGGCATTTTCTATAGATTTCCTAATTTTATGATTTAAGTCTCGGATCTAGCTTTTGAGTTTTTTGGGCATTACAGTCTACTCCTATTTTTGCCTAATCAAAAAGTTGAGTTATATTTCTTTTAGATGACAGGAACAGACTAGAACTTTGTTTCTTTGGATAGTGACTTAATTTGAGCAAAAAGAAATAAGTGCGGAAAGTAAATAAGAGACAACAATTTTTATGTAGAAAACCACCCAAGCTCGAATGGGTGTAAGAACCACGACCTACTCCCTAGTAGGATTTCAATTTGAACTTCACTAAAACACTGAGATAATTTTGAATTACCCCCCGCAATCCAAGAACCTACCCCTAAGCCCTTACAAAGTTTCTAACCTGTATAAACTACCCTTAGTTTAAAACAGAGAGAACTTAAACATAATTACAAGCGATTGAAACACAAAAATGAAACAAACTCTTTTCAAGTTCACAATATCACTACACGTTGACTCTAAGACCTAGACAACAACAGAAAACTGAGCAGAACAAGGGAACTGTCTCTAGCACAGATCAGCTCTCTTCAATTTGAATGCTAATGAAATGCACATGAACTATGAGTTGTTGAAGTGTATTTGTGAGTGAGTGAATACTTTCTGGCGTATTGGCTTCTTAATTTATAATATGCCAGTGTGATGCTCTTGCTAACTGTAGAAGGAGTCTTTATGAGATCTACTAGAGAGTCCTTCACTGATCCAAAGATCTTGTAGACTCCTAGTTGATCTCTACTACCTATTTTCTTTAAATTCTAGCAAATCACAACTTCTTCAAATGATTAGCATTAGCAGATAACAGTAATTATCCATAGCCATATCATCGTTTTACTGCTAGTTTACTTCCTAACATATGTCAAGAATATTTTCTTAAGTCATCATTAAAATCACTTAAAATCATTTTCAACATATTTCCCCTTTTTAATAATGAAAAATGAAAATATTCGTAAACCTTGAGTTAACAATCATAGCATGAGCTTAAGCAGGTTGAAGCCCAATAACACATCAAGTATACCATAAATTCCCCCTTTTGACATCAATCTAAAAGAAAACAACAAAGGAAAAGACAAAATAAAAGGGACAATCATACCAAAAGTACTAATGAAATTAAACATCAAAAACTAGAAGCAGAGACAACCATGAACTAGATAGGAGGAATATCAACCGAATAACTCCACAACATAACCAAAAACTGACAAAGTTCATAACATACTTAAAACATATAGATCAAGATGCTGGGGCAGAAGGACCAGACTGGTTAGAAAGCTATAGGAATGGGCAAGAGGGACAGACTCCTAAGAAGGGTAATCACATCATTGTGATGGGCAGAAGCAATCTCCTCTTTCCTAGCCAATTGAGCCCTTAGATCAGCAATCTACAACCAAAAACTAGCATTCTCTTTAGTCAATGACACATTTTTCATGAGGACCTATGATTTTGCAGCAACATAATTACTACATGAGCCCCCATACCTCCTCCTAGTGGGACCCTCTAGTCTCATAATAATCCAACGCGTCATAATTGGAGAGGTACTCTAAGGAGGCAAACTTAACACCCAATTTTTCAAACACTTTGGTCAATAAAAATCCATAGAGAAGAGAATGATTTTGCTTAACATTCGTGACCACTTTTATCAAATGAGAGATCATAAGACTAGGTAGATTAATCGACATCTCCCTATCTAGGAGTTCCATAAGAGCCATATCAAGATAAGAGGCAGCATCACGACGTTCTTGACGGGGGACCAAACTTTTCATCACAAACGAGAAAAAGAAGCTTGTGGTAATATGACATTACATTCTTGAAGACCTTAGAATCAGAGGACCTGGATGGATTTCTAGAAAACTTGCGAACAATCTCCATGGGTAGTAGGGGAGGAGGAAGATCAGGCCATTTGTTTTTTTGACCAGAGGCAAACCCTTCACTAGTATTGCCCAATAATGAACCCAATTTGTGAGAGTCAAAGACCACAAGAACCTTCCCAACCGTACTGGTTAGACACCCCCGAGAAGAAGAGAAGTGTTTAAAAAATTCAACAACCTCTAACCTAGCACACAAAGCTTCCCTATCAGAGGACAACCCAGACCATTTTTGAATAGTGATTTTCGACTATAAATCAGTGATACCTACAATAGAAGAAGAATTAAACACCATTTTCCCTTTCAAAAGCTTTATATCTTGGAAATCCTTAACCTTAAGTTTGGGAACAGTGACAGAATGGGAATTATTCTGGGTATCCCCTTGATTTCCTCTATAGGCATAGGTACGATATGTAGGTCCAATACCATATGGTAATTTTGTCCTAGATTTGGTCGCCGGAGTGGAGAACAAAGTGCATTTTCTAGCCCCTTTCTTGAGAGAAGCGTAAGGCGTCAAGTCATCCAAACCATTAGAATCATATAAATATATTATATGCTCAGACTAAGTGTTCTCAGAGGACCCATCAATAAGATTCTGGGAGTCATTCTTGGTAGAGCCCGTAGAAGAAGATGGAGGAGAAGGGTGAGCTGCATATCGACTTTGGACATCAGTGATTAGAGAAGGCAAATCAACTTGTGGAGTCGAAGATGAGTTAGGGCTGTCAGTCGACGGAGTTCGAGGAGAAAGGGACATCAGAGTTGTGACCATTGAGGAACCCGAAGAACCAAAAGCTTGTTTCTCTTCTGGGATCGTAGAAGTATTATTGAGGGAGGAGGGTGGAGCACCCAAGAGGACAGTGGGAGAAGTTGAGGATGGGGAAAGGTCTGACATTGTTCTACTAGTTGAAAACTCTAAGATTCAAGATTATCTAGTTAGGGATCGTAGAAAGTGAGATGTATTTAGAAAAAATGAAAAAAAATGAAGAGTTTTAGAAGGGAATGAAGAGGTTTATGGATAAGTATAAAGGAGACCAAGACAAATCAAAATGGTGTGAAAAGACAATGACGATCGATGTGTGATGCGACTAGGAGGGATGACACATAGGGTGACATCATGAACAACGTTAGCAATTAATATGTTGCAGAGTCATACCTGACTGTGTCCCCTGCTATTCTCAAGTGAGTTTTTAGCTGTATTTGCAAAAAGTATTAATGCAATATTACAAGAGATTTTGGTATGTGACAGTAATTAATGAAAACATCCCTCAAGACGATCGTCATTCATCCATCGTAGGGAAAAGCCCTTCTTAATTTATAATTTTTAATAACCAAAAGAGAGAATTTATGAGTCAAGTGTTGAGTTAACCTTAATCAACCCAAGCTCCATCCTAATATTTTCAAACTGCTCTCTACCGAGAGCTTTAGTGAAAATATTAGGAATTTGATTCTCAATTTTATAGAACTGCAAAGATATGAGACTTTTTTCAACACCATCTCTTAAAAAGTGATGTCTGATATCTATGTGGTTTGTCCTTTTATGCTGACAAGGAAATTTTGCAATATTTATGGCAATTGTGTTATCACAAAAGATAGGCACAATGCCCATATCCAAACCATAATCCCTCAATTGATGTTTTATCCACAACACCTGAGCACAACAAGATGCAGCAGACACATATTCAGCTTCATCGGTGGACAAGGCAATGGAATTCTATTTCTTTGTAACCCAAGAAATTAAGCAAGAACCAAGAAAATGAGCATACCTGATGTGATTTTCCTATCTGTTAGGGAACCTGCATAATCAGCATCTACATATCCTACTAGATCAAGATTTCCACCCTTTGGATACCACAAACATAAATGATTTATTTTCTTCAAGTATCTTAGGATATGCTTAACTGCTATCATATGTGATTCTCTAGGAGAAGATTGAAATCTTTCACATAATCTAACACTAAACAAATATCTGGTCTACTTGCAGTTAAATAAAGAAGAGATCCAATCATTCCCCTATAGCTTTTGTCACTTACTAGATTTTCATGTTCATCTTTATCTAGCTTAGTGGTAGTAGCAATAGGCGTGTCAATCTATTTAGAAGAGTCCATGTCATATTTTTAAGCAATTCTTTTATGTATTTTTGTTGATGGATTATTTTTCCATTCGAAAATTGTTTGATTTGTAATCCTAAAAAGAAATTAAGCTCACCTATCATACTTATTTCGAATTTACTACTCATCAATAAAACAAATTCTTTATACAAGATTTCATTTGTTGCACCAAAAATAATATCATCTACACACTTATACAACCAACAATGAATCTTTATCCTTGCTTTTTAGAAATAAGGTGTTGTCAATTTTCCCCCTAGAAAAAATATTTTCCATCAAAAATTTGAAAAGGCGCTCATACCAAGCTCTAGGAGCTTGTTTCAACTTGTATAAGGCCTTATCCAATTTATACACATAATTAGGAAATTCAGCATTTTCAAAGATAGGAGGTTAACGAACATATACCTCTTCTTTTGGTTCCCCATTTAGGAACACACTTGTGACATCTATCTAGTAGAGTGTGAATTACCTGTGAGCAACAAAGGCAATGAGCATCCTTATTGTCTCCATCCTTGCAACAGGTGTAAATATTTCCTCATAATCGTTGCCTTCCTCTTGGTTATAGCCCTATACCACCATACGGTCTTTGTTCCATTTGATTGTTCCCTGTTCATCAAGTTTATTTTGGAATACCCACTTTATACCAATTACAGTATGCCTTACTGGTGGTGATTCTAGGTGCCAAATTTTGCTCCTTTTGAATTGGTTGAGCTCTTCTTGCATAGCCATTACCCAAACAAGAAGGCTAAATAAGTACAAAAAGTTTTCATGGCGGCCCTAGTTTGAATTTCCTTACTAAGATCATTTATGATTAAATCAAGGGGATGGGAACTTTGGTACTTCCAAGACCTCAAGTTTAATTCTTATGAATTTTGATTATTTGTTTCTGGAACAGAGTAAGAGTTTGACCGTTCAAGGAGTCTGTTTCCATGACTGTTCCTTCAGTTGGGGCTACCTTTTCGGTTGAATATTGGGTGAGGCCGATTTCATGTTTATCCACACTTTTATACAAAGTTGCTTCAACAAAGATGTTAGATTCATCAACTATAACATGAACGCTCTCTTCCACACATTTAGTTCTCTTGTTAAACACTTTATAAGAATTATTGTTTGAGTAGAATCGAAGGAAAATTCCTTTATCACTTCTTGCATCGAACTTCCTAGGGCAGATTTTTCATTATTATTGTCACGCCCCACCTTGGGGGGTATGACGGGCACCTGGTGCCTGCTAGGCTCTGGACTGCTAGATGGTCCAGCCTAAGCACGTATGGTGCTTTGGCTGGCCCCGGGCTCTGTTCCAAGAAACAAATCGGCTATATAACGACTGTAAATACAGCCTCCGGCCAACTGGCCTACAACCACCTGTATCTATACTATCAGCTAACCAGAACATATTTAATATAGGGAAACCTATGCGGGCCGATGAGGCCACCATGCTGTCTAGTTATCTGTAACTCATCAATGATATACTGGAAAGCAACGTGACCGGCAAGGTCACCACTAATGCCAAACTATGGCCCCACACGACCAACATAAAAGAAAGAAAAGTACTAACAGCTATACAACTGCACGGCCTCTCACGACCGGCTCAACTGACCACAGGGAAATATATACAGACTGCAAGCCTCTAGGAATAGCAATAGAGATGATCGGGACAGGGACCCGACCTACCCGCACTGTACAACAAAGAAAGAGAAATACACCTCTGGGATTCAGTCTCCGGATGACAGGAGCTGAATACTTGATCGCTGATAGGAATCACGATGTATCGCCTGCTCGTCTATGAGTACCTGCAGGCAAGTAATGCAGTGCCCCACCGGGCGTCAGTACCACTGGTACTGAGTATGTAAAGCAATAACTGAAAGAAATATCTGAAAACAACAATACGACTGATGAAACTGAAGTAGGAGGGAATAGATTAACTGTCTGATAATGTAAATCACACCTTCTCTTAATTATACTGGAAGGAGTAGGAGTCATACCTGGAGACGTATCGTTCTACTGCCGATCTACTCGTGTCTAATATAACATGGAATAACATAACATAACATAATATAGCACACACAAACCTTACCCGGCCCCCATAAGCCGGGAGGTACAACCAACACAAAATCTATACCCCTACCCCGGTCATCCCATCTCCTATAATCGCTATAAGCATCCTGCCGGTCCCCTGGGTATGCACTTGGGCTCGCTGAGCCCCTGACTATAACTGCATCTGAGTCCGGAGGACTCCTGAATCTACACCCGGGCGTATCCGCTCGACAGGGGTGTGTAAGGGCTAATCAAGGCACAATATGGGGAAAACTGGCATCCCATCTTCGTCCCCTTGGGATGGCATGCCACTCCATAGAGCGACGTGTCCTCATCCTCTGGCGGACGAGTCGATACAACTATTAACCCTGGGGCGGTCATGGATGCTAGGTAATCCAACCCCAAGACAATACAGTGGTCTCAACTAGTAATATTATCTGCATATCCCATATACTGAAGCTAATGGTAGTAAAGTATTTGTACATACTATATGCTGAGCTAGTAATAGTAATATGTACATACTTAATACATGCTGAGACTGACAATAGTATTATGTATAATATATAATCTTCTGCCATACTGTACTGAGTCTAATGCTGGACAAGATATAGTCTTTCTGCTGAAAACCATGTTGTATGCTGAGTTTCTATGGTAACATGATTTACTATTTCTAACATGCTTTCTAAACTTCATTTTAACCTATCATTCTACTTCTGAGGTGCCTTACAGATATTACATTGCTTCACTGGGTTTCAACTGAATACGATGATATCCTAACGTTTTGTACTACATCATGTACTGAGCATGCTGTTCAGTTCCTAACACTTGTGTTAGAATCTATATCGTGCTAGCAAGTGTCGTACTAATTATGACCTGATGCTTCTAATATCGTACCAACGTTTGTAATAAACATAACACATGACTTCTGAACATTCTACTGGCCTTTAAATTACTTTACTATACCGAGCTTACTAACTTGCCGAAGAAACTAGCTTTACATACCTTCTCCCCGAACTATCCGTCTGTCGGACGAGGCTCGGCTGGTACTTCAACTATTTTCTCCCAACTGCATTCATAAATATGTCAATTAATACCAAATATAGCTTTGTTTTAATGAACAACATCACTTCGATGTAATTTATAGCCTAAATTTAGGCTTATCAAAATACGGTCGAAAACTCATTTTTCACAGGTCCAGAAGGGAGAAATATTCACTTCACAGCTAGGAACACATAGACACTAGTTTGGAGCAATTCTACTTACCTTAGATCGGTAGCTCGACGATTCGTCGGCCGTATTTCACCAAACTAACTCTGTAGGAATGCTCTCTGCTGCTAAATACCTCGGTATCTGAGGTTAATTTGAGTTTGGACAACGTTTAGCAGTGTAATCGGATGAAAATTATATTACGCCCTTCGTTCCTTTTCCGCCTCTGATCTTTCCCCTCTGTTTCACTGGAAATTATAAGTTTAAAATGATTTAAAACTGAAGTGGGGCTTTATATACTTGGGCCTGGACAAGGCCAATGTGTCATGGAGCCAACGCGGAGGCTTCACCTCCGTGACACGCTGCCATCGCAGAGGGGCTCTGCCTCGGCTCCTTCCGCGATGGTTCGACATATTTCTCGTCCGATCTTTTTTCCGGGCCTTTCTTTAGCACGTATGGCCTTCAAATATGCTTAACCAACGTGCTAATAGGTCATCTAGGTACCGGGAATCCTACGGGGTATAACATTCTCCCCCCTTAAGAACATTCGTCCTCGAATGTAAACTTTTATTTAGAGGACTTCTCAACTTATTATCTAGAAAACTTTCGGCAGAGTTTCCCCTGTAATATGGACTATAGCAAAAACCTGAAATACAGAAAAGTCCAACACATGTGTTGTGCGCAATACTTTAAGATTCACTGAATGGCTAAGTATCAATCTTTCTCATTCATACATATACAACCATAAGGTTCTACATAAGTAATAATACGGACATACCTGTCGCCCGACTAGGCCTGGAATAGTGAGGGTATCTAACTTTCATATCTTCTTCAGCTTCCCACGTCATTTCCTCACGGTTCCTATTACGCCACAATACTTTGACAGACGCAACATCTTTGGTCCTCAACCTGCGAATCTGTCTGTCTAAGATAGCTACTGGAACCTCTTCATATGCTAACTCTTCTGTGACCTGGACATCCTGGACTGGAACAACTGTAGAAGGGTCTCCTACGAACTTCCTCAACATAGAGACATGGAATACTGGGTGAACAGATGCTAACTCTGGAGGCAAGTTCAATTCGTATGCAACTCGTCCTATTCTTCGCCGAATCTGATATGGCCCAATGAATCTCGGGCTAAGCTTGCCTTTCTTGCCAAATCTCATCACCCCTTTCATCGGAGACACTTTCAAATATACCCAGTCATTTACTGCAAATTCTAGATTTCTGCGCCGCACATCTGCATAAGACTTCTGGCGGCTCTGAGCAGTCAGTAAACGTTCTCGGATAAGCTTTACCTTTTCCTCTGACTGCCGAATAACGTCTGGGCCTACCAACGCTGATTCTCCTACTTCAAACCAACCAATCGGCGATCTACATTTTTGCCCGTATAATGCCTCGAAAGGCGCCATCTGGATGGCTGAATGATAGCTATTATTGTAGGCAAATTCAATCAACGAAAGATGCTCATCCCAGCTACCCCAAAAATCTAGCACACACGCTCGTAGCATGTCTTCGAGCGTTTGGATAGTCCGCTCAGCCTGCCCATCTGTCTAGGGGTGGAATGCTGTGCTCAAACTGATCTGTGTTCCCAAACCCCTCTGGAACGACTGCCAGAATCTAGCTGTAAACTGTGCTCCCCTATCTGAAATGATGGATACTGGCACTCCATGCAATCTAACTATTTCTCTGATATATAATTCGGCATAATCCTCAGCCGAGAAGGTAGCCTTCACTGGCAGGAAATGAGCTGATTTTGTCAGCCTGTCAACTATTACCCAAATAGAATCATTTCTGCATCTGGTACGGGGTAACCCTATCACAAAATCCATGTTTATCGTTTCCCATTTCCACGTAGGCACCATTAAATCTTGCGTCAAACCGCCCGGCTTCTGGTGCTCCGCTTTCACCTACTGACAGTTAGAACATCTAGATACAAATTCAGCTATCTCAGCTTTCATACCTGGCCACCAGTAGATGTCTCTGATGTCATGGTACATTTTCGTCGCTCCTGGATGGAGGGAATAACGAGCGTAATGTACCTCATGCATGATCCGCCCGCGAAGCCCTGAAACATTCGGGACACAGAGGCGGCCCTTACAGCGTAGCACATCATCCTCAGTCATTTGGAAATCTGTCTCCTTACCTTCCTGAACTCAATCTCTGAGCTGGACTAAATCAGGGTCCTCGTACTGTCGTTCTTTTACCTCCGTAACTAATGATGTCACAGCAGAATTCTGAATTATCGCTCCATTATTTTCTGTTTCCATTACTCAAATGGCTAACCCAGCTAACTGATGAATTTCTTTGGCTAGCTCCCGCTTCTCAGGTTGCAAATACGCCAAGCTCCCCATTGACTTACGGGTCAGGGCATCTGCCACCACATTAGCTTTTCCGGGGTGATAGAGAATATTCACATCATAATCTTTCAACAATTCTAACCAGCGACGCTGCCGCAGATTTAACTCTCTCTGTGTGAAAATATACTGCAAGATTTTATGATCTGTAAAGATGTCTACATGGACGCCATACAGATAATGCCTCCAAATTTTTAGGGCGTGGATCACTGCGGCCAATTCCAGGTCATGGGTCGGATAGTTCTTTTCGTGTTTCCTCAGCTGTCTGGAAGCATAAGAAATTACCCTACCATGCTGCATCAACACACAACCTAACTCGATGCCTGATGCGTCGCAGTACACCGAATAACCATCTGTCCCCTCCGGCAATGCTAACACTGGGGCGGAGGTTAATCTGTCTTTCAGTTCCTGGAAGCTCTGCTCACATGCCTCTGTCCATTGAAACTTTGCTGCTTTCTGTGTCAATTTGGTCAGAGGTGCCGCAATGGTCGAGAACCCTTCAACGAACCTTCTGTAATATCCTGCCAACCCCAGAAAACTACGAACTTCAGTCGGAGTGGTAGGCCTAGGCCATGACTTAACTGCTTCTATTTTCTGCTTGTCTACCTGTATACCAGCATCCGACACGATATGCCCTAAAAAGGCCACTGAGTTAAGCCAGAATTCAGACTTAGAAAATTTAGCATACAACTGGTGGTCCCTGAGGATCTGGAGCACTGTCCGCAAATGAGTCCGGTGATCTGCTTCAGAGCGAGAATACACCAGAATGTCATCAATGAATACTATCATGAACAAGTCCAGGAAAGGTCTAAAAATACTGTTCATCAGGTCCATGAAGACTGCCGGGGCATTCGTTAACCCGAAGGACATGACTAGAAATTCAAAATGTCCATATCGGGTCCTGAACGCTGTCTTAGGAATATCTCTCTCACGTACTCGAACCTGGTGATATCCGGACCGCAAGTCAATCTTAGAAAAGTATCTGGCTCCCTGCAACTGATCAAATAAGTCATCAATTCTGGGGAGCGGGTACTTGTTCTTTACTGTAACTTTGTTTAATTGCCGATAA
Source organism: Datura wrightii (assembly GCA_035772735.1). Taxonomy (NCBI): domain Eukaryota; kingdom Viridiplantae; phylum Streptophyta; class Magnoliopsida; order Solanales; family Solanaceae; genus Datura; species Datura wrightii. The sequence continues at coordinate 107,132,789 of JASDFA010000020.1, read as the reverse complement.
TCTATGCACATTCGGAGCGAGCCATCTTTCTTCCTCACAAATAAAACTAGCGCACCCCATGGAAAAGTACTCGGCCTGATGAAACCTTTATCCAATAAATCTTTCAGCTGCTTCTTTAATTCTCTGAGTTCTGCAGGAGCCATACGATAGGGAGGAATTGATATCGGCTGAGTGCCTGGTAACAAATCAATAACAAAATCTATCTCCCTTTCTGGGGGAATACCAGGTAACTCATTAGGAAACACATCAGGAAACTCGTTCACTACCGGAACAGACTGGAGTGTCGGAGATTCTGCTCGGACATCCTGAACTCTGACCAGATGGTAAATACACCCCTTAGATATCAATTTCCTCGCCTGAAGGTAGGAAATAAACCTACCTTTTGGCGTAGCGGTGCTGCCCTTCCACTACCGCACTGCTTCTCCCGAAAAGTGGAATTGGACCGTCTTGGTCCAACATTCAACATTGGCAAAGCACGGCACTACCCAATCTATACCCATTATGGCGTCGAAGTCTATCATTTCTAGCTCGACCAGATCTACTGTGGTCTGACGGTCAGCAACCTCTACTGTACACCCCCGGTAAACTCTGCTAGCCACAATAGAGTCACCGACGGGCGTGGATACTAAAAAGGGCTGCTGCAATAATTCTGGTGCAATACAGAACTTTCGTGCCACAAATGGAGTAATGTAGGACAAAGTAGACCCTGGATCAATCAATACATAAGCAGGGTGTGAGCAGATCATTAGCATACCTGTCACAACATTCGGTGACGCTTCTGAATCTTGCCTCCCTGGTAAGGCATATTTGCGGCTTGGACCCGCACCTGTACTGGAGGCCTCTGATCTGCCCTGACCCCTGCCTGCTGAAACTGAGGGCCTGCGCCCTACCGAGGATGCTGTGGCTCGTGACCCTGCAAATGCCCTATCTTGTCTATCCCGGTCCTCTCGGCCTCTAGCTGGGCAATCTTTCATCAAATGGCCTTCTTGACCACAGATATAACATGCAGTGGAGCCATACCTGCACGCTCCAGGATGGCGCCGACTGCATATAGGGCAAAGTGGTAGAGTATACCTACTCTGCTCCGCCCTCCTCTGTAATGGTGAATCTGCCATCTGCGAGCCTCTACCAGTCTCTGACTGCCCCCTACGGCTGAATCTAACCCCCTGCGGCTGTGGCGGAGGCGGGGGCCTGGGCGGCCTTTCTAACAATCGTGGCCTGGGTCCTCCCCGGGCCTCCCTCTGTAACTCAACTGGCCTGTCCCGGCGACACTGTTCCTGATTGGCCCTTCTGATCTCCCGATGCCGCTGTCTGATGCCCTCAATTTTCTGGGCGAATGCCTGAACTCGAGCAATGTCCATGTCCTCTTGCAGTGTAGACGTAATACAAGTCTCAACATATTCTGGATTCAACCCCATGATAAAGCGGTGTACTCTGGATGCCATGGTATCAACAAAGGCCGGTGCATACCGAGCCAAGGAATCAAACCGCAAGGAATATTCCCGAACACTCATGGCCCCCTGCTCCAAATGTAGGAACTGGTCTACCCGAGCCTGTCGAATCTCCCGCGGCAAATAGTGATCCAGAAAAGCTCCTGAGAAGCTGAACCAGGTTGGAGGGGAAACATCTCTCCCTCGGGACCTTTCCCAACTTTCATACCACAACACAGCAATGTCCCGTAACCGAAATGCTGCCAACTCAACTGATTCTGTAGGCGTGGCATGCATAACCCTGAAAATTCTCTGCATTTGATCCAGAAAATCCTGAGGGTCCTCGGTCCGGTCCGTACCTGTAAACTGTGGGGGATTCAGATCCAAGAACTCTCGGACCCTCGAACTATCAGGCCCTCCTGACGACTCCGCAACTGTAGATGGCATCGGCTGACGCTGAGCAACCATCATCTGTGCTAACATAACTACCGCACTCCTAACCTCCTGGTCGGAAGGTGTCGGTATAGGGACTGCTGGAGGTAGTGTCGCCCCAGGTGGCTCCTGATGTGGTGGAGACTGCTGAGAAGGCTGGGACGATGCCTCCGTAGTGCCCTCTGATCGGGCTGTCGATAAACGAGGGTGAGGCATCCTGCTGGTTCCTTCCCCAGCTGCAATATCTAAACTCCGACCTATGATAGGATGTCGCTGGTCTGACATTATTTGTAACCAAAGAATATAGTAAGCTTTTAGGGACTCAATCCTATATTGTACTGCTCTACAGCACGACTGAATAAGAATAAAAGACAACCATCCTATCATGCCTTGCAGCCCCCTACCCATAGTATGTGGTGCACAACACATCCATGGGCAGGAATCTACTTAGCACGGCTTGCAGACTCCCTGGGATACGACCTGCTCTGATACCAAGTTTGTCACGTCCCACCTTGGGGGGTATGACGGGCACCTGGTGCCTGCTAGGCTCTGGACTGCTAGATGGTCCAGCCTAAGCACGTCTGGTGCTTTGGCTGGCCCCGGGCTCTGTTCCAAGAAACAAATCGGCTATATAACGGCTGTAAATACAGCCTCCTTCAGCCACCTGTATCTATACTATCAGCTAACCAGAACATATTTAATATAGGGAAACCTATGCGGGCCGATGAGGCCACCATGCTGTCTAGTTATCTGTAACTCATCAATGATATACTGGAAAGCAACGTGACCGGCAAGGTCACCACTAATGCCAAACTATGGCCCCACACGGCCAACATAAAAGAAAGAAAAGTACTAACAGCTATACAACTGCACGGCCTCTCACGACCGGCTCAACTGACCACAGGGAAATATATACAGACTGCAAGCCTCTAGGAATAGCAATAGAGATGATCGGGACAGGGACCCGACCTACCCGCACTGTACAACAAAGAAAGAGAAATACACCTCTGGGATTCAGTCTCCGGATGACAGGAGCTGAATACTTGATCGCTGATAGGAATTACGATGTATCGCCTGCTCGTCTATGAGTACCTGCAGGCAAGTAATGCAGTGCCCCACCGGGCGTCAGTACCACTGGTACTGAGTATGTAAAGCAATAACTGAAAGAAATATCTGAAAACAACAATACGACTGATGAAACTGAAGTAGGAGGGAATAGATTAACTGTCTGATAATGTAAATCACACCTTCTCTTAATTATACTGGAAGGAGTAGGAGTCATACCTGGAGACGTATCGTTCTACTGCTGATCTACTCGTGTCTAATATAACATGGAATAACATAACATAACATAATATAGCACACACAAACCTTACCCGGCCCCCATAAGCCGGGAGGTACAACCAACACAAAATCTATACCCCTACCCCGGTCATCCCATCTCCTATAATCGCTATAAGCATCCTGCCGGTCCCCTGGGTATGCACTTGGGCTCGCTGAGCCCCTGACTATAACTGCATCTGAGTCCGGAGGACTCCTGAATCTACACCCGGGCGTATCCGCTCGACAGGGGTGTGTAAGGGCTGATCAAGGCACAATATGGGGAAAACTGGCATCCCATCTTCGTCCCCTTGGGATGGCATGCCACTCCATAGAGCGACGTGTCCTCGTCCTCTGGCGGACGAGTCGATACAACTATTAACCCTGGGGCGGTCATGGATGCTAGGTAATCCAACCCCAAGACAATACAGTGGTCTCAACTAGTAATATTATCTGCATATCCCATATACTGAAGCTAATGGTAGTAAAGTATTTGTACATACTATATGCTGAGCTAGTAATAGTAATATGTACATACTTAATACATGCTGAGACTGACAATAGTATTATGTATAATATATAATCTTCTGCCATACTGTACTGAGTCTAATGCTGGACAAGATATAGTCTTTCTGCTGAAAACCATGTTGTATGCTGAGTTTCTATGGTAACATGATTTACTATTTCTAACATGCTTTCTAAACTTCATTTTAACCTATCATTCTACTTCTGAGGTGCCTTACAGATATTACATTGCTTCACTGGGTTTCAACTGAATACGATGATATCCTAACGTTTTGTACTACATCATGTACTGAGCATGCTGTTCAGTTCCTAACACTTGTGTTAGAATCTATATCGTGCTAGCAAGTGTCGTACTAATTATGACCTGATGCTTCTAATATCGTACCAACGTTCGTAATAAACATAACACATGACTTCTGAACATTCTACTGGCCTTTAAATTACTTTACTATACCGAGCTTACTAACTTGCCGAAGAAACTAGCTTTACATACCTTCTCCCCGAACTATCCGTCTGTCGGACGAGGCTCGGCTGGTACTTCAACTATTTTCTCCCAACTGCATTCATAAATATGTCAATTAATACCAAATATAGCTTTGTTTTAATGAACAACATCACTTCGATGTAATTTATAGCCTAAACTTAGGCTTATCGAAAGACGGTCGAAAACTCGCTATTTTTCAGAGGTCCAAAAGGGAGAAATATTCACTTCACGGCTAGGAACACATAGACACTAGTTTGGAGCAATTCTGCTTACCTTAGCTCGGTAGCTCGACGATTCGTCGGCCGTATTTCATGAAACTAACTCCGTAGGAATGCTCTCTGCTGCTAAATACATCGGTATCTAAGGTTAATTTGAGTTTGGACAACGTTTAGCAGCGTAATTAGATGAAAATTATATTACCCCCTTCATTCCTTTTCTCCCTCTGATTTTTCCCCTCTGTTTCACTGGAAATTATAAGTTTAAAATGATTTAAAATCGAAGTGGGGCTTTATATACTTGGGCCTGGACAAGGCCAATGTGTCACGGAGCCAATGCGGAGGCTTCACCTCCGTGACACGCTGCCATCGCAGAGGGGCTCTGCCTCGGCTCCTTCCGCGATGGTTCGACAGGTTTCTCGTCCGATCTTTTTTCCGGGCCTTTCTTTAGCACGTATGGCCTTCAAATATGCTTAACCAACGTGCGAATAGGTCATCTAGGTGCCGGGAATCCTACGGGGTATAACAATTATACACAAAACATTTACTACCAAAGGTATGCAAATGCTTAATACTAGGTTTTCTACCTTTGAGAATTTCATAAGGAGTCTTATCAAGAAGTGATATGATCACGCATCTGTTTATTATATAACAAGTCGTATTTACTACCTCAACCTAGAAGTATTTAGGAAGTCCACTTGCAATAGGCATTGTTCCTGCCATATCTTCTAGTGTCATGTTCTTTCTTTCCACAACTCCATTTTTTGGGGAGCTTTGGGAGATGAAAAATTATGATCAATTCCATATTTATAACAAAAGGCAGTAAACTTGGCATTTGTAAATTCAATGGCATGATCAGATCGAATACTTATTACCTCAAACCTAAGAGTTCCTAGAATTCCTTTTGCAAAGACTTTAAACATGTCAAATTCTTCATCGTTAGAAGATAGAAACAATGTCCATGTAAAAGTAAGATAAATCATCAACAATTACAAGAAAAAATTTCTTACCTCTGTGGCTTGCTACCCGTATTGGCTCACAGAGATCTATGTGTAGTACTTCAAGCGTCTTGGAGGTGCTTATTACCTTTTGGACTTGAAAGATGATCTGATTTTGTTTCCTTTAGCACAACATCATATACCTTGTCATCTTTAAACTTTAGTTTAGGTAGACCAATGACAAGATTTTTCGAAACAAGTTTATTATGTAATGAAAGACTAACATGATCCAATCTCTTGTGCTAAAGGAGAACATCATCTTCAAGAATACTTAAACAAGTTAATTCATTTTCAAAAATTGACATAATACAGGCTTTATAAATATTAATGTGTCGCTTTTGTATTATGAAAATATCCCCAGACTTGTTATTGATGACTGTGCAATCGAAGAAAGAGAATAACATTGTGTTCCCTCTATCACAAAATTCAGAGATTCTCAACAAGGTAGGTTTTAGTCTATCCACTAAATAAACATTGTCAATTGAGTGAGTGAGAGACTTACCTATCTTACCTATACCAATAACTGTGCCTTTCTTTCCACCTTCGAAGGACAAAGTTTCTCCATTGAAGGCTGTCAGTGAGAGAAAAAGTTTTTTGTTACATGTAATATGCCTGGAGCAACCGCTATAAAGATACCATTTTTTGTTGCTACCTCTCACTTCAGCCTGCAAAAACAATTAAGGGTTAGATTCGAGAACCCACACTAGTTTGGTTCCCTTTCTTTTGATAACTTGATAGATTGAGTCTTTTCTAATTCACTTGACAATGTTTCCATTTTTTTTCAAGAGGGCTTATCCTAGCTAAATATTCATATCTAAAATATTTGGTATGTACACAATAGCTACATAACTTATATTCTGCCAAACCAAACATATTTTCTTTTAATATCCCATTTGATAGGTTTGCTTTTATAGCCAAGACCAGTTCGATATTTATTGTAATGTTCATTTAGCCAGGTTAAAGCTATAGATGATTTGTTTCATTTTTTCATCAAGGCAATGTCATAATTAACTTGATTCAAGGTTCCTTGAAGTTCCGAACTTCCCTTTTTCTCTTTGCTCAGTTCCTTTCTCAAGGAAGTATGTTCAGCTTTAAGATAACCTTGATTATTTCATCTCTTATTGTTTTTTCTTTGTTGATGGTGGGCAGTTCAGCTTTTAGAAATGAGAGTATTTATACTAATTTACTAGTTTCAACTTTCTATATAGAAACAGTCTCCTCTAATTTTTTAATTTCAGCAGCGAGTGTTTTGTTTGTATATTCAAACTCAATTTTATGTGCTTTTAAAATTTTGTAATTAGATTTCAAGTTTGAAAATATTTTTGACATTTCAAATTTTTCAAGACTTATTTCCTGACACTCATCCATCAAAGAAAGAAACAATTTATCCACCTCTTTTTGACAATTATGTACTTGAGTTTTGAGATTAGATAAACTTACCTTGGAGGATTCTCTATCTGATCTGAGTCACTTCTAGCCATGAGGGACAAATTGTCATTTTCAACTTCCTATCCTTTGAATTCCTCATTGGAAGTCTCTCTCCAAGTAGCTTTCACGGTCGTCTTGAAAGTTTTTTAAGCCAGTTGCTGCCTCTTCTTCAAATTTCTTCTCTATTCTTCCTTTAAGAGGTACAATCCTTTATCAAGTAATCCATTATAGCACACTTGAAACATTCCTGGAACTGTCCCTTCTCAGAAGACTTATCTTTATTGCGAGACTCTTCTTTCTTTGAATTTTCTTTCCTGAAGAACTTTTTGAATCTTCGAACGAACATTGCCATTTCTTCATCATTAGATTCTGAATTAGCTTTAGGCTGAGATTGCATTTCTTCTGGGGTTCTTTAGCAACATTATCTATCTTTTTGAGCTCATAAGTTTGCAAGTTTCCAATGAGCTCATCTATTTTCATTGTACTCATTTGCTTTGCTTCTTCAACAGTTACCTTAGGTTCCCATGAAGCTGGAAAAATTCTCAGAACCTTTTTGACATTTTCTTCAGTTGAAAATTCCTTCCCAAGAGACTTAAGTTCATTTGTAATATGTGTGAATCGGGTAAATATATCTTTGACTGACTCTTTTTCACCCATGAAAAAAGTTCATATTTTCATATAAGCATGTCCATCCTAGATTGTTTTACCTGATTCGTACCTTCATGGGCAAGAGCGAGAGAGTCCCAAATTTCTTTGGCACTAGAGCATATAGAGATGCGATTGTATTAATCAATGCCCAGTCCAAAATATAGAATCTTTATTGCCTTTGGATTTTTCTCCATCATCCTAAAATCACCAACATCAAACTCATCTTTTGTCTTTGGAACCTTTGTTCCAACAGGTTTTACTTTTGTCTTTTGAACCTTTGTCCCAACAGGTTTTACTTCAAAGTAATTAACAAAGCTGATAGTTCTTAGCTTTCATATATATTTCCATTCGCTTTTTTCCTGTCACACCCCACCTTGGGGGGGGTATGACGGGCACCTGGTGCCTGTTAGACTCTAGACTACTAAATGGTCCAGCCTGAGCACATCTGGTGCTTTGGCTGGATTTGGCCCTATTTCAAGAAACAAATCGGCTATATAACGGCTGTAAATATAGCCTCCGGCCAACTGGCCTGTAGCCATCTGTACCTGCAACAACAGTTAACCAGAAACAGGCTTATAACAAGGAACCTATGCGGGCCGACAAGGCCACCAAGCTGTCTAGTTATCTGTAACTCAACACAAGACTGCTGTAAAACTACGTGACCGGCAAGGTCACCACTACTATCAAATTAAGGCCCCACACGGCCAACATAAACTGAAATACTAAACAGCTACAGCAGACCGCACGGCCTCACACGACCGGCTCAACTAACCACAGGGAATATATATAGACTGCAAGCCTCTACGAATACTGTAAGAAACTAATAGAAATGATCGGGACAGGGCCCCGACCTACCCATACTGCACAACAAAAGAAAAGGAGCTACACCTCTGGGAATCAGACTCCGGATGACAGGAGCTGATGACTCACTGGCTGGCTGGAATCACGAGGGATCGGCTCCTCGTCCGTGAGTACCTATAGGCAAGCAATATAGCGCCCCGCTGGGCATCAGTACCACAGGTACTGAGCATGTAAAGCAAACTGAAATATGCAACTGAAACGAATAGCACAATAACATGACAGTTAAGCAAGAAGTAGCTGAGTCTATCTAGCTGAGGATAACTGGGGAGAGTTTATACATTCTGTAACTAACTGTGCGTACCTGAAGACGTGTCGTCCTTCTGTCTATCAGTATCTACTAGCACATATCAATATACATAATAATACACACAATACCTGACCGACCCCCATAAGCCGGAAGGTGCCAACCAAGAAAGCAATCTATTTACCCCTACCCGGGTCTAAACCAACCAAAAACAAGTCACTCCACTCATCTGATAATTGTGAGCTCCTCCTACCGGCCCCCTTGGGTACGTAGCTCAGGCCTTGGCCTCTGACAATAAACTGTGTCTGAGTCCGAAGACTCCTGCCTCTGGGCACAAGTGTGCACGCAGAGTGGTCTGCCCCTGTAAACAGGGTGTGCTAGCTCTGCGCAGAGTAAACTGAACTACCTCTGCAAGCAGGGTGGTCTGGACCGTATTATCATGGAGGTCGGCCATCATCGTCCTTTAGTCGGACGGCATCGCCCAGCTAGTGGCGGTATCTGAATCTGGTATTGACACAGCTATAACCCAGGGGCGGTGGGGATGCTAAAGGGTGCCCACATGCCACAACATGTCTCAACATACAAAACACATATACAGCAAGCATGCTTAAATGAAAAATACTAATCATATTCTCTTCTTGTATCTCAAGGCCAATTTGTATTAAATAACTGATACTATATTCTATTTTACACTATTTCTGATTGCTGGACTAACTGCTACCTGGCCTTTATCTGTCTATCTGATTATATCTGGATACAACTCAATAACATAAAATGTACCATCTACTACTGGATACAATCTCAACAGATATAATACGTATTGCCTGAATATCTATTATTCTGATTATCGCATGATACGTAATTAATATACTAGCATGCTTGCTGCAAATTGTACTAAAATCGTTCCTGTATGCTGGTATCGGTTAATAGCCTTTATTCTATTTACTTTCTAAGCTATACTTCCTGGCTTGCCGAAAGAATAACTTTACATACCTGCTTTCTGAGTACCCGACTGACCGATGTGATTTCCGTCGGTACTTCTGCTGTTTCTCCCAACTACATTCATATACACGTCAATTAAAACTAAATACATTAATATTCGTGAGAAATTATCACTTTTGATATATATATTTATCCCAACTTTAACCTTTCAGAAAACGGTCGAAAACTCGTTATTTCTCGATAGTCCAGAAGGGATAAATGCTCACTGCAACGCTAGGAACACATTGGTACTAATTTAAAGAAATTCTATTTACTTTACCTCGGTAGCACGACGTTTCGCCGGCCAAATTTCACGAAACTAACTCCGTAGGATTGCTCTCTGCAGCTTTATACACCTGTACCTAAGCCGGAATGAAGTTTAGACCGCGTTTTGTCGCGTAATTGGAAGGAAATTTATATATTTCTTCGTGGGTTTGCCTAACAATGGCTACCCTCTGTTTCTTTGCTGAAAATATGTTGTTTAGATGAAGGGTGCCGACTTTTATTCATTGGCCGACTTTTTTTTTTTTTTTTTTTTTTTTTTTTTTTTTGCTTTCTAAATCCCTTAACCAACAAGACATTAGGCTATCTATTTATTTAAAATTTACAGGGTATAACATCCTCCCCCCCTTAAGAACATTCGTCCTCGAATGACATTCTGTCTATAGGACTGCTCAACTTACTCAACTTGTTTCTAGAAAAATTTTGGCAGAGTTTCCCTTGTATTCTGGACTATCTCATAATTCCTCCTGTTTGCCTATGCTTGGAATAAGTGGGGATATCTGGCTTTCATGTCCTCCTCAGCTTCCCAGGTCATTTCTTCTCGGTTCCTGTTACGCCACAATACTTTGACAGATGCAATATCTTTAGTTCTCAATCTACGGATCTGTCTGTCTAAGATAGCTACTGGAACCTCTTCGTATGCTAACTCTTCGGTGACCTGGACATCCTGAACTGGAACAACTGTGGAAGGGTCTCCTACAAATTTCCTCAACATAGATACATGGAATACTGGGTGAACAGATGCTAACTCCGGAGGCAAGTTCAATTCATATGCAACTCGGCCTATTCTCCGCCGAATCTGATATGGCCCAATGAATCTCGGGCTAAGCTTGCCTTTCTTGCCAAATCTCATCACCCCTTTCATCGGAGACACCTTCAGGTATACCCAGTCATTTACCGCAAATTCTAAATTTCTATGCCGCATATCTGCATACGACTTCTGGCGGCTCTGAGCAGTCAGCAGGCATTCTCTGATAAGCTTTACCTTCTCCTCTGACTGTTGAATGATGTCTGGCCCAATCAACGCTGATTCTCCCACTTCAAACCAGCCCACCGGCGATCTACATTTTCGCCCGTATAATTCTTCAAAGGGCGCCATCTGAATAGCTGAATGATAGCTGTTATTATAGGCGAATTCAATCAACGACAGATGTTCATCCCAGCTACCCCCAAAATCTAGTACACACGCTCGTAGCATATCTTCGAGCGTTTGGATAGTCCGCTCAGCCTGTCCATCTGTCTGAGGGTGGAATGTTGTGCTCAAGTTAATCTGCGTCCCCAAACCCCTCTGGAACGACTGCCAGAATCTAGCTGTAAACTGTGCTCCCCTATCTGAAATAATGGATGCCGGCACTCCATGTAGCCTAACTATTTCTCTGATATATAACTCGGCATAATCCTCGGCTGAGAAGGTAACTTTCACGGGCAGAAAATGAGCTGATTTTGTCAGCCTGTCAACTATTACCCAAATGGAATCATTTCTGCGTCTGGTACAGGGTAAACCTGTTACAAAATCCATATTTATCGCTTCCCACTTCCACATAGGCACAGCTATATCCTGCGTCAAACCGCCCGGTTTCTGGTGCTCCGCTTTCACCTGCTGGCAGTTAGGACATCTAGATACAAATTCAGCTATTTCAGATTTCATACCTGGCCACCAGTAGATGTCTCTGATATCGTGGTACATTTTCATTGCTCCTGGGTGGAGGGAATAACGAGCGTAATGTACCTCATGCATGATCTGCTGGCGAAGCCCTGAAACATTCGGGACACATAAACGGCCCCCACAACGTAGTACTTCATTTTCAGTCACTTGGAAATCTGACTCTTTACCCTCCTGAATTCTATCTCTGAGCTGGACTAAGTCAGGGTCCTCGTACTGCCGTTCTTTTACCTCTGTAACTAGTGATGACTCGGCAGAATTCTGAATCACCGCTCTGTTATTTTCTGTCTCCACTACTCGAACGGCTAACCCAGCTAGTTGATGAATTTCCTTGGCTAATTCCCGCTTCTCGGGCCGCAAATACGCCAAACTCCCCATTGGCTTACGGCTCAGGGCATCTGCCACTACATTAGCTTTTCCTGGATGATAGAGAATATTTACATCATAGTCTTTCAACAATTCTAACCAGCGACGTTGCCGCAGATTTAACTCCCTCTGTGTGAAAATGTATTGCAAACTTTTATGATCTGTGAAAATGTCTACATGGACGCCATACAGATAATGCCTCCAAATTTTTAGAGCGTGGATCACTGCGGCCAGTTCCAGGTCATGGGTCGGATAGTTCTTTTCGTGTTTCCTCAGCTGTCTGGAAGCATAAGCAATCACCTTACCATGCTGCATCAACACACAACCCAGTCCCAAACCTGAAGCGTCGCAATACACCGCATACCCATCTGTTCCCTCTGGCAATGCTAGTACTGGGGTGGAGGTCAATCGGTCTTTCAACTCTTGAAAACTCTGCTCACATGCCTCCGTCCACTGAAATTTTGCTGCTTTCTGTGTCAGCTTTGTCAGAGGTGCTGCTATAGTGGAGAATCCTTCAACAAATCTCCGATAATATCCTGCTAAACCCAAGAAACTGCGGACCTCAGTCGGAGTGGTAGGTCTGGGCCATGTCTTGACCGCCTCTATTTTCTGTGTGTCTACCTGTATACCAGCATCCGACATGATATGCCCCAAAAAGGCAACTGAGTTCAGCCAGAACTCACACTTAGAAAACTTGGCGTACAGCTGACGGTCTCTAAGGATCTGGAGTACTGTTCGTAAATGGTTCCGGTGATCTGTCTCTGAACGAGAATATACCAGAATATCATCGATAAATACTATCACGAATAGATCCAAATACGGTCTGAATATGCTATTCATCAGGTCCATAAACACTGCGGGAGCATTCGTCAGTCCAAAAGACATAACTAGAAATTCAAAGTGACCATACCTGGTCCTGAAAGAAGTCTTTGGAATGTCCCTCTCCCGAACCCGGACCTGGTGATATCCGGACCTCAGATCTATCTTAGTGAAACATTTGGCCCCCTGCAACTGGTCAAACAAATCATCTATTCTCGGGAGCGGGTATTTGTTCTTCACTGTAACTTTGTTTAGTTGCCGATAGTCCACACACATACGGAGTGAGCCATCTTTCTTTCTTACAAACAGAACTGGCGCACCCCACGGTGAAGTACTCGGCCTGATAAAGCCTTTATCTAACAAATCTTTCAACTGCTCCTTTAATTCTCTGAGTTCTGCAGGAGCCATAAAATAAGGAGGAATCGATATCGGCTGAGTACCTGGTAACAAGTCAATCGCAAAATCTATCTCCCTTTCGGGAGGGACACCAGGCAACTCATCCGTGAATACGTCAGGGAATTCATTGACCACTGGAACAGACTGAAGAGTCGGAGGTTCCACCCGAACGTCCTGGACTCTAACTAGGTGGCAAATACATCCCTTTTCTATTAGTTTTCTTGCCTTAAGGTAGGAAATAAATCTACCTTTCGGCGTAGGTGTACTCCCTTTCCACTCTCGCACTGCTTCCCCCGGAAAGTGAAATCGGACCGTCTTGGTCCAGCATTCTAAGTTGGCATAGCATGGCACTAACCAGTCCATACCCATAATGGCATCGAAGTCGACCATCTCAAGTTCTATTAAGTCTACTGTGGTCTGACGATCAGCAACCTCTACCGTACACCCCCGGTAAACTCTTTTAGTTGTAAGCGAGTCACCGACCGGTGTAAGCACTGAAAAGGGCTGCTGAAGCAATTCTGGTTCGATACCCAACTTTCGGGCCACAAATGGTGTGATATATGACAATGTAGACCCTGGATCAATCAATACATAAACAGGATACGAACAGATAATCAATGTACCTGTGACCACGTCGGGAGATGCCTCTGAATCCTGCCTCCCCCGTAATGCATAGGTACGATTGGGGCCTGCACCTGAGCCAGAGGCTCCTGGTCTACCTCGACCCCTATTCCCTGAACCTGAGGGTCTGCGCCCTGCTGAGGCTGCTGGAACTCGTGGCCCTGCTGACGCTCTGTCCAGATCATCCTGACTACCCTGTCCCCTGGCTGGACAATCTCTCATTAAATGCCCTTCCTGTCCGCAGTAATAACACCCTGGGAAGCCCTGCTTGCAGGCTCCAGAATGTAGCCGGTGACATATAGGACAAGGGGTGGATGTAAATCTACTATGTTCTACCCTCCGTTGCTGAGGTGAGGCTACTGTTCGTGAACTACTACCGGACTCCGACTGACTCCGGCGAATGAACCTGCCCCTCTGTTGTTGTACCGGTGGTAGAGATCTGGGTGGCCTATCTGAAAACCGTGGTCTCGGCCCCCTAGGAATTTCCCTCTGAATCTCAGCGGGTCTGCTCCTACGGCGCTGCTCTGAAGTCGTCTGTCTGTCACCCCGCTGTCGCTGCCTTAGGCCCTCAATTGTCTGTGGAAAGGCCTGTACCCTGGCTATGTCCATGTCCTCTCTCAAAGTAGCTGTCATGCACGTCTCTATGTACTCTGGATTCAGGCCCATAATAAAACGGTGGACTCTGGACGACATGGTGTCCACAAATGCTGGAGCATAGCGGGCTAAGGAGTCGAATTGTAAGGAATATCCACGGATGCTCCTAGCCCCCTGCTCTAAATGTAAGAACTGGTCCATCCGAGCCTGTCTGACCTCCCGAGGTAAGTAGTGGTCCAGGAAGGCCTCTGAAAAGCTGGACCAAATAGGAGGGGCTGCATCTCTTCCCTGAGACCTCTCCCAACTTTCATACCACAAAACAGCAATATCCCTTAATCGAAACACTACTAGCTCAACTGATTCTGCTGGGGTTACGTGCATGACTCTAAAGATCCTCTGCATCTGGTCCAAAAAGTCCTGAGGATCCTCCGCTGAATCTGATCCAGTAAACTGAGGGGGTCCCAACGCTAAGAATTCTCTGTCCCTGGAACTACCTTGCCTCCCTGGGGATTCTGCTGCTGTAGGTGGTGCTGGCTGACGCTGAGCAGCTAGCATCTAAGTCAACATAACCACCGCACTACGCAGCTCCTGATCAGATGAAGTGGGTGCAGGAGCTGTGGAAGGTGGTGCTGCCTCAAATGGTATCTGGCGAGGCGGAGACTGCTGGGAGGGTCGAGATGACACCTCCGCATTGCTCTCAGACCGGGCGGAATCTGGCTGTAACTGAGGCATCCTGCTGGTGCCTTTGCCCGCTGCTGTATCTAATCTCCTACCTGTAGCTGGGTGCCACTGGTCTGCCATAATATCTGTAAGCAAAGAGGGTGGTGAGTTTCAAAAGCCAACTCTATACTGTACCGTTCTATGGCACGACTGAGTAAGAAAGAAGAGTAACAACCCTAACATGCCTCGCAGCCTCCTGCCTATAGTATGCGGTGCACAACACATCCATAGACAAGACTCTACTTAGCACG
The DNA here is from genome assembly GCA_035772735.1 of Datura wrightii. Taxonomy (NCBI): domain Eukaryota; kingdom Viridiplantae; phylum Streptophyta; class Magnoliopsida; order Solanales; family Solanaceae; genus Datura; species Datura wrightii. The sequence goes on along the minus strand of JASDFA010000020.1, from coordinate 107,117,511 downwards.
GCTTGCAGACTCCCTGGGACACGAACCGCTCTGATACCAAGTTTGTCACACCCCACCTTGGGGGGGGGGGGTATGACGGGCACCTGGTGCCTGCTAGACTCTAGACTACTAAATGGTCCAGCCTGAGCACATCTGGTGCTTTGGCTGGCTTTGGCCCTATTTCAAGAAACAAATCGGCTATATAACGGCTGTAAATACTGCATCCGGCCAACTGGCCTGTAGCCATCTGTACCTGCAACAACAGCTAACCAGAAACAGGCTTATAACAAGGAACCTATGCGGGCCGAAAAGGCCACCATGCTGTCTAGTTATCTGTAACTCAACACAAGACTGCTGTAAAACTACGTGACCGGCAAGGTCACCACTACTATCAAATTAAGGCCCCACACGACCAACATAAACTGAAATACTAAACAGCTACAGCAGATCGCATGGCCTCACACGACCGGCTCAACTAACCACAGGGAATATATACAGACTGCAAGCCTCTACGAATACTGTAAGAAACTAATAGAAATGATCGGGACAGGGCCCCGACCTACCCATACTGCACAACAAAAGAAAAGGAGCTACACCTCTGGGAATCAGACTCCGGATGACAGGAGCTGATGACTCACTCGCTGGCTGGAATCACGAGGGATCGGCTCCTCGTCCGTGAGTACCTGTAGGCAAGCAATACAGCACCCCGCTGGGCGTCAGTACCACAGGTACTGAGCATGTAAAGCAAACTGAAATATGCAACTGAAACGAATAGCACAATAACATGACAGTTAAGCAAGAAGTAGCTGAGTCTATCTAGCTGAGGATAACTGGGGAGAGTTTATACATTCTGTAACTAACTGTGCGTACCTGAAGACGTGTCGTCCTTCTGTCTATCAGTATCTACTAGCACATATCAATATACATAATAATACACACAATACCTGACCGACCCCCATAAGCCGGAAGGTGCCAACCAAGAAAGCAATCTATTTACCCCTACCCGGGTCTAAACCAACCAAAAACAAGTCACTCCACTCATCTAATAATTGTGAGCTCCTCCTACCGGCCCCCTTGGGTACGTAGCTCAGGCCTTGGCCTCTAACAATAAATTGTGTCTGAGTCCGAAGACTCCTGCCTCTGGGCACAAGTGTGCACGCAGAGTGGTCTGCCCCTGTAAACAGGGTGTGCTAGCTCTACGCAGAGTAAACTGAACTACCCCTGCAAGCAGGGTGGTCTGGACCGTATTATCATGGTGGTCGGCCATCATCGTCCTTTAGTCGGACGGCATCGCCCAGCTAGTGGCGGTATCTGAATCTGGTATCGACACTGCTATAACCCAGGGGCGGTGGGGATGCTAAAGGGTGCCCACATGCCACAACAAGTCTCAACATATAAAACACATATACAACAAGCATGCTTAAATGAAAAATACTAATCATATTCTCTTCTTGTATCTCAAGGCCAGTTTGTATTAAATAACTGATACTATATTCTGTTTTACACTATTTCTGATTGCTGGACTAACTGCTACCTGGCCTTTATCTGTCTATCTGATTATATCTGGATACAGCTCAATAACATAAAATGTACCATCTACTACTGGATACAATCTCAACAGATATAATACGTATTGCCTGAATATCTATTATTCTGATTATCGCATGATACGTAATTAATATACTATCATGCTTGCTGGAAATTGTACTAAAATCGTTCCTGTATGCTGGTATCGGTTAATAGCCTTTATTCTATTTACTTTCTAAGCTATACTTCCTGGCTTGCCGAAAGAATAACTTTACATACCTGCTTTCTGAGTACCCGACTGACCGATGTGATTTCCGTCGGTACTTCTGCTGTTTCTCCCAACTACATTCATATACACGTCAATTAAAACTAAATACATTAATATTTGGGAGAAATTATCACTTTTGATATATATATTTATCCCAACTTTAACCTTTCAGAAAACGGTCGAAAACGCGTTATTTCTCGATAGTCTAGAAGGGATAAATGCTCACTGCAACGCTAGGAACACATTGGTACTAATTTAAAGAAATTCTATTTACTTTACCTCGGTAGCACGACGTTTCGCCGGCCAAATTTCACGAAACTAACTCCGTAGGATTGCTCTCTGCAGCTTTATACACCTGTACCTAAGCCGGAATGAAGTTTAGATCGCGTTTTGTCGCGTAATTGGAAGGAAATTTATATATTTCTTCGTGGATTTGCCTAACAATGGCTACCCTCTGTTTCTTTGCTGAAAATATGTTGTTTAGATGAAGGGGGCCGACTTTTTTTTTTTTTTTTTTTTTTTTTTTTTTTTTTTTTTTTTTTTTTTTGCTTTCTAAATCCCTTAACCAACAAGACATTAGACTATCTATTTATTTAAAATTTACAGGGTATAACATTTCCAAAGACTGTAATGCTTACCATTAAAGAGAGGAGGTTGAGTGATAGATTATTCCTCAGGCAAAGTTATCTCAGAAGTCATTTTTACAGATTTTCTCAAAGAGGTTAACCTATATTTGAGCAACCTTCTCTAATACCACTTGTTATAAATGACTTCTAAGTTAGATCTAAGAGGGGAAGTGAATTGGGTCTACTCATATTTTTTCCTAATAAAAAACTTGACTTATATTTCTTTTAGATGATAGAAAAAGACTAGAACTTTGTTCCTTTAGACGGTGACTTAATTTGAGTAAAAAAATAAGTGCGAAAAGTAAATAATAGATAATGATTTGTATGTGGAAAATCATCTAGGCTCGAATGAGTATAAAACTTAGGAACTACTCCCTAGTAGTATTTTAATTTAAACTTCACTAAAATACCGAGCATATATTGGATTAGCCGTCGCAATTCAAGGACCTACCCCTAATTCCTTACAAAGTTTCTAACCTGTATAAACTGCCCTTAGTATAAAATTGAAACACAGAAATGAAACAAACTCTTTTCAAGTTCACCACCTCACTACATCTTGACCCTAAGACCTAGAAAGAAACAGACAATTGAGAAGAACAAGGGAAATGTCTCTAGCATAGGTCAACTCTCTTCAACTTAAATTGCAATGAAATGCACAAGAACTATGAGTTGCTGAAGAGTATTTATGAGTGGGTGAATACTTCCTAACGTGTTGGCTTCTCAATTTATAATACGCCAGTGTGATGCTCTTGCTAACTGAGAGAAGGAGTCTTCATGAGATCTACTAGAGAGTCCTTCACTGGTCCGAAGATCTTGCAGGCTCCTAATTGATCTCTACTGCCTGTTTCCTATAAATTCCAGTAAAGCACAACTTCTCCAAATGATTAGCATTACAATATAGCAGTAATTATCCATATCCAGGTCATCGTTTTACTGCTAGTTTACTTCCTAACATACATCAGGCGTATTTTCTTAAATTATCATTAAAATCACTTAAAATCATTTCCAACGGAATATCATAGTTATGGGTAATAAAGAATTCATAGGATTTCATGTGCATTATATTGAAAAGTCATGAGAAATCATAAGTCGTAATTCGTGTTTCACAATTGCAAACAACTGATGTGATAATATCATAAAGTTCATCCTTTTTGAAGAAAAAAGTCATAATTATAGTTTAGAAAATTCGATGGAAAGACCGTGGAAAAATAATAGGATGAGACATCAAAGAAATATATATATATATATATATATATATATATATATATGTATGTATGTATGTATGTATGTATGTATGTATGTATATAAAAGCCTTAGCTAGTTCATGGAGGAGAAATGTACACATGATGTGGAGCGGTGAGGAATAAAGATTCTCCCATACTTAGAGATAGACTTGCATATCTTAATTGCTCAAAATACTTGATGAAAGAACAAAATTCTGAATAAGAATTCCAAAAAATCTATTCTTGAAATCTTGATATAGGTTTTCTTGGAAACCCTAAGATTATTATGTAGAATTTCATTAAGAATCCATATTCGAGTGTTAGATATAATTGAAAATACTTAGAATTACATGAGAGAAACTTATCTTAGTATGGGATGAAATGGAGAAGAGAGAATACTCGTCTAGGGTTTGAAAAGTCAGAGAATGGGTGAAATTTTTTAAAGAAACTCATTTAAAAAGGCTTCAGGAGTTGAAGGCCATGGAGGACGCTTTGCGTGCCTATTAGGGTGTGCTGACTTTCCTGTGGCATAGACTCTCATGCTCCCTTCGTTGCCTAGCCACATACAAAATGGACCTGAATGCTAGTATGCTCGAATTGCAAGCTTGTGGATGAGCACCTCTAAAACCTCTTTCTTAAAATACAGATAACCTTTTGTATAGAGCTAGAATTGACGAACGGTTTGATGGGCTAAAAATTATACTAAAAAAATCTTTAATTGGATATGTAATTCACTACTACGCACATTATAGTTCTAGAAATATTATTATTTGAAGTTTGACCTTGTACGAGCTCAATTGAAATTTAGGCCATAATATAGCTCTAATTGAACTTTATGCTAGAGTTCTCCTTCGATGTTAAATCACAAGTATAATGATATCCCTTGGTCTTAGGTATAAGGTGCGACATTATCCCCCCTCTTTTTTGTGTTATACAAGTCTTCACTTGGTAAATAAAGTAATTTACTTACAAAAAATATGTAGATACTATAATTCAGTTGCTTACTTGTCTAATTGTTTAATTTGTTGAAGCTTATTTATCTCATTATGCAGTATTACTTTTTAACACTTGTCCCAGGGTAAAATAGGGGAAGGTTGAGGATGTTACTGGGTGATTCTAGCTTACTATTTATCTCTACAAGCATATACTATTGAGGGTGACATAGTAGTACAATTTCTGACAACTGATCATGTGAGTCATCCACTAGTCCTTGAACGCGGCATTAGTTTTTTCCTTTATTTTTAGTCTTTTTTTTTTTTGAGTTGTGTCTTCTGTTAGTTATGTTTAGATTCTTAGTTACTCTATGACTTAATGATATTTGGGGGTCTTGGGTTAATGGCTTGAATTTTGTGCCTTCTTTCAATCATTATGTTATGAGAACACTTCTTATTCAATATTTAGCATTTGTTTCACCTTTCACTTTCATGCAATCTAGTAGTATCAAGCAGAGTTCCAAAACAAAACGAGGTGTTTTTTGGTTAAGAACCTAAGTAATGTGTTAAAAAATAAAAATACAAGTACCTATATCGCATTAATTTCATGCGCTAGGTATAAATAAGTTAAGAGTCCCAAGTTAAAAATAGCAAGTCTTTCTAAATAAAAATGTTTAACTCATAAAAGAATTGTGCTTACAAAGACCACATACAATAACTTCACCTCTGAGGCATTGTCCTTTGGCTATTGGTAGCATAATTAGTCTTTAAAATCTGAAATTTACCCAAAAATAATGTGATATTAAATATAATTACCCGAACATAACTCATAAAAAAATTACTCCCTAAGTTTCAATTTATGTATAAGTATTTCCTTTGAAATCCGTTAAAAAGAATGAAAACTGGATTTTATCATAGCTAAAGGATCTTAAGTGATCACTATAAATAATTATAGCTATATCAATGTTTAAATCTGCACGTTAAGAAGTCTTATAGTTATGCAAATGTTATGGCATGTTAAAAACTATTAAAAAAAAATTAAAAAATTCTTTTTTTCTTTCTTAAATTTTGTATCCAATGAAATTATGTCACATAAATTGAAATAACGGAGTACAATATTTTTAATCTTCTATGTGCTCCCTTTATTTCAATTTATAATAACAAAATCTAGACCAACAATATATGCAATTGCATACATGGTGTGATGGTCCCAATATGATTTGTAGGATCATAACTAGTGGTGATAAATGAATGAATTGGGTCAAATTTACGCAGATTAAAAATGGGTCAATATAAAATGTGTAAAATTTCAACATAAACATTGAGTTGAATAAAAAACTAATTGGGTAAAAAACATGTTTACCCATATTTATCCATATTTTTATAAGCAAATACTACTCCACTTTAGAATTCAATATCCGAAAAATACTTTAGATTTTTCAAAATGAGAAATGTTGAAAATGGTTTATTTAATTTTATTGTATCATAAAAGTCACAAAGATTTTTTCTATAACTTTTCAATACAAAAAATGCATAATAACAAGGAAAAAAATATTTACCACTACATTTTAGATTAAAGAAAATTCATAATTTAGGAGTAAAATATGCTTAATACACTTTAAAGTATCAATACCAATACATCATTAAAAATATTTATAAATCACTTATAAGGTGTTTGGTATGAAGAAAAAAATACACTTATAAGGATGAATTTGGTATGAAGTAAAATATTTTTCAATTTTGTCATGTTTAGTTAATTTAAATGTTTTGAATTTGTGTTTTTTCAAATTGACTTATTTTCCCTGAATTTAAGAAAATGACTTCCCAACATAAAGTTAGCAAAATATTTTTCAAAGTCACGACTCCTGACTCCTGACTCTTGATATCGATCCCAAACTCGACATCAGACCCAGGATCCAAGTACCTACCTCAACCTGGGATCTGACTCCCAATCCCAATCTCAGCTCCCGACCTCTATGACGATCTCGACATTGACCCCCGATCCAAGACCCAAGTCTCGACTTTGACCCGATACCTGACCCTCGATCCCGATCTCGACTCCCGACCTCGACCTCAATCCCCGACACCAACCCCTCCCCCAGTATCCTACCATAATATTGACCTTAACCCCAATACCTAACCCTGTGTAACACCTCAAAAGTTCATAAGGCTAAACCCCAGACTTGAAATGAAAAACCCCAAAGAAACCAAAAGTTTTTTGCCTCAAAATGACTCAACTAACGAGTTGTTGTCAGCCTCTATAGGTTTCATTCCCCAAACTAATGAGTGATACAATGACCCATTGTTGGAAGTAACAGGTCGTCATTCAGTCTGTTCTTGCAATACCCAGAAACCTATCAAAATCCTTCTCCCAAACAATGAACTAGACGACGAGTCGTTATTTGGTACAATGGCTCATCCTAGGGAGACATTAGAGGAAATATAGAAAGGGTTAGAAATCCCTCCAGTGATTATGGGTGGAAATAATGACCCATTGTTTCAGCTAATAGGTCGTTCTATCCGTCCATTGGAAGGAGTCTAGAAACTATTCAAAATTTCCTCCAGTGACGATGAGTAGTAACAACGACCCATTATACCAACCAACTAGTCATCCTGTCATCCATTGTGAGGAATCTAAAGAAATGAAATTTCTATTCCGGAAACAATGGTTGCCACCAATAAGTTGTGGTCACAACCAACAACTTGTTGTGAGGCCTATTGGATCTGGACAGTCAGATTTTGAAACGGTTATCTAAGGTCATTTTTATAAAATCCTAAGCCCCCAAATCCAAAACTACGTTGTTTTGGGATATGGTTAGAGTGGAATTAAGGTAATTAATCGACGTTCTCTTCTCATTCTCTCCCAAACTTAAAGGATCAGTACATAGAAGATAGAAAACCTTCTCAGGTCTAAGCTAAGGTTCCATTCAAATTGCTGCAAATTTAAAAAAATTTTCTCAGAGAAATTCTCCAGGTATGTGGGACTTCAATAAGAATTTTCTTTTTCCCTTATGCCCAATCATTTTCAAAAATCTTAGCCCTATAATTTTCTCTAGAATTCATGATTTAGGATTTTCATTCCATGTTGAATTCCCTTAACTTTACTCTGCGATTTAATGTTCCTATTGCTAATATTATACCATATTCAGGGTGTTACTTTCAGCTTGTATAATGTCATTTCATGATTGTGAAGTCAACATGATTTTTAGAGAAAACTTCTTTGTGAACTAGCATAATTTTGAAAATGGCATGATCTTTCAGAGTTTACACGATTTCTCCAATTTATGTAATTGTGCTCTACAGAATTAATAATATCCTTAGTATACTCAGAAGCATCCGTATTATCAGTAAATCCAAGTCTGTCAGACTCTCAGGGCACTTTCAGATACATAGTCCTGAATTAGTCTTAGGACATTATTGCATCTTCCAAACTCAACCTTTTCCCACGACTTCAGCTTCTTTTTATCTTCATTCCATAAGCTTCAAATACATTCAAATTCATCCTTTTTAGCCCTGAAAACATCTAATCACATGCGTTAGCTAATTTTCACAAATATATAATATAAACACATGCAAACACACATAATTTATTCTCAAAACATAGTAAAGTACGGGTAAAATATGTCTATGAAGTGCGTGAGTACGCCCTTCATCAACACCCCACACTTAAACTATTGTTCATCCTCGAACAATCTACTACTTCCCTTCTAACAATTAAGCATAATAGTCATCAAACGGATAGGTCTACTTACACTTAGGATCATGAGACAAATCAATGAAGCTCAAATAACTCACTCGCATGCATATAGGTTCAATATTAAGATGTCAAAGTTCGAAATCACTTAGCTTTTGAAAACTAACTCATCAAGACATATTTTGGGCCAACATGAATTATATGTAATTTAGCAATCAAGATTAAACCAAAGTCTTACCATTGTGTCCCTCACAATTTGGAGAGATGCACGCTTTCACACAAGATATAGAATAAGATTAACTTGGGCATAAATAAAATAATTTCCGCTCACTCTCACAAAAGAACTCAACATACATGCAAAAGACGACCCATAGGCTTGCCCTCAGTTTAATACTCCACTAATATAGAATTATGAATCAAGGATCAATTAGGACGTTAATTTGGTTGTAATGTAGGCTAAGGGACGGGTAAGAACTATTTGGCCAAGATAGTGACTAATCTCCCAAAACACTTTAATACTTCACAACACTTTGATTTTTAAGCACATTCTTCAATTTCCAAATTTTCTCCATATACCTCCTTTTGTTTTTCAGTTTTTTTCAGCTTAGGTGACTCGTAGGGATTTTTCTTTCTATCATGGAGCTTATTCACACACATTTTTTCTCTTTTTCTTTTCCTTTCTTTCGTTCCCACCCTTTACGCACCCCTACTCTAGCCACCCTCAACTTAAGCATTTTTTCTTATGTTGAGGTTCACAGTATCCAAGGATGGACCAGGGCCAAAACAGGTTCATTGTAAACAAATGGGTACGGTTAATCGGTAAATTATAATTTTTTTCATCTTCAATTTTTCAAAGCTCTTTCTTCTTTTTGTTTTCCCTCTAAAAATCACCCTACTTGTTTAGCAAAATTTCATCTTTTTCTTTTCTTCCAATTCACCACACTTTTTAGCTTTTCCCTTCACTTCTCCAATTATGCTCCTTTCCTATAAAATTTTTTCATTAAAATGCTCTAGGAGTCATTTGGATCAAATACAAGTCAATACAATAAAAAGGGATTCAAGCTTAAAATATGGCTATCAAAAGAATAGGCTAAGGATCAACATGGCTAACTAGGATAATTACAATCAAGGTAGGTAAAATAGGATAAAATTATGGTTATCAAAGAAATGCCTATATCACTTCCTAAATCCATCATTCTTATTTCGCTTTGCACACACACCGGGCAAGTTGTAGACATCAATTTACAAGCATGGAGTATATCAAAGATAATTCCTCACACATTGTCACAAGATGGTTTAACAATGGAAATCAAGATCACATAAACACATATATCCATATTGCATGCATAACATAAATAAGCAAGTACAAGAGTCAATTTCTAAAAGACTAAGTTTTTCTACCCTTTCCATGCATTTTTGAGTGAATTTAATAACGTCTCAATGATACCTAAAGTGAATCACCTAGCATTAGTAAGGCTCAAGTCTTGTTCTTCCTAATGACTAATTTACCCCTAAGACAGTCATCATCCATCCATCATCGGGCAAAGTCATGACTAAATGACTAAAAAAATAAATAAATAAACAATCTAGACTCTCTAGTCGGTTCTAAGGGACTATCCATTGAAAAAGTACCGAAAACAAAAATCGGAGGAACCCAAAATAAAATAAAATACTACACACAAACAAGCATGCAAGATAGATCATAAATCCCATAAAAGAACTAGGCGTACCATGTGCAAATTTAGCAATTAAGGAATGCATGGTAATATGAAGTTCACTTCTCCCATCCCACACTTAATTAGTTACACTGTCCCCAGTGGTAAAACAAATAATCATAAAGTAATAGAGTGAAAGAAGACTTCTTGGGCCTCTACTCCTCGTCGTCTGTGGGGGTAAGTGCAGCTTCCCCCATCTATATATTTCATGCTCAAATTGTTTTGTTGAAAATTATGAGCTATCACCTGCACACTTGAACAAACACATAAAAGAGAAAAATTTATCTTGGGTTGCCTCCCAAGTACCGCTTCATTTAACGTCGCGGCACGACACAGGTATCTTGATTATTCAGACTTCATCAAGATACCTGTTGAGACCGTAGTCACATCTTGGTCGCTTGTTTCACCACGCTACCCTGTGACACGTCAGAAAATAAAACAAAAAAAAGGAAATAAAGACTAAAAGTTAAACACAAGAAATTAATCCAATCCTAAATCGTATTCCCCGGCAATGGCACCACTTTTTGATTACACTCAAACCACACCTCCTTACGAAATATGAAGCGGACGTTGTCAATAAAGAACCGAACTAGAGGTTGGGGTCGATCCCACAGAGAATACAAAAGGATGTAGAAGAATGCTAATGCTTAAGTTTTTTAATCAATTATATCCTAAGAAGGGGGGGGGGGGAATTTGTAAAAGTAATAAATAATTACTTTGAGAAATTGATTGTTGTATCCAAATTATGGAAATTAACTAGAGTAAGTGTTCCCCATGACTTCATAACCACAAGGCGTTTTATACTAGTGATATATTATGGTGCTTAGCATGCAATATTTGTAAGTTAGGTTCACCTAAATGGTTGGTCCCCTATATAGATCATTTTTCACCACGCAACTTGGTCTGTCTACGGGTGTATTCTTGATTAACCCTTACTCTTAATATCGAATTAGCTATTACCGAACAAGGTCAAGCTATTAGATAAGTGTTGATAGCCTCAAATCTACGTTGTTAATCGCTTTTCCCATTCACTACCTCCTTGGTCCGGTAAGTAAGAATAAGTCAAGTTCTAACGTTTCAACCGTTAAAAATCAATTAAAATGAAGGGAAAAACAATACATGCATAAACTCCGTTCAAGAATCACTAAGTATTTTACTTATGTGTGTTAATTTGTCATGGTTCCCACAGTTCTAGTTGTGGTGGTTTTATCCTATCATGTTTATAAGTAAATTAATAGAATTCATAAATAAAAGCAAAAATTAATACTTACAACGTTGATAGGAAGAAACTCACTTGATTATTGCAACAATAAAGAAGAAGAATTCAACAATCGTCTCGAAGTTCCAAATGTAAGACACCAAACTTGTATTTAAAAACATGAGACTTAAAACTCTAATCCTACTTGAAGACTTTTGAACTTCAAACTTGATCTAAAGCTTGATAGCTATTACATGAAAATAAAGGGTATTTATAGTAGTTAGATACTTTCCTCATCCCTTGATGAATTTGTCTTGGGATTTAATTTTCCTTTTCCTAGTTGAAGTAGGAAATTCATTTTTTTCCCATTTTGGAAGCCTTGTTGCATCGCCAGTTGTGACAACAGGTCACCTAATGACTCGTTGTGCATGGTCACGAGTAGTTAGAACCCTTATGGTCTAACTCTCCAAAATTCTAGTGCACCTAACGTTTCCTACCAGTGCTCTCACAATGAGTTGTGCCAACACCTGAGATTTGTGATGTCTTCCGTTACCTTCACTAGATTTTTCTCAAAATTTCTCTTCTCAGTCTCCACGACTGACTTCATGACTCATTACCATACGTAATGAGTTGTTCCCTCAACTCTTCAGGTACACTGTTTCTGCATCTTCCAAACTCAACCTTTGTCCACGACTTTAACTTCTTTTCATCTTCATTCCATAAGCCTCAAATACATTCAAATCCATCTTTTTTATCCCTGAAAATATATAATCACATGCGTTAGCTAATTTTCACAAATATATAACATAAGCACGTGCAAACACACAAAATTTGTTCTAAAAATATAGTAAAGTACGGGCAAAATATGTCTATGAAGTGCGTGAGTACGCCCTTCAGCAAGGCCATGACTGCGCAGGTTCATAACCAGACAGTGGCACATTACCCTCATAATGGGAATGTGGTGGCAACTAGGGTGACGGATTTCTTGAGGATGAACATTCCTGAGTTCACATGATCGAAGGTGGAAGAGGACCCACATAAGTTCATTGAGGAGATCTTAAAGGTCACCCAGGTTATGGGGGTGGCAAATGGTGAGTGTGTTGACTTGGCCTCCTATCAACTAAAGGGGGTCTCTCATATTTGGTACAAACAATGGAAAGACAACAGGGCAGAGAGAGCGGGCCCTATTAGTTGGGATGAGTTCCACATGGCCTTCCTTGATCAGTTTTTCTCGCTGGAGATGAGGGAGTTGAAGGCAGCTGAGTTCATGATTCTTAAGCAGAGGAAAGATGATAGTGCTGGAGTATTTACTTGTGTTCACTCGCTTGTCAAAATACGCCCCAGAGTTAGTGGTTGACCAAAGGGTGCGAGTGAGCATGTTCGTGCACGGGGTGGACGAGTATCTAGACAAGGATTGCAGGACTACTATGCTTCACCAGAACATGGATTACCACCAGATAGTCTTATATGCTCAATAGATAGAGGCAGCTCACATGAGAGAGAGAGAGAGGCCAAGAGGGCTAGGACTGACAGCTATAGATTCTCTCAGTCGAGGCCAAGCAGTGGACATCACCAGCAATCTCAGCACAGGTCTGTTGCACGAGCACCATAATCAGCTAGTACACCATCCAGGCCCTGAGATGATCAGAGGAGTAGGGCCTCAAGTTCGAGGAGTTAGGGTAGCATATGGATAGAGCGTACCTTCCCAACCTGTGCAAGTTGTGGTAAGAATCACCCAGGGAGGCGTTTAGTGGGCTCAGATGCTTGTTTTGGGTATGGCAGACCCGGACATAGACTCAGGGATTGTCCTGCAGCTAGGTCAGGGGGTGGTGGAGCCTGTACCCCAGCTGCTAGCTCAGCAGCTCTAGCGGCACGTCCTTCTCAGCAGGGTTCGTCAACTAGTTCAGCTAGCGGCCAATGCCAGAATAGGTTTTCTGCACTTGCCTCTCAACAGGAGGAGGAGACTTCTCCTGATGTGGTTACGGGTATGTCGCAAGGTTCCCATATTGATGCTGATGCCTTGTTAGACCCAGGATCTACCTTGTCCTTTGTGACATCCTATATTGCTAATAGCTTGGGAGTCAGTCCAGAAATTATGTCAGAACCATTCTCAGTTTCAACTTTGGTTGGTGAGTCAATTGTAGCTAGGTGGGAGTATAGAGGATGCCCTATTACAGTATTGCATAAGGTCACCTCCGTAGACTTAGTAGAGTTATCTATGATGGATTTTGATATTATTTTGGGCATGGATTGGTTGTTTACATGCTATGCTTCTGTTAATTGTAGAATCCGTGCGGTGGAGTTCCGCTTTCTGGGTGAGCCAGCCTTAGAATGGAAGGGTAGTTCAGTTGTACCTGTAGGTTGCTTTATCTCCTATCTCAAGGCCAAGAAGATGATTTATTAGGGTTGTATTTACCACCTAGTTAGGGTTAAGAATGCTACATCCGAGACCCTGACTATTTAGTAAGTCCCCGTGGTATGTGAGTATCCCGAGGTATTTCCAAACGATCTACTGGGTGTTCCTCCTGAGAGGGAGATTGATTTTGGGATCGACCTCCTACTCGACACTAATCCCATAACTATTCCTCCCTACAGGATGGCTTGAGCTAAGCTAAGGGAATTGAAGGAGCAATTAAAAGACTTGTTAGATAAGGGTTTCATCAGACCTAGAAAGTCTTCATGGGGTGCACCATTTCTGTTCATCCGGAAGAAAGATGGTTCTCTTCAGATGTGTATTGACTATAGACAGTTGAACAAGGTCACCGTCAAGAACAAATATGCTTTAGCTAGGATTGATGACTTATTTGATTAGCTTCAAGGTGCTAAGTGTTTCTCCAAGATAAATCTCAAGTCTGGGTATCACCAGCTTAGGGTTCGGGAGAGTGATATTCTGAAAATCGCTTTCAGGAATCGGTATTGTCACTACGAATTTATTGTTATGTCTTTTGGATTAACCAATATCCCTACAGCTTTTATGGATCTAATGAATAGGGTGTTCAAGGCATATTTGGACATGTTCGTGATCGTGTTCATTAATGACATCGTGATATACTCTCGGAGCAAGGAGGAGCATGTCGCTCATCTAAGACTAGTACTTCAAACTCTCAAGGATCTCTAGCTGTATGCCAAATTTAGCAAGTACGAGTTTTGATTGAATTTCAGTAGCGTTCTTGGGTCACGTGGTATCAAGTGAAGGTATAAAGGTGGATTGTCAAAAAATAGAGGCGGTGAAGAATTGGCCTAGACCGGTGAACCCTTCAGATATTAGGAGCTTTTTGGGCTTAGCGGGTTACTATCGAAGATTTGTTGTGGGATTCCCATCTATTGCAGCACCTTTGGCCAAATTGACCCAAAAGAAGGTGAAATTCCAATGGTCGGAGGCTTGTGAGAAGAGCTTCCAAGAATTAAAGACTCGACTCACTTCAGCACCGATATTAACCCTACCCAAGGGTACTGATGGATTTATAGTGTATTGTGATGCTTCAAGGATCGGACTTGGGTGTGTGTTGATGCAGCATGGGAAGGTTATAGCATACGCCTCCAGATAGCTGAAAGTTCATGAGAAGAATTACCTGACCCATGATCTTGAATTGGCCGCAGTGGTATTCGCCTTGAAGATATGGCGACATTACGTATATGGGGTCCACGTGGATATGTTTACAGACCACAAGAACTTGCAATATGTGTTCACGCAGAAGGATCTCAATCTTCGGCAGAGGAGGTGGCTGGAGCTACTAAAGGACTACGACATGAGTGTTCTTTACCACCCAAGTAAGGCCAATGTGGTAGCGAATACACTTAGTAGACTCTCTATGGAGAATGTGTCTCATGTGGATGAAGGGAAGAAGGAACTAGTGAAGGAGGTGCATCGACTCGCAAGGTTGGGAGTTAGGTTGGTTAACTCGACCAATGGCGGGGTTGTTGTTCAGAACAGATTAGAATCGTCCTTGGTAACTGATATGAAAGCTAGGCAAAATGAGGACCCAGTATTGGTAAAGTTGAAAGAAGCCATTCAAAATTAGAAAGTAGAGGTCTTCTCTAAAGGGGGAGATGGTGTGCTTCAGTACTAGGGTTGCCTATATGTTGTAGATGATGGTGATTTGAGGAGCCAGATATTGCATGAGGCCCAAGGATCTAAGTATTCTATCCATCCGGTGCCACCAAGATGTATCATGATTTTCGGGAAATATATTGGTGGAACGGCATGAAGAAGGATATTGCAGAATTTGTAGCCAAGTGCCAGAACTATCAGCAAATAAAGGTCGAGCATCAAAGGCTGAGAGGCGTACTTTAGGATATTAGAATTCCCACTTGGAAGTGGGAAGAGATTAATATAGATTTCATTACAGGCCTACCTCATACTTGCCGACAGTATGATTCTATATGGGTGGTGGTAGACAGGCCGACTAAAGCTGCTCATTATATACCGGTCAAAACCATGGACTCAGCGGAGGATTATGCCAAGATATACATCCGGGAGTTGGTTCAATTGCATGGAGTGCCCTTGTCTATCATTTCAGACCGAGGTTCTCAATTTACCTCTCAATTTTGGTGGTCTTTTCAAAAAGGGCTCGTACTCAGGTTAAACTCAGCACAACATTTCACCTGCAAATGGACGGCCAAGCGGAGCAGACAATTCAGACCCTCGAGGACATGTTGAGGGCATGCATGATTGACTTTAGAGGTGGTTGGGATGATCACTTGCCCCTGATCGAGTTTGCTTACAATAACAACTATCACTCCAGTATCTAAATGGCACCATTTGAGGCTCTCTATAGGTGGAGATGTAGATCGCCCATCAGATTGTTTGAGGTTGGTGAGGCAGAAATAATAGGGACATACACGGTTCATGAGGTGATGGAGAAGGTTCAGTTGATAAGAGACAAGTTGAAAACGCCTCAAAGTCACCAAAAGTCCTATGCGTATGTAAGAAGAGAGCTCGAGTTCAAAGTCGATGATTGGGCATTTTTGAAGGTATCTCCCATAAATGGAGTGATGAGATTTGGAAAGAAAGGGAAACTCAGTCCCTTCTATGTTGGCCCATACCGAATTGTGAGACATGTGGGTAAAGTAGCTTATTAGTTAGAGTTACCTTCCGAATTAGCTTCAGTTCATCCCGTCTTTCATGTATCGCTCTTGAGAAAGCTCTTGGGTGACCCAGCTCTAGTTGTACCGATGGAGAGTATGGATGTAAGAGATAGCCTCAGATATAAGGAAATTCCAGTTGGAATATTGGATCGTCAAGTCCGAAGGCTAAGGAACAAAGAAGTAGCGTTAGTAAAGGTATTATGGAGAAATCAACATGTTGAGGGGGCTACATAGGAAGGAAAAGCAGATATGATGGTTAAATACTCTCACTTGTTCCCTACTGGCTTAGTTTCCGTTTGAGGTACTAGTTTTTTCCTTAATACTCTAATCAGTTTTCATGTTCAGTTCACGTGCACAAGTTTGTTTTATGTTATGGTAAATGTATGTGATGTGTGAATTTAGTTCAGCTATGTAGTTCGTTTCGGAGGTAGTCATTTCGTCAGTTTTCAGCTTAAATGATCAATATTTGCATATAATGATTGCATGTTTTTATTTTTTTCTATGTGTTTCAAACATTCGAGGATGAATGTTCCCAAGGGAGAGATATTGTTATACCCAGGAAACCCAAGGATCAGACTCGGCAGTTGAAATGGAGAAAAATTGAAATTCTGCACCAATACAGAATCGGTCATTAGGTCTCGTGGTCAAGGGGAAGTGAATGAAGTCTTGAAGGGTCACCACGGGCATGTCCACGAGTCGTGGTCAGCCCACACAACTCGTGGAGTCACTAGTGGTCTGGACTGGAAATGTTGCAAGGATATTTGGGTAATGTAGGCCACGGATGGTGACCACGAGTCATGGTCACTCATCACGATTCATGGTGTCCTCCGTGGGGTCACATGGTGATTTTTGGAAGTGTACCTCATGATTCAAGGCCACGAGTTGTGGGCCCTGGTGACGAGTTGTCCAGTCCCTCGTGGAGACTGGCAGTCAGCAAAATTCTGCGATTTAAGTAAGGGTTTTTCTGTAATTCCTAAGTCTTAGGGTCCTAAACTACGTCGTTTTAACCTCTGAAAGGTGGGTTTAAGAGGGGAAAGACTAGCCTATGTCCTCATTCATGCATGCAAAGGAATAGAAGGTGGTAGAGAGGTGATCTAAAGTGATTCAAGGCTTTCTTCCCTAATTTTCCTCTTAGGCAATCAAGGGAGTGTAGAGATTTAACTCCAAATCAGGTATGTAGGGTTTGAATAGGTGGTTTATCCACACCCATGCACAATTTCTCCCTAATCTCTGAAATTCTACCGTTCAATTCTTATGGGATTTTAATCCAATGCATGCATCTTCTATCAATTAATGTGGGTATGTTCCAAATATGTCTAAATTGATGGGTTTTGAATAATGGGATGATTTTGCATTTTTTTAATCATTATATTATGTACTAGTGTCTCAAACTTAAGGTGCCCAAATTATGAGAAATCCATAGGAGTTTATGATTATGATGATTTTACAAGTATGATGTGAATTTTTGAATTAGAAGTATGTTTTCAATTACCCATATTTTATGATCATGATTTCAACCAAATTGAGTATTTCAAGTATGTTTAAATATCGGGTAATTCCCACATGTAAAGCATGATTTTTTACGATTTATGATTATGGCCGACTCACGGGCCCGATTTCATGGCTAGTTCACGTCCAAGCATGTCTATGATTATCATGATTTAGCTAGCCCATGTATGTCATGTATGTTAAGTTATGAGCATGTTGCATGTTTTGGGAGTAGTATTTAACACCGAGTAGATTTGGGGCCCAGGTTACTCCCCGAATCTCAGAACTACATGCCACCATAGATCAGGTTTGGGACCTCTCTTGAGACTTTTCCCTTTTGCCCTAATGGACCTTTCATGAGTGATATCACGCCTTTCATGGTTCTACCCTTTGCAAGGTACGAATCGCCTCCCAATTAGGTTTACAGGTCGGGCTCCACGTGTGCTCATATAGGGTATGTCGGTTATAAGAATCTCCCGCTGTTCCTCATTATTTAGGCATGCTTATTAATGTTTTCTCTCATGTCTATGTTTATTATAAGCTTACGAATGTTTTGAAAACTATGTTTCCTTTATGATTTCAGTATTATAATCATGTCGTCCTACTCTGATGAACTTTATGCATTTAAATATTCGTACGTTGCATACTCGGTACATTTCACTTACTGACCCGCATACTTTCTATGGTGTATCATTTCATTATACAGGACCAGGTTAGGCTCATCCTCATCAATAGTCCATTCAGAGCTCGCTATCAGCCCCTTTTTGGTGAGTCCTCATGTTCTGAGGGCCATATGTTCATACTTTGATGTTTCTTTCTATTTTCAGTATTGTAGGGTTAGTTGGGGTGTTGTCCCATCAACCCGTCTGTTATGATTAGAGGCTTTCAAACTATTTGTAGTACTCAATTGTCATGTATGGATTTTGTGTTTCTTTTCTATCTTATGCTATGATTCGTTTCCGCTATGATTTTATGTTAAGTCTTTCGCTTTCCTTGAATGAATTAGATGTATGCTCATTCCATGGGTTGACTCGGAGTCTTTCGGGGCTCCTTGTCCCATGTTTATGATCCGAGTCTACTCTCGGGTCGTAACAGTAAGTGGGCAAGGAAATGTCAAGTTGAGTATTCCCAGTAGAGATTAGGCAGTGGAAATCGCCCCCATCAGCAACAGAGACCTCCAACACCCTCATCAGCTAGTGCTTCTTCTTCCAGGCCCCGCAAAGATTGGAGGGGTGGAGTATCAGGCTCCCAATCCCAAAGCTTTATCTCTAGCAGCCGCACTTTTTCAGTATGTTCTAAGTGTGGTAAGAACCATCCATGTGAGTGCCATTTGGGAAAGGAGGGTTGTTTTGGTTGTGGCCTACTGAGTCATAGGTTGAGAGATTGCCCATTAGCACGATGAGGGAAGGCCCAATCCACCATATCGGCAGCTCCTCTAGGTCGTTCATCTTAGCAGGATACTACCTCAGGTATATGTGGCGGTTAGCGCCAGAACTGCTTCTATGCCCCATCCTCTCGTCAGGACCAGGAGAGCTTACATGATGTAGTCGCTGGTATGTTATGTCTCTTTCAGATAGATGTGTATGCTTTACTAGATCCATGAGCCACACTTTCCTTTGTGACTCCTTATATTGTAGTTTAGTTTGATATTAGCCCAGAAATTCTCTCAGAGCCATTTTCAGTCTCTACTTCGGTTGGTAAGTCAGTTAGAGCTAGCCAGGTGTACAAGAATTGTCTGGTCATAGTGTTTCATAGAGTCACATCAATTGATCTAGTAGAGTTAGATATGGTCAATTTTGACCTGATTCTTGGCATGGACTAGTCACATTCTTGCTATGCTTCAGTTGACTATAGAAATAGGGTCGGTAGATTCCAGTTTTCTAACGAACCAGTCCTAGAGTGGACGGGTAGTACTTTAGTGCTATGGGTCGCTTCATTTCATATCTTAAGGCTAGGAAATGATCTCTAAAGGGTACATTTATCACTTGGTTAGGGTAAAGGATTCTAGTTCCAAAACCTTGACAAGTCAATCAGTTACAACCCTTAGTGTTTCCAGACGTGTTTCCCAAAGATCTTCCCAAAGTCCCTCCCGAGCGATAAATAGATTTCGGCATAGACCTTTTTCTAGATACCCAGCCTATCTCTATTCCTCCTTACTGAATGACTCTAGCTGAGCTTAAGAAGTTAAAGGAACAGATGAAAGACATTCTAGATAAGGGCTTCATCAGACCCAACATCTCTTCATGTGGCCCCAGTCCTATTCATGCGAAAGAAAGACAGTACACTTAGAATGTGCATCGACTACCATCAGCTGAATAAGATAACAGTCAAGAACAAGTATCCTTTACCCAGAATTGATGACTTGTTAAACCAACTTCGGGGAGCTAGTCGTTTTTCCTAGGTAGATCTCAGATCAGGATACCAGCAGCTCAGGGTAAGAGAATGTGACTGTCACACCCCCCAACTCAGGGAGGCGTGATTGGCACCTGGTGCCACCCCTGATATGAGCATACCCGACGCCCAAAATATAAAACAAAGGCCAAAACCGATGAGGTTTAACAATACAACAACTATACAACATGGCCCACCTGGCCTAAAACAATGACACTACACCTACAACAAATGTCTATGAGCCTCTAAAACTATGATAGAAATCAACTGCTCGGGACAGGGCCCCGAATTACCCATAACTCAACCTCTGGCAACTCTGAAAGAACTGGAGCACACCGACTCACCTGGAACTCCACTCAGCATCCAAGAACCTGTTCTAAAAGCCCACTATCACCTACAGGCATGAATGCAGCACCCTGACTAGGGCGTCAGTACAATAATGTACCGAGCATGAAAGGCAGAAACAACTGGAAGACTAAGATTAGGATCAAAAGATACATCAAATATCGCAAGAAGGAGAATTGAACTTAAGTAAACACATAAAACCTACCTAGCCCACATAAGCCTTGAAAGTACAAGAAAACATAAAAATAGAACCTACTTGGCCCCCATAAGCCCAGCAAGTCCAAAGAGTAAATAACAATACAACGACACCTAGCCGGCCCAGCTCACCTGTCATCGCCTCTAGACCTCTCGATGGCCTCAGCTAACACCAACCAACATTTAGCATCCACTACAATCAGATAAAAAATAACACAAGAAACAAACACAGTATAATGCCAAGCAAATCACAAGTAAACACCAATTAATCAACATCATCAATCAAGCATTGCAGGACACTCTCTCGGTTGTGCATAGTTAGCGGAGCTCAATCCATCTAGGAGAACCAATTGCGATCCTAGGAAGGGTTAGACATGTCAGACCACTCTCGAATCATGTCTCAACTCGACACTACGGAGGACATCATTCTCAACCCCGTAGGTCATTTCACTCCTTGGGCTCAACCCCTCAGCCGGAAACACTCTCGTGCGTCGGATAGCCACAAGCCCCAATGCCTCAAACAGCACATACAATCATGATAAAAAGCATTCATTATCAATCAAAACAATACATATAAACACATGTTAAAAATAGCCCACAGCAGGTTCTCAAACCCCATCAATCGACTACTACCATGTAGTATTAACCTTACGTATCTAGCCATCCACCGACATGCCACAAACCAAACTAAGGATCACATAATTACCAAATATATTTCCATGACATATAAACAATCAAATAACTATCATATATTGCACAATCCTCCATCAACCTTATCCAGCCCTATCCTCAATCTCACAATAGTCAACATGACTACCCAAAGTGTTATCAAAGTCACTACGGGCCTACTAACTTGCCTCTTCACCAATCACCCGATAATCCACACATATAGCATGTAATTATATCAAAACAGCCCCCAAAACTACATACAAAATAGCCCTCAACTCAGCCCAAAAGGTTCATGAATCTCTTCACAACACTAGCCAAACTCGGCGCATTCTATCGCCCCTCCGACTCACGACGAACTACCAATTTTAATGCCCAATTACACGGCCTCAATTAATGAGAGAAAGATCACAATCCAGCTTCCCCCAAACAATAAGATTTACAACACAAAATTTCCAACCACAAACAGTCAATTTGCACCACAACAATGGGTGTTCGATTCAACGAAAATCATGCCAAAAAGGGGAGTCAAAATCCTTAACATACCTCAACTCCGGCGAGCCCTAAGATAAGACAATTTCATGCTACAATAACCATGAATATACTGCCTTAGGTAAGCCCTTACTACTGCCAAAACACAGCCACAACAGTTCAACAAGAAAACAATGCAATCAGAACTTAATTGATACGATTTCTACGGATTCTAAGATAGAAACTCCATAACAACGATCTACCAAGATCCATGGATTCACTACTACAGTATATAACTAAGAATCAAGAATAATAGAAGCTTAAGAAGCTTTCTAGGATGAGACAACCACCAAAAGGCACGGAAATACCACTACAATACAAGCACACATGACATATTCACAATCTATGCTCGGAAAATGATTTGCATCTTCCAATCGGCATCAAAATTGATTAGAACATATGCAGAGATGCTAGGGAGAGCTTTCCACCTCCTTCCAGCTCTGGAGAAATAATTATGGGTGTTAGAACCGATCAAGGGGCTTTATATAGCCCTCCACCTCCTTAAGACCTTGTGAGGTGCCTGCTTGTGCGGTCTCACGAAAATGCAAATATCTCTCTATTCCAGAGTCGGATTGACGAATGGTTTGATGCGTTAGAACTAGACTCATAGAACTTTAATTTGATAGGTCGCACACACCCTAACTACTTAAATATTGGGAGAAAAGCCTCAAGACATTTGACCTAAATTTCAAGGAATCTCAAGAAGCAAATTTTGCGATAACTTTTTCTGAATTTTGTTCTACAACTTGATCAACGTCCAATATTAAATATTATCATTCAGTGATTTAAATAACTTATAATACTTCCTTATTTAGCCAATGAAGTACTCTTAGTCCTACCGGCACACATGAAAAGACTACCAAAAACAACTTCAAACAACAAAATATTGCACCAAGCTGAGGCGCGACACAACTATAACCATAATCAATATAAGAATCTTGCCTCCCGCCATGTTTAGCCACTGGCCAACTATAATTCATCATGATACAAGCATCCCTATAAAAGCTAGAAAACGTGTGTCTAGACCTGAATCCTGTGACATCTGACTTCTCGTACGATTTCGATCCAGAAAGAAGGGTAATAATCCTAAACAAGACTCTACTAGACACAACTCATAGATTCCCTAGGATGAACTGCTCTGATACCAAGTCTGTCACACCCCCAAACCCAGGGAGGCGTGACTGGCACCTGGTGCCACCCCTAATATGAGCATATCTGACGCCCAAAATATAAAACAAAGGCCAGAACTGATGAGGTTCAACAACACAACAACTATACAACATGGCCCACCTGGCCTAAAACAAAGACAGTACACCCACAAAAAATGTCTATGAGCCTCTAAAACTATGATAGAAATCAACTGCTCGGGATAGGGCCCCGAACTACTCATAACTCAACCTATGGCAACTTCGAAAGAACTGGAGCACACCGACCCACTTGGAACTCCACTCAGCGTCCAAGAACCTTGTCTAATAGCCCACCATCACCTGCAGGCATGAATGCAGCGCCCTGACTAGGGCATCAGTACAATAATGTACCGAGCATGAAAGGCAGAAACAACTAGAAGACTAAGATTAGAGATAAATACATATACCAAATATCGTAGAAGGAGAACTGAACTTAAGTAAACACATAAAACCTACTTGGCCCCCATAAGCCTGGCAAGTACAATAAAACATACAAATATAACCTACCTGGCACCCATAAGCCCGGCAAGTCCAAAAAGTAAATAACAATACAACGGCACCTAGCCGACCCAACTCACCTGTCATCGCCTCTAGACATCTCAATGGCCTCAGCTAACACCAGCCAACATCAAGCATCCACTGCAATCATATAACAAATAACACAAGAAACATCCACAATCTAATGCAAAGCAAATCATAAGTAAACACCAGTTAATAAACATCATTAATCAGGCACTGCCGGACATTCTCTCGGCTGTGCACATTTAGCGGAGCTCAATCCATCTGGGATAACCAACCGCAATCCCAAGAAGGCTCAGACATGTCATACCACTCTCGAATCATGTCTCAACTCGACACTACAGAGGACATCATTCTCAACCCCGTAGGTCATTTCACTCCTTGTGCTTAATCCCTCAGCCGGAAACACTCTCTTGCGTCGGATATCCATAAGCCCGAAGGCCTCAAATAGTACACACAATCATGATCAAAAGCATTCATAATCAATAAAAACAATACATATAAACACATGTTAAAAATAACCCACAAAAGGCTCTCAAACCCCATCAACCGACTACCACCATGTAGTACTTACCTTACGTATCTAGCCATCCACTTACGTGCCACAAACCAAACTAAGGATCACATAATTACCAAATATATTTCCATGACATATAAAAAATCAAATAACTATCATATATGACACAACCCTCCATCGACCCTAACCAGCCCTATCCTCAATCTCACAATAGTCAACATGACTACCCGAGTGTTATCAAAGTCACTACGGGCCTACTAACTCGCCTCTTCACCAATCACTCGATCATCCACACATATAGAATGTAACTACATCAAAACAGCCCCCAAAAATACATCCAAAATAGCCCTCAACTCAGCCCAAAAGGTTCATGAATCTCCTCACAACACTAGCCAAACTCGGCGCATTCTATCGCCCCTCCTACTCACGACGAACTACCAATTTTAATGCCTACTTATATGGCCTAAATTAATGAGGGAAAGATCACAATCCAGCTTCCCCCAAACAATAAGATTTACAACACAAAATTTCCAACCACAAATAGTCAATTTGCACGACAACAACGGGTGTTCGATTCAACGAAAATCATGCCAAAAAGAGGAGCGAAATCCTTAATATACCTCAACACCGGCGAGCCCCAAGATAAGCCAATTTCATGCTACCATCACCATGAATATACTGCCTCAGGGAAGCCCCTACTACTTCGAAAACGCAGCCACAAGAGTTGAACAAGAAAACAACGCAATCTGAACTTAATTGATACAATTTCTACGGATTCTACGATACTTCATAACAATGATCTACCAAGATCCATGGATTCACTACTACACTATATAACTAAGAATCAAGAATAATAGAAGCTTACGAATCTTTCTAGGATGAGACAGCCACCAAAAGGCACGGAAATACCACTACAATACAAGCACACATGACTTATTCACAATCTATGCTCGAAAATTGATTTGCATCTTCCAATCGACATCAAAATGTCTTAGAACATATGGAGAGCTGCTGCGGAGAGCTTTCCACTGCCTCCCAGCTCTGGAGAAAGAATTATGGTGTTTGAATCGACCAAGGGGCTTTATATAGCCCTCCACCGCCTTAAGACCTTGTGAGGTGCCTGCTTGTGCAGTCTCGAGAAAATGCTAATATCTCTCTATTTCGGAGTCAGATTGGTGAATGGTTTGATGCGTTAGAAATTTAATTTTATAGGTCATGCACACCCTAACTCCTTATATATTAGGAAAAAAGCTTCAAGACATTTGACCTAAATATCAAGGAATCTCAAGAAGGATATTTTGCGATAACTTTTTTCGAATTTTGTTCTACAACTTGATCGACGTCCAATCTTAAATATTATCATAGAGTGATTTAAATAATTCATAATACTTCCTTCTTTATCCAATGAAGTACTCTTAGTCCTACCTCGAAAGCACGATTTTATCGTTCAAATTATCTGGGGCGTTACAGTGACATTCCAAAAATAGTTTCAAAACTCGGTATGGTCACTATGAATTCATAGTTATATATTTTGGACTAACCAATAATCCTGTAGCTTTTATGGATCTGATGAACAGGTTATTCAAGGAGTACTTGGACATGTTCATTATTTTCTTTATAGACTATATTCTGATTTACTCCATAACAAAGGAGGAGCATGCAGACCATCTGAGGATAGTGTTGCAGACTCTCAAGGACCACTAGTTGTTCGCTAAATTTATAAAGTGTGAATTCTAGCTGAAATCAGTTGCATTCCTCAGTCATCTAGTCTCTAGTGAGGGTATTCAGGTGGATCCTCAAAAGATAGCGGAAGTCAAAGACTGGCCAAGACCCACATCTCCGTCGGACATCAAGAGTTTCTTAGGCCTAGCCGGTTATTACAGACGGTTGGTAGAAGGATTCTCCTCCATTGTCTCTTCTTTGACCAGACTAACTTAAAAAAAGGTGAAGTTTCAGTGATCTGATGAATGTGAGAAGAGTTTTCAAGAGTTGAAGACTTGACTCACTACAGCCCCAGTTTTGACTCGCCAGAAGGGTCAGACGGGTTTGTGATCTATTATGATGCCTCTAGAGTTGGCCTTGGTTGTGTTCTAATGTATCATGATAAAGTGATAGCGTATGCTTCCAAATAGCTCAAGGTTCAAGAGAAAAACTATCCGACTCATGATCTTAAGCTAGCAGCGGTAGTATTTTACTTGAAGATTTGGAGACACTACCTTTATGGCATTTATGTGAATGTTTTTACTAACCATAAGAGCCTATAGTATGTGTTCAGTCAGAAGGACCTGACTCTGCTTCAGAGATGATGGTTGGAGTTGCTGAAAGACTACGATGTAAGTGTGTTGTATCACTCAGGTAAGGCCAATGTAGTGGATTATGCCCTTAGTAGAATGTCTCTGGGGAGTGTTGCTTATGTAGAGGAGGATAAAAAGGAGCCGGCAAAGGATATTAACAGACTGGCTCGATTTGGGGTCCAGTTGGTTGATTCAACAGAAGGTAGAGTCATATTCCAGAATGGGTCAGAATCTTCCTGGTGGTGGAGGTTGAGTCAAAGCAGGATGAAGACCCAATTCTACTCAAAGTTGAAGGAAGCAGTTCTAAAGAAAGAGGTGGAAGCATTCTCCAAAGAGGGAGATGGTGTGCTCCGTTACCAGGGCAGATTGTGCATTCTCAATGTAGGCGATTTGAGGCAACGAATACTAATGGAAGCTCACAGCACCAGGTACTCTATCCACCCAGGTACCACCAAGATGTATCATGATCTATGGGAAGTCTACTGGTGGAATGGCATGAAGAAGGACATTGCAGAATTTGTGGCTAAGTGTCCAAATTGCCAATATGTTAAGGTTGAACATCAGAGACCTGGGGGTATAACTCAGGATATTAGAATTCCTACTTGAAAGTGGGAAGAAGTGAACATGGGTATCATTACAAGTCAACCTCATACACGCTGATAGCATGACTCAATTTGGGTGGTTGTAGATCAGATTACTAAGTTAGCACATTTCCTACTAGTTAAGACCACAAACTCAACAGAGGATTATACAAGACTATACATCAGGGATTTATTCAGACTGCATGTAGTTCCTTTTTCCATCATTTTAGATAGGGGTACTCAGTTCACCTCGCACTTTTTGGAAGTCATTTCAGAAGGGACTTGGTACTCAGGTCAAGCTCAGCATAGCTTTTCACCCACAGACGGATGGCTAGACTAAGCGGACCATTTTAGACTCTGGAGATATATTAAGGGCTTGTGTGATTGATTTCAAGGGCAGTTGGGATTATCACCTACTTCTCATCGAGTTTGCATATAACAACAGCTACCACTCTAGTATTCAGATGTCCTAGTTTGAGGCATTATAAAGTAGGAGGTTTAGATCTCCTATAGGGTGGTTTGAGGTTGGTGAAGCTACTTTAATAGGACTTGATTCAATACATGAGGTCATGCAGAAGGTTCAGCTTATTAGGGAACGGCTGAAAACAACTCAAAACTGGTAGAAATCGCATGCAGATGTAAGGAGGAGGGAGCTGGAGTTTGATGTGGATGATTGGTTATATCTAAAATTTCACCTATGAAAGGGGTGATAAGTTTCAGGAAGAAAGGAAAGCTCAGTCCTAGATATGTTGGGCCATATAGAATCTTTTGACGCATTAGCAATGTGGTGTATTAGCTGCTTGCGGAGTTACCATTGCTACACCCAGTCTTTCATGTGTCCTTGTTAAAGAAAGGCATCAATGATCTGACCTCATTAGTGTATTTAGACAGCGTTGGTGTAAAGGATAGTCTCTCTTATGAAGAAGTTCCGATTCAAATCCTAGACCGTCAGTCTCGTAAGTTAAGGAATAAGGAGGTTGCTTCAGTAAAGGTTTTATGGAGGAACCAGCTAGTTGATGGAGCTACATGGGAAGCAGAAGCAAATATGATGGCTAAATACCCTCACCTATTTCCTTCTAAGTCAGTTTCAACATCAGTTACTAAATTCCTCCTTAGTACTCTATTCAGTTTTATACTAATCAGCTCTTTCATGTTTTTAGTGTGCACCCTAGTTGCATCAATTTAGTTAGTATGTCTATCTTAGTTCAAAGTCAGTCACTCCTTCAATAATTAGTTTATAGTTTTCAGTTCGGGATTGCAACTCTTTCCCCGATTTTTAAGCTTACTTAGCCTTCATTCAAGGAAAAATGTTCCAAAGGGGGAGATATTGTAATGCACCAAAAGTTCCTAAGGTTAAACCCCAGACTTGAAATGAAAAACCAAAAAGAAACCAGGAAATTTTTGCCTTAGAATGACTCAACCAATGAGTCATTATCAGTAACAATGACTCGTTATCTGAGTTGTTGTTAGCCTCTGCAGTTTTCATTCCCCAGACTAATGAGTGATACAACAACCCATTGTTGGAAGTAACAAGTCATCGTTTAGCCTATTCTTGCAATGCCCAGAAACTTGTCAAAATCATCCTTCCAAACAACGAGCCAGACAACGAGTTATTATTTGACATAACGACTCTTCCTAGGGAGCCGTTAGAGGAAATCTAGAAAAGGTTAGAAATCCCTCCAGTGACGACGGGTGGAAACAACGACCCATTGTTTCAACTAACGAGTAGTTCTATCCATTCCTTGGGAGGAGTCTAGAAACTGTTCAAAATTTCCCCTAGTGACGACGAGTAGTAATAACGGCCCATTATACCAACCAACAAGTCGTCTTGTCATCCATCATGAGAAATCCAGAGAAATGAAATTTCTAGTCCGAAAACAATGATTGCAACCAATGAGTCGTGGTCACAACCAATGACTCGTTGTGAGGCCCCTTGGATCTGGATAGTTAGATTTTGAAATGGTTACCAAGGGCATTTTTGTAAAAATTTAAGCTCCCAACTCCTAAACTACGTTGTTTTGGGATATGATTAGAGGGGAATTAATCTACATTCTCCTTTAATTCTCTCCCAAACTTATAGGATCAGTACGTAGAAGATAGAAAATCTTCTCAAGTTTAAGCTAGGGTTCCATCCAAAGTACTGCAAATTTCAACATTTCTTCTCAGAGAAATTCTTCTCCAGGTTTGTGGGACTTCAACAAGGGTTTCCTTCCTCCCTTGTGTCCTAATTATTTTCAGAAATCTTAGCCCTATAATTTTCTCTAGAATTCATGATTTAGGATTTTCATTCCATGTTGAATTTCCTTACCTTTCCTTTGCAATTTAATGTTCCTATTGCTAGTATTATACTGTATTCAGGGTGTTACTTTCAGCTTGTATTGTGTCATTCCATGATTATGAAGTCAGCACGATTTTTGGAGAAAACTTCTTTGTGAATTAGCATAATTTTGAAAATGGCATGATCTTTCAGGGTACACATGATTTCTCCAATTTATGTAATTATGCTCTACAGAATTAATAGTACCCTCAGTATACTCAAAATCATTAGTATTATCAGTAAATCCAGGTTCTTCAGACTCTCGGTACACTTTTAGATACGTAGTATGAATTAGTCTTAGGACATTAGTTTCGAGCTATCAATGTTTTACAGATACCTATATTTATTATGTGTCTTTAGTTATGAGTAGTACTTAGCACTGAACAAATCGGGGTTCAGTGCACCTAGGCTCCCAGAACTATGTGCCACCATAGGATTTAACCCGAATGGGTTTTATAGTCAGTGATCACACAGCTAGTCACTGTATCCTAGCAAGGTAAGGTGGGCCCTATCTATGCGGAGTAAACATCGAACCCTATGTTTAGCTCACGTGGTTACATGTCGGTTAACAGACATTCCCACAGTACTAATCAGTCTCAGCTCTTAGAATATGTTTTATGACCCTTATATCAGTTTTACCAGTTTTCGGTACTCTCATATTTCAGTTTATCTACAACATGTATCATTTCAGTCAGGGTAATTTATATATTTCAGCATGTTTATTTATAATATTCTTTCAACATAATTATGTTCTAAAATTTCATGATCTCTCATACACAGTACATTCAAAGTAGTGACACATATATTCTATGCCATATCGTTTTGTGGTATAGGCTCACGCTCTCAAGATCAGCAGCGGGGTTATCTTCTCCTTCAAACTTACTGTAGCAGGGTTCTATTGGTGAGTCCTCATATTTCGAGTACCAAAGCAATTCTTTTATGTTATCATCTACTTCAATTTTTCAAACTTTGGAGTTAGCTAGGGACTTGTCCCAGCAGCTCATCTTTAGTAGAGGCTTCAAACAAAGTTATAGTATTCCACTATTTATAGTTATCTAGAGTTTTGGAGTATTTATATTTTCTATAGAGAATGATGATTTTGCTTCCGCTCAATTCTCTATCTAAATTCTAGTATGTTAGTATTGTGCCATGCCATGAGCTTACTTGGGATCACTTTGATCCAAGTACCATGTCACATCTAGGTGCAGATTTAGATCCTAACCCTGATCTAAACCTCGACCCCCAACCCTAACTCCCAACCTCGACCCCAACACCCTTCTACCTTCTGCCAATCTCAACCTCGACCTCGACCTTGACACCCAACTCCGACATTCGATCCTAACATGGGACCCAACCTCGACCTGAGATCAGACTCCCAACACTTAACTCTAATCCTCTACACTCAACCCCGACTCTCGACCTCCGAACCCGACCCCGACCCCGACCATGACCCCAATCCTCGACTTTTGACAATAACTCTAGACCTCGACCCCAACCTCGATCCTGACCCCGACCCTGACGTCGGACCCCGACCCCTACCTCTACTTGAGATCAAACTCCCAACACCTAACCCTAACCTTGATCTCCAATCATGACTTTCGACTCCAAATTCCAATACTGATCCAAGAACCATTTTCGACCTCAACCTATGACTCGACTCAACACCGACCGAAGACCCGGCCCCCGACTCCGACCCCAACCCCTGACCCCCGACCTCGACCACAGCTTTCAACCCTAAATCTCAAAACTAACCCTAGACCTGACTCTCAACCCTGATCTGAGGCCCAATCTTAACACCGGTCCAAAATTCGAGACCCAACTTTCAACCCCAACCCTGACCCTAAGTCAGGACCACTTATTTTTTAGAACAATATTTTCTATGTAAATAGGAAGTTTTAATGCAATATTTATTAGCCTTGCAAATTATTTATTAGAAATTTGATGTGTCATGAGTTTACGGCACTTTCAACACTTAAATTTAAGAAAATATGCTAATTTGGGGTATGTTTATATGGATATAATGTGTTTCTGTTGAGGGTTGCAGGAAAACGCTTTCGGACACTAAAATGGGCATAACAAGGCTAAAATGGGCTAAATGTGGATTGCCAGCAAGGTAATGAGTCATCGTGTCACTGGACGACTCATTCCTTGAGCCATTAGGAGAAGAAGAGTTTGAAGCACAACACTCAGGCAAGAAACATCGGTGACCACGAGTTAACATCATGACTCATCTTATCTGGCAATGAGTCGTTAGGAAAGTTGTGAGGAGTGGGAACTAAAATTTATCAAAAGACCTGGGAGTCATAATGGAAGGATTAAGGAGTCATCGTATGACTTCACAACTCATTGAGAGCACTTATCAGGAAAAGTTCAGAAGTTGAGCATCATCGGATAAGTGTCAGGACGAAAGGAGCAATGAATCGTCATAAGACTCAACGACTCGTCGTGAACAGGCAGGAGCAGGCATCTAGAACACTGGAAGTTTCAAGACTCAAAACTAACGAGAGACCTTACGACTCATCCAGTCACTTATCGAATCGTTAGGTGACCCATCGTCCATAAGGAGCTTTATGCTGAGCATGAGCCGTCACTGCTTTCCATGACTTGTTAGGATACCTAACGAGTCGTTGTCATTACCGACCCATATTGTTCTTGACTTTCGGTGATTCAAACTAGGGTTGCACAAAAGCGATTCAAAACCAATGCAAAACTCTTGTATTGTATTCTCCTCATGTTTAAACATTTCTTAACGGTGTACAAAGTTAGGACTTGCCCGAATTGTTTACTTGCTTGAGCCTAGAGAGGTAGAGATTAGGAAAAGAGAATTACAACAACGCCTTGATCTTTACGATCATTGAATTAACTTGAGTTGTGGTCGCAGGAGTGTTAAATTTGGAACATATTGATAACGGTTAGCTTGAAATCACACATGAGACCTGACCCGGTGATTGAGTAAAGTCATCCAATAGGGACTAACCAGTCATTTAGACGAACCCTAGTTATCAGTTCTACAAGTAAGCATTGGGATTGATCACGTGTGTATACTCGAAGTAGTTATGAATGCATGAGGAGCATATACCCTTGCTATTTTCAATCTTTATTTAACCACAATTATAATCTTATTTTAATATTGCTTTCTTCAACCCCCCCCCCCCCAATTTGGAGATAACCTACCAACAAGTTCACTTACCGGCATTAGTCTAGATCTTCCATATTCCCTGTGGGTTCGACCCCAACCACTTAGTTGGGTTCTTTATTGATTTCGTCCACTTCATACTTCATCAGGAGGTGTGAGTTTGAGCGTTATCATAAAGTGGCACCACTGCGGGGGAATACGGTTAAGACTAGATTAATTGCTTGTAGTTGACTTTTGGTTGTTATTTTTCTGAATTATGTTTTCTTCTTTGTTTGTGATATCCACAGGTTGTTGCTTGGTGAATGCCAAGAACTCGGAGAGGTGGAAATCTCCTGATTCCTTTGAATCCCAAACCCGAGGGAACACTACGTAGAATGGAAAACCAGAAGCAAAGAGATGCCCATATAGCTAAAGAATCTAGGCAAGCTGAGATAGCTCGGCAAGCTGCACTTCAGGATACGGAGGATGAAAGAGATAAGGTTTTTAACGCTAGTCAACATGGGAGGGGCAACAGAAGTCATAGATTTTCCCCTCAGTTCTTCAATGATGAGGACCCAGACATCGATGAAGTCGGGTCAACCAGAGTAATTGTACCACCACCACTGCCAACTGGGGCCAAATTTGGCATCACAAGCACCATGATTCAACTGTTAAACATGAAAGGGGTGTTCAGCGGTCATGCAGCTGATGACGCCAACCTGCACTTGATGAACTTCGTAGGAATATGCAAAGTGTACAGGTTGCCCGGAGTCAGCTAAGATGCCATAAGACTCGGACTTTTCCCCTTTTCTCTATCTGGGGAAGCCACATTATGGTTATCAGAATTGCCCAACGACTCCATAACCAACTAGAGGGAGCTCAAGCAAGCTTTCTTAGAGAGATTCTTTCTACCCTCCAGGATGCTGCAACTCAAGGACGAAATATACAAATTCCGACAACTTAAAACTAAGGCACTTCATGAAACCTGGCTGAGGTTCAAGAAGAAATTGACAAAGTGCCCGAACCATAAGATTCTAGATGATAGTTTGTTGGAAATCTTTTATAGGTCATTAAACAACAGTACCAATGTTGTAGCAGACACAGTGGCAGGAGGAGCACTGATAAGTCACACCTGGGAGCAAGCTGCTATCATTCTTGACAGGGTGAGAAAAACAAATAGGACATGGCACACTCGGGAGGTGGAAGCAGTGGCTCGTACATATGCCATTAGTTTGATTGCAAACCAACGAAAGAAAGAAGAAGAGCATGACCAGGAGTTGGCTCATATGCGCATATCATTGGATTTGCTTACTAAGCACATTATGGGAGCTAGAGCTAGAAAGGTGAATGCAGTTAGGACACAAGGATAGGAGCCAGGGCAGACCACTCAGATTCTGAGGAGGAGGAAAACTTCTTGGACAACCAGGTGGCGAGTTTCTGGGCCAAAGATCAAGGGTATAGACAAGACACTTGGTATCAAGGTTCTGAAAACCAAGGACAAAACAAATACAGAGATAACTATAACCGGAATGGGTACAAAGACAGAAGCTGAGGTCGTGAGCGCGAAGGAGACTAGAGAACGAATGATGGCTACCGCAATGACTGAGCTGGAGTGTATGTGCCCCCTAATACATGTGAGGAAGAGGTTGGACAGTCAAAGTTAGAGAGGATGATGGTTGGGATGCTGAAAAAGGTGAGGTCCAAAGATGATCAGTTGAAGGAAATCCGTGGTGATATATCAAGAATTGGTCAGAGAGTGGAGTCACATGCAATGACTATCAAGCAGCTTGAATAGTAGCTAGGGCAACTGTCAACATTTATGAACCCTAGACAAAAGGGTATGCTACCTAGCAACACAATCCAAAATCCAAAGAATGATGGTCACTGTATGGTTGTGATGACTAGGAATGGAAAGACCAAGGTTAACCCCCTCTACCAGTTGCAGTTGAAAGGAAGAAAGAGAGCGTGAATGAAGATTATGATGATGTCACTGAGAAGGAACATAATGAGGATGCTGAGTTGCCTGAGGTCCCACTTGGTGGAAAAGGGCATGAAGTTGAACAAGGAGAAACACAAATTTAGAAGCCTATCCCGCAAACACCACCACCTTTCCCACAAAGAATGAAGAAGAAGGCAGAGAATGGTAAGTTTCAGAAATTCTTGTCAGTGCTCGAACAATTATCTGTGAACATACCATCGGTCGAGGTGTTGGAACTAATGCCGGGATATGATAAGTTTATGAAGGACCTTGTGACAAAGAAGAGGTCTATGACCTATGAGCCCATTGATAATGTACACCATTGTAGTGCCACAGCTTCACGGGTCCTGGCCTAAAAAGGAAGATCCAGATGCTTTTACTATTCCATGAACAATTAGCGATGTTGAGTTTGCGAGGGCACTCTATGATCTAGGAGCAAGCATCAATATAATGCTATTGGTTGTGTTTAAGAAGTTGGGAATGGGAGCCCCCACACCGACTACCTTGCGGCTGCTGAAGGCCGATAGACTTATGAAGAAGCTTGTAGGGATCGTGTTTGATGTGCTTGTCAAAGTTGATAGATTTATATTCCCAGCAGACTTCGTGATCCTTGATTGCGAGGTTGATCATGAGGCCCCCATCATTTTGGGGCGACCAGTTCTTGCTACTAGGAGGGCCTTAGTAAACGTGGAGGCTGGTAAGTTGAATTTTAGACTAAATAAAGAAGAGGTAACCTTCAATGTCTGCCAAACAATAAAGCAACCAAAGAAATATAGAGTGGTCTCACTGATAGAAGATGAATCTGAGTTCCCTAACGATGTCTGAGTAGTTAAGAGACTTTCGTCATGCCAAGATGTTAAATCAGGCGCTTCTTGGGAGGTAACCCAAGTGGTGCTTTGGTGAATTTTGAGTAACCAAGCAACCAGCATTGTGTCACGATATTAAATCAAGCGCTTCTTCAGAGGCAAACCAAGTTAATCAACTTATGTGTGTTCAAGTGTTCAGGGGAAACAAAAACAGGTGGCATAAAAAGTGCAGAACAAGCAGATACTACGAGTATCAATACGACCTGTAATAGGGTTGTATGAACCATAGTATGAGTCACAGTGAGAAGCAGAGAGTATTTCAGTGCATGAGTTCTAGGTACGGTTGGTCCTACGATTCATAACTTCATTGTATGAATCGTTTTACCTACTGTGTTTATGAACTATGCAAGGCATGGACAATAATGAAAAGAAAAGACCTATGAGTCATAGTATGGACCGTACCCACATAGTACGAGTTGTAAGATGCACTCGTAGATTCATAGGCAAGTCTTCCAAATCTCTGTGTTTCGGGTTCAAAGGATGAGGCATAGGATCTTCCTATGATTCATGGTACGAGTCATGACGGGTCAAAAATTTTAAAATCCACTCGACTCGGCCAAGATTTTCAAATAGGCCCTATAACCTATTTAAGCCAGAAACAAGTCGTACCCTTCTCCCACGCACTCTAAATCGAAGTCACGACCAAAACTCATGACTCCCTCACACCCGTAACTCAAAAGCAAAGATTCATCGAGCAATTTCTTGCTCAATCAACTTTATCCAACCCTAATTTCTGATTACCAGTCAAAGTAAGTAGTTATCAAATAAGTATATTTCTTTGAATTGGATAAAACATGTATGCTTTATGTAATGGTGCTAAACCCCCTGTAAGTCCTAGTTGTTGCTTGAAAAAATTGAAATAGACAATGACCAAGGGTGTGATTAAGCCATGAGCGACTGGGAAAGAACATGAAATTGATGAACTTGCGCATTAAAATAGTCAAACTTGAGTTAGGGTATTGACTAAAAAGGGGAGGAATGAGTAGTTATAAAGTGGGTTAAAGTACGTGCCTAGACCTAGGGAATTCTGAGTATCCAAAACGTAAAACAGAACTCCCTGTAAACTGAACCAACATTGAGGCAGGGACAGGCTTCACATGCCTTCCTACGACTAGTGGTTTGATATTACGACTCTTAGGATGGCTCATTGGGACTGTTCCAATCCCAATTTGAAGAGATCACAAGGTACGAATCCCATTATGGATCGTGGTTTACTGCCATGAGTCGTAATGGGCAGTCGTACGTAGAATCAAAATAGGGTCAAACCCACAAGTGATTGTATGATCCTTCCTACGACTCGTGGGATCGACTAACAAGTCGTACCATGAGTCATGGAAAAATATAGATAAGTTGTTTTTAAAGGGGCATCCTCATACGACTCATGGTATGGATCGAACATTCATGGTACGAGTCATACCTCAGATTGATAACATTCGCCATAGATATTATGGGTCTCTGTACGAATCATACCTCGAATGTACGACCCGTACTATTGACTCATGGTAAATTACAAAGGAAATTATTTCTTGATTTCTTTTTCTCATACATGAAATTGTAGCCCTCTTTCTCTACAAGTACAATGATGATAAAGCATAAAGCTTGTAAGGAAACTGCTCTGAGGCAATTGATTGATGAGACCTTCGAGTCTAAGCAAGCAGGTGACTCCCCTAGTGGTTCAGTAGAAGAGTACATGGTCGACACTTTAGACACATATGGGACCCAAACCACTAGGGCGAAGGCCAAAGCACAAACCTTGGCAGCTACTGTCATATCAGTCGGTGCTCCCCAGTATGAGGGGGAGCCAAGGAAAGAGCCCAAGAGTCGGGCAGCGGCTCTAATAAAGAAGAAGGGGCAGAGGAGGCCCAACCGGTAATGCAAGCAACAATGCTGAATCTGATGAGGAGGCACCAAGTGCCGAGTAGGAGAAGACTCCTCCAAGGGAGAACCACACTATCCGATGGAGAGTGCCAGGAGCTCCATATATATATATAAGCATTGCATTTCTCTCACCACCAAAAACAAGCCTAGACGGAACATTCAAGAAGAGCCGTGGATCCTTACAAATTCATTTAACGAGGTAGAGGAGATGAAGCAGATATTCAGTTTCTATGATTTCGAGTGGATGGTTGGGGCTCCGGAATAGTACACTTTAGAAATTATCTGTGAGTTCTATGCCAACTATTTGGCGATTATGGAGAAAAAGGCCAAAGAGGGGCATAAATTGAAAGATCATCCCAAACTGGAGAATGTTATGGTCAAAGGCTGAGAGGTCGACATATCTGAGTGAGCCATTTCTCATATACTATATGGGCCCCAATTCATACCTCCGCATGCCACGCCAAAATATGAGTATCGGGTGGAAGCATTAAAACAGATCAAGTAGCTCGCTGATGATGAGAGAAGGAGGCAGATGCAGTGATTGTCTGGTGTGATTGCTGAGGATAGAGACAAAGCAAAATGGGTCACTAGCAGCAAGCAGGTCACAAAGAACTCTTTAAAAATCATAGCAAAAGCCTTCTAGACGTTAGTGCGACACCGGTTGGCATCGACAGTTAATGATAACACCCTTAGTGTAGATAGGGAGGCTTTGGTGGCGTGTATCATATCCAGATACCCCATCCACATTCTGAGGGTTATTGTAGTGGAGATATGAGATTGAGCTATGGGATTGGACACTACTATCCCATTCTTGAGCCTCGTATTTAGATTGTGCATGGCGGAAGGTATTATAGCGCACAAGGGTGATGAGCGCTGATTGATGGATAGCAGATAATAGATATTGGCTTAATTCGGGATAGGATGAATCCTGTGAGTCGGGCTCGACTTCCCACAGCAGTTCCACTGACCTGGCCAGTTGGGGGCACACAGGTGAACGCCCTCATCTCATAGGAACAGAGAGAGACACTGGCTACAGATGCCGATAATTCAGATGCAGCTCTCAGCACTTCTGTTGCATCACAGCCCAGCCTACCGAGCCAGACTCTAGCAGGGTACGTCTTAGTGCCCGATTTTCTCTAGAAGTTGGCCAAAATATTGACTATGGATGAGTGAAAAATTCAAGTAACGATGGAGAATGTCAAGCCCTTGGTGAAAGAAGAGATAGATACAACTGCACAGGCCTTGCATGCTAGGCTTGATGGGTTTGAGAATCGATTTAATAAGTGCATAGCGGAGCAGACAAATACAAGCAGCCTTCGTGAGGAGTTGGGAGCTCTACGGAGCCAAGTGGCTGATTGTCATCACGAGAGCCAACATTCATATCAGCCCCCACTCTTCCTGACCTTGATATGGATATTGATGAGGAGCTCGACTTGGCGGCCCTACTGGGAGCCCACAGTATCGAGGAAAGAGTAAGGGAAGAAGAGGGTCTTTGAGGATGTTGGAGATGAGACCCCAATAAAGAGAAAGAAGAAAGACAAAAGAGAATGCAAGTGGGCACGAGTGGATAGCCTGTAGACTCATGACTCACACATGTCAGAGTTGCAGGAGTGAGCTAGAGGAGCAGGTAGCTCCACCATGGCTAGAGCTGTCAAAACGGGCTGGCCCAACCCAACCCAACCCAACTCCAGCGGGCCAACGAGTTAAACGGGTTAGGAAGGTCTGGCCCTTTTAATAAAAGGGCCTTAAAAATAGCACCCCAACCCATCCCTAAGCAGTCCACGGGTTAGGATGGGTTAGCCCTTTAATAAAATTTAAGCGTAATCTAAAACATGATAAATAAAAAAGTATGATTACTTAAAAACCACCAATCATTATTAATTTTCATTATAACAACAAGTGCATAAGATAATAATTAAGATGAACCAAAAGAAGAACAAATATAACAAATTAGTCACTCACTAAAAATGAAGAGATCAAAAATTAACAGAGGATGTGATTATTCAAGAAAAAAAGCTACGTAGGAGCCAAAACAGCAAGAAGAAAAGCATAGAATTTAGAAGACTTAAACCTAATTTTATATGCTGGAAGTCTTTTTATTATTGCTATTAAAGTATAAAATATAATCCTATTAAATATTAATAGTTCTAGACTTCTAGTAGTCTAGTTGTAATATGTATGTACTGTTATTGTACAAATGTATAATGTACATCTTTTCATTCTTTTTATTTTATATCATATTATTATTTTATTTTCTTAATTAGTTAATATATTATATATTTAATAATTAGTTATTTTTTAAGTTTTACAGGTTGGGTTGGCCTCTGAGGCTCACGGGCTAGGCCTCTGAGGCTGACAGGTCAAATGAGGCTGGGTTTTTAGGCCTCATTTCTAAACGGGTTGTAAAAAATTGTCTCAATCTCACTTAATTAAAGGGTTGGGTTGGGCCGGCCTCACGGGACAAGCCCATTTTGACAACTCTAACCATGGCCCAGACTAAGCTTGCTAGTGGTAAGGACCCTACGGGCAAGCCATATTCAACCCCGACCATTCCAGAGGCCGTAGAGACAGCCGAGACTACTGAGGGGGTAACCACTCCCCCTATTGTTCCACCAGTGAGTGCGCCGGCTAACACCAGTGCCATGATTGTAGCAAAGGCACCTCCTCCACAGGATGATAGAAACTCTTAGAGCGCCAAAGGTATGTTCCCTGCCCTCTGTTCTTATATTTTATGCTTGGGGGACGAAGCACACTTTTTAGAAAGGGGAGGGGGTGTGCTTGTATTTTTGGGATTTTGATTCGTCTGAGGGTTTTTCTTGTCGTGTTTCTTTTCCCTCGGCATGCTATCTAGTAGAACCAGCATGTTTAGGATTTTAATTTTTTTGTGAATTTTGTTTAATTAGAAAGTATCTTAGGAGCACTCGGCCAATAAATTGCACTAGTTTTGGATTTGTAAAAATATTGACCCTGTTTAAAATTGTTTTGATGAAACAGCTGTGTACTTGTGACTGCATGCATGATTTATGTGGATCCTTTGATGTCATTTAGTATATTAACATGTGTAGTTTTTGTTAAGCCATGAATAAACCTGACAGGTAGAGTGAATATAAATTATGTACCATGAGTGAGTGAGGTCTGATACTCAGTTCAATACTGTGTAAAGGATCTAGAACTTTTCCGATTGGTCTTTGCATAGATATTAGG
Source organism: Datura wrightii (assembly GCA_035772735.1). NCBI lineage: Eukaryota > Viridiplantae > Streptophyta > Magnoliopsida > Solanales > Solanaceae > Datura > Datura wrightii. Next base: position 107,077,189 of record JASDFA010000020.1, on the reverse strand, counting down.
ATGGTTGGTTAGGAAAAGATCATAGGTCGTTTTTGTTGAGCCCATTTTTAGCCTTAATAACCTTACCGAAATCATATGACTCCCTTGATCCAAATTTTTGAGCCTTAAATAGACCATTTTCTTCTTTGACTAACCGATTAACCGTATCCATTTTTATAATGAACCTGTTTTGGCCCTGGTCCCTCTTTGGACATTGTGAACCTTAACATAGGCAAAATGCCTAAGTTGAGGGTGGTTAGAGTAGGGGTGCATAAAGATTGGGAAGGTGAAAAAGGGAGAAAAAAGAGAAAAAATGTGAAAAACGAGGTGTGGTGTGACAAAAGAAAAGAAAAATTGAAAAAGAAAATTCAAAAAAAGAATAATGATGAAAAGGTTTGAAAACACCCCACACTCATACAAGTGTATAAAAAAGGGTAAAAAGGGAGGAAAAAGAAGCAAAAATAAAAAGGGTGAAGTAAGTGAAAAGGGGAGCCACATGTATGTAGTGCCAAGGAAGGGTTTAGTCACTTAAAAAAATTTCATATCTACCATACCCGGCCCGAAAGCCTACATTACTATCCAAAGCAAGTCCTATAGTGATCCTAATCTAACCATCTGATAGACCGAAGTAGAGAAAATAAGGGCAAGCCTATGGTATCCAATATGCAATATTTGAAACTTCTTTGTGAGAGTGAGAGTCTCACTTGTTCAGTCCCATGTTATATATTTTTTTCCATACCTGTGAGTGGGGGACTTCGTTTGTTGCGAGGGTACATGGTTTGTGTTTGACTTTACCAATGACCTATGTGAAAAACATTGGTGATGACTTGACTTCCTGTTAATAGCTAGATGACATGTCTTGTCGTAGTTTCTTGTAGTGCATGTGCTAATTTGGTTCACGGAAAAGGGTCAAAAGCTTTTCGAGTCAGTGCAAATTTTGTTTGATATTGGTTGTAGTGTCTTAGGTTTATTTTCTAGTTAAGCATCGTGTTTAGTTTTTCTTTTTCTTTGCCTGAGGACATGCAAAAGTCTTAACTGAGGGTGTTGATGTGCTATTAGTTTATAGCACTTTCGACACTTAAAACTGAGAAAATAGCATGGACTTAGGTATGTTTATATGGATATAAGGCATTTTTACTTTGATTTCAAGGAAAATAAGTGTTAGAGCAAAGATGTGCAAAACAAGCCTAAAAATGCAAAAAATTGGCCAAAGTACCAGTCTCAGTACGAGCCATATCTTGATTGCCCTACTGAGAACTGTGATAAAGTTTAGAAGGCTAAATAGAGAAGAAGGCAACATACGACTCTCAGTATGAGCCGTACTAGGATGGTACGAGCCGTAACTGGAGTCGTGGAAAACTTCAAAGAATTTGCACAAGGAAACCTCTTGGTACGGATGGAACCCACGAGTCGTAGCATTGACATACGACTCGTACGATGAGTTGTGATGAGCTCTAGTGACTATTCAATACTTTGTGGAATTTCAGACACAACAAGCAGTACGAGTCGTAGAATAAAGATACGAGTCATAGAAGAAAGATATGAGTTGTACCCCAACACTCATGGAAAACTTCAGAGGGTGTCAGAGTTCTCAAGACCAAGCCATGTATGCATTGTATGACTCACAGGAAGAAGGTACAAGTCGTACCAACTGGCAATAGTTAGGCAAAATTTCAGCAAGCCAAGGAAATACGAGAAGTAGGTACGACCCATACAATCCTGCTACGGGTCGTATGACTAGTCGTGAATCAGTCGGCGCCAGTTATGGAAAATCTGTCTGTTCGCTTAGGAAAAGGTTTTTGATGTCTGTATAAATACTTTTATGTTTTATTTTCATTACCAATCAATAGAGAATCAATAGAGAACATAGAATTGAGTTAGTTTACGTGTGATTAGCACTTCTTGGGATTAATTCTTGATTTTTATCAATTGTTCTTGATATTATTCTTGCATATTCAACGAAATTTTTCTCTCAACTATTGTTGTAAGTATTTAATTATGTGTTGTCTATGAATGCATATCACAATCTTATAACCATGAGAGGCTAAAACATCCACAACTAGGGGTTGTGGGAATCATGGTGGATTAACAAACTAGGGTTGCACAAAAGCGATTCAAAACCAATGCAAAACACTTGTATTATATTCTCTTCATGTTTAAACATTTCTTAACGATGTACAACATTAGGAATTGCCCGAGTTCTTTACTTTGTTGAGCCTAGAGAGGTAGAAATTAGGAAAAGAGAATCACAACAAAGCCTTGATCTTTACGATCATTGAATTAACTTAAGCTATAGTCGCAAAAGAGTTAAATTTGGAACATATTGATAACACTTAGCTTGAAATCACTCATGAGACCTGTCTCGGTGATTGAGTAAAGTCATCCAAAGGGACAAACCAATCATTTGGAAGAACCCTAGTTATCAGTTCTACAAGTAAGCATTGGAATTGATCACGTGTGTATACTTGAAGTAGTTATGAATGCATGGGGAACACATACCCTAGTTATTTGCAAATCTTGATTTAAACCACACTAATCTTATTTTAATATTTTTTTCTTCAAAAACCCCAATTTGGAGATAACTTACCAGCAAGTTCACTTACCGACGTTAGTCTAGATCTTCCATATTCCTTGTGGGTTCAACCACAACCTCTTAGTTGGGTTCTTTATTGACAATGTCTACTTCATACTTCACATGGGCAAGAAAGAGTGGAAGAAGCAACAGTCAAAATGTTGGTTGAGGAACAAGCTCGAGCTAGAGATCGACGCACAGCGAGGATTTCTGAAGAGCAACGTCAAGTTGTCGAATAGAAGGAATAGAGGTCCAGACCAGCAGAGGCACTGGTACTTTGATGATGACGATGATGCTTATATATATGAGGCCAGTGCCACTAGAGCTATTGTCCCTCCCCCTTTGCCTGTTGGGGAAAAGTTTGACATTACCAATGCGATGATCCAATTGCTCAACATGAAGGGGATATTTGCGGGTCATGCTACTGACGATGCACATACTCACTGGACAAATTTTGTAGGTATTTGCAAAGCATACAAACAATCGGGGGATGAGTCAGGATGCGATAAGGCTGAGGTTATTTCCCTTTTCGAGGAAAGAAAGTGATAGATACTCTCTCTGGCGGAACATTCATGAGTCATACATATACTGAGGCTACTAAGGTCCTTGATAGGATCACCAAAACCAACCGCGCATGGCACATGTTCGGGTTGTTTTGCTCGTTGGTAATTTATATTATAAACCGACACACAAGCGCACGTGGTCAAACAAGTAATAAAGTGGCTAAGTAAGCCAAGTATCGATCCAAGGAGGCTCAGGGTATGTAAAGATTGCCTAAGTATACTATATTCTTATTTTACTTCTAACTATGCTAACAACAACGTAACAAATAGTTAATTGAGTTTTTGTTTATAAAATATATACTAAAACTATTAACAATTATTTACGGTGAATTTAAACTATGGATATGAGCATGCCAAGGTTAAGAACAAGTAATGAATTCGATTGTAATAATAATAATTCGGTTAATCTCTTCTTCATGTTGCTAGCCAAGAACAATAGCCAAGAAATTAAAACTCTCGTATTTAATTTCACTTAAGAATCATAAACCATTCGTCTACATTTCTGTGATCAAATGCAATTTATGACCTAGCAATACAATTCCGGTTCCTAAACTGACTAATACGGCTTTCAAGTATATTTCTATCAGGAAAGCACATCAAAACCCAATTTTCCCAAATCAAGTTAAGAACAATACCCTATTCATTCACAACTTTCCAATTTCTTGCTCTCTCGAGTGAAATTGGACTTTTTAGATGTACATTAATGTAGGCCAAGCACTAATGCAGTAGAAACAAGAATTAATAGAACAACATGAAAGAAGATGAAGAAAACCATATCAATTACAATCAAAATTCATTACAAGTGTTCAAAACCTTAGCAAGGAAGAGAATTAGCCACTCATTTGTGGATTGATCATCCTAAAACGAGTGTAAATCATACGTACAATTGATAGAAAGAAGAAAGGAAGAGAAGAAATCTCTTAGCTTTTTCGTCCCTCAACTGCTGCTAACTCACGTCCTAGCTCCACCCAGTCTGAATTATGAAAAATAAACCTAAGTGTGCTATTTATATTAGTAGGAATCTTTCCCGGAATAACAAGCAACGTGTCACGGAGTGCATCGCGGAGCACGGCCTCCATGACACGCTACGGACGCGGAGGCTCTCTGGAAAATCACCCGAAATTGGCCCAGGCAGCACCCTGCCGCGTTGGCAGCGTGTCACGCTGCCTGGGCAGCGCGTTGCAGCCCCTTGGTCGTGGAGGCCACCTGCCGTGGCACGTTGCCAACGCGCAGGTGGGCTGTTTTGAGCGGCCTGCCTGCCGTGGCACCTTGTCGACGCGCCGGTGGGCTGTTTTGTGCCTTTTCTTTGCCGACGTTCGCGTGTTGATTCCGTTTCCAAGCGTCTACCTCACCAACTCATGGATTAGTTACTCAAACATCATCAAAACCTACAAAACAAAGACTAATCATGTTGGTTAGCACATATCTCCACATTATATAAAATTACATGAAAATGTATACAATAACTTAGATAAACAAGACTAATTTAAGTAATACAGAGTATCTCGGGCATATATTTTTGCCCGTGATCACAACCCCACACTTAAAGCCTTGTTCGTCCTCGAACAACCTTTTACATATCATGCATATGGAGACTCCCACATAACTAATTTAGCAAGATAATTCAGGTTATGGCTATAATGATTACGTAAGATACAAGCTAAAAATAGAGCATGCCTGATTTGATCATTGAAATAAAGTACAACTATGTTAAGACTTCTTATCCTCAAGAATCGACTCTCAATTTTAGCAAACTCATGCAAATCAACTGATTAAGAATCCCACATGAATTATATCCTTCATTCAACATGTGCCCCTCACGGAAAGAGAGTTACCCAATTTCACACACAAAAACAATTTTTATATCACAACATGTGTGGGTATATGAATAGAATTACGCTCACTCTCACAAAGAATTCACATGCATTATGTAATGACCCATAAGCTTGCCCTTAGTGTTTTATTCCACTAATTTAAGGATGTATGAATGTAAGATCAAGTAGGACTTTTTAGGTTGTAATGTAACTCAGGTGCGGGTAAGTACTATTATGATCAGTAATAGTGACTATCTTTCCTAAGCGCTTTTAATACATCACGCCTTCATTACAAACTTCCCTTCCTGCACTTCACCTTTTTCTTTTTTTCATCTTTCTTTTTCCTCTTTTGTTCCCCCATTTCTTTAGGCGCTTTTAGCTTATTAGTAAGGAGTTCTACAAGTAAATTTTCATTTATTTATTTTCTTACTCCCTACTAATACTCACCCATATTCAAACAAGTGCACCCTCGACCTTTCTCAACTCTTACAATTGCTACTTTCGCTTCTTTTTCATTCTTCTCACTCCTTTACTCTTTCGGATTTTTCCTTTAAGCGCTTAGGAGTTTTGGTTCAATTTCAAGGCTAATGAAAGAAAAAGGATTAAGTTTATGTTGCATCTGTCAAAGAATAGGCTCAAGGCTCAATGGGGTTAACTAGGATTAATATTTCAAGGTAGGTATAATGAGGGATAAAAGTTTGGTTCATTCAAAGAAATGCCTAAATCATCTCCTACAATTCACATCCTTCATTTCGTTTTATATACACACCAGGCAAGTTCTAGACATTCCACAATAGCATAGAATACTCAAAAACCTTACACTCATGGCACATGCTCAAATCAAGACACAATCAGTAGACTCTTACTCAGCTAATCACAAGAATTCAGAATTAAGCTTCAATCATATTGAGTCAAATTCAAGAGCCTAAATGTCTCAAACAAAGTTATACACTTGCATGCTTCAACACTGAACATACTTGCATCTTACAACCATCTATAGCACATAAAAAGAACATCAAGCACCAATTAGTTATGGTTTCAAAAACCCAAACCCTACCGACTAATTTTTCCTCAAGACGGTCGTCATCCATCCATCGTCGGAAACAGTCCCTAACTATGACTAAAAACACTATATACAGACAACGGAAAGAAAGAAAAAGAAAATTTTTATTCTTCGGTTCAAAGACCCCCCGTCAGAAAAGAACCGAAAAGAAAAACCAACGGGTGATGAAGTCATGCTTAATTCACAAAAAGTTTTCAAATTTTTCAAATTTTCTCACCAACTTTTGCACAAGCATTACATTCACCAAAATCGTTAAGCACAGAAAATTCTGAAATTTCCCTTGAAATTTCCCTCACCCCACACTTAAATCATGCTATGTCCTCATAGCATCAAATTAAAATTTACAAAAGGTGCGAAATAATCCCTGGGGCCTTTAGGCTTAGCTAACAGCATGCGTTTCTTCGACTTTGCACAAGTGGGTGTTCAACCCCACACTTCTTCTCTTCCATGCTTGTTAGCTTCCTCCTCCACGGGTACTCAGACTTCCCCTCCATCTGTGCTTAACTTTCCACCAAAACAACACAAGATGAAAATAAACAAAAATTAACTCAATTGCAAGAAATTAAAATGGTACCTGTGGTACCCTTGGGTTGCCTCCCAAGCAGCGCCTAATTTTACGTCGCGGCACGACGTACCAAGTTTCACCACTTTTCCCTCCACCTTGAGGATATGAATCTCACCCCTAATTTCTTTTCTAATTTCCTCTTATGCTCTAGGGGTGGTGGTGAAAAATTGTAAGGACCAAGCAGTAGATGTTTTCTTTTGAACCTATTGGCCCTTATGTAAGCGAAGTCATTTTGTCTCTCTGAGTTAGCAAATTTCAGAATATATGGGGCTTGGTCCTCCTCTAGACATTTCTCTATAAACTTGGAAGACTCTATTTGTATGTTGTCAACCAAACTTAATGTCGAAAAATGCGTAGAGTGTGGTCCAATACACCTCAACTCTGAAATTGCTTTGTGCTTGACTTCCTTACTTGTGTACACCTTTTCAACATCGACATCTATTTCTCCATTAAGGTCAAATGGGAGATATTCTTTTTCTTCTTCCATGAATGAAATTTCTATAGGTATGAGCCGATCACGGAGGCACTCAAGAGATTCTAATTGTTGGGATTCATCCAAAAATTCACCCTTGTATTCCTCTTGTAGTTCCTCTTGAATATCGGCTAAAACTGTCACCTGCAAATTATCACAAGCTTCAGCCTCAGCACACATCTCTGTGAGTTTGATGCTCATCCTGCTTACAACCTCTGCATTCTCCTTTTGCTGAATTATAATTTCTTCCACCGACTCCTTCATTGCTTCTGATTGCTTCAGGAGTTGTTTCATCATGTCCTCTATTTGAACTTGGCGTCCCAAGTCCTCATTTTCAACATGCCTATATTCAGCAAAAACAACAAAAGGATCATAGTAGGGGCTTGGGGGAGGGGAATATGCCTTTGGACAATCACCCCAATGGCCATATTGACACCCACATATATCGCACATGTTACAGTTTTGCCACAAGTGGGGTCCTCCGCAATTCATGCAAGATTCGCCGAAATATGCGTATCCACCATTTATATTCCAAGATGTCATATCAATGAGGGTATCCGAAAGAGAGCAAAATTAAAATAAACAAAGAATTAAAAACAAATACTAAGATCAAGTTGTCAACACTTAAGAAACTAAAACAAAGATACAGTAAATTTACACTTAACACAATTTCACAAATCGCCTAGCCTCCCCGGCAACGGCGCCAAAAACTTGTTTGGGTTGTTTTGCTCGTTGGTAATTTATATTATAAACCGACACACAAGCGCACGTGGTCAAACAAGTAATAAAGTGGTTAAGTAAGCCAAGTATCGATCCAAGGAGGCTCAGGGTATGTAAAGATTGCCTAAGTATACTATATTCTTATTTTACTTCTAACTATGCTAACAACAACGTAACAAATAGTTAATTGAGTTTTTGTTTATAAAATATATACTAAAACTATTAACAATTATTTACGGTGAATTTAAACTATGGATATGAGCATGCCAAGGTTAAGAACAAGTAATGAATTCGATTGTAATAATAATAATTCGGTTAATCTCTTCTTCATGTTGCTAGCCAAGAACAATAGCCTAGAAATTAAAACTCTCGTATTTAATTTCACTTAAGAATCATAAACCATTCGTCTACATTTCTGTGATCAAATGCAATTTACGACCTAGCAATACAATTCCGGTTCCTAAACTGACTAATACGGCTTTCAAGTATATTTCTATCAGGAAAGCACATCAAAACCCAATTTTCCCAAATCAAGTTAAGAACAATACCCTATTCATTCACAACTTTCCAATTTCTTGCTCTCTCGAGTGAAATTGGACTTTTTAGATGTACATTAATGTAGGCCAAGCACTAATGCAGTAGAAACAAGAATTAATAGAACAACATGAAAGAAGATGAAGAAAACCATATCAATTACAATCAAAATTCATTACAAGTGTTCAAAACCTTAGCAAGGACGAGAATTAGCCACTCATTTGTGGATTGATCATCCTAAAACGAGTGTAAATCATACGTACAATTGATATAAAGAAGAAAGGAAGAGAAGAAATCTCTTAGCTTTTTCGTTCCTCAACTGCTGCTAACTCACGTCCTAGCTCCACCCAGTCTGAATTATGAAAAATAAACCTAAGTGTGCTATTTATATTAGTAGGAATCTTTCCCGGAATAACAAGCAACGTGTCACGGAGTGCATCGCGGAGCACGGCCTCCATGACACGCTACGGACGCGGAGGCTCTCTGGAAAATCACCCGAAATTGGCCCAGGCAGCACCCTGCCGCATTGGCAGCGTGTCACGCTGCCTGGGCAGCGCGTTGCAGCCCCTTGGTCGTGGAGGCCACCTGCCGTGGCACGTTGCCAACGCGCAGGTGGGCTGTTTTGAGCGGCCTGCCTGCCGTGGCACCTTGTCGACGCGCCGGTGGGCTGTTTTGTGCCTTTTCTTTGCCGACGTTCGCGTGTTGATTCCGTTTCCAAGCGTCTACCTCACCAACTCATGGATTAGTTACTCAAACATCATCAAAACCTACAAAACAAAGGCTAATCATGTTGGTTAGCACATATCTCCACATTATATAAAATTACATGAAAATGTATACAATAACTTAGATAAACAAGACTAATTTAAGTAATACAGAGTATCTCGGGCATATATTTTTGCCCGTGATCAGCACACAAGAGAGTCAGAAGTCCCAGTTGGTACTTATGCGGTGGGTATGTCTGCGGAGCAGAGAAGAAAGGATGAAGAGCAAGATCATGATATTGTTGAGATCAAAACCATAATGGGCCCTCTTGATAAATGGAAACCACAACAGAAAAGGTGAATGCAGTTGGTTCTTAGGGAAAGGCCCCGAGAAATGATGGAAGTGAGTCAAAGTCTGAGGAGGAAGCCAATTATTTGATTGATCAAGGGGTGGCTTTCCAGACCAACACACAAGGGTCTAACCAAGATTCTTGGAGTCAAGGTTAAAGGAACAAAGGTCAGAACTATTACATAGATAACAACTACAACGGTGGCCAATACCGGGACAAGAGTTGAGGCAGACACAGTGGTGACTGGAAAAAGTGTGAGGAGTATAAAAATGATAGAAGCAGTCTCTATATTCCTCTAAGAAAATGTGAACCAGAGCCTATCGGTTCAAGGGTGGAAGATATGTTTTCAAAAGTACTCAAGCAGATGGAGGTGACAGATGGCCATTTTAAGGAACTTCGCTCTGATATTTCTGGTAAGAACCAAAAGGTGGAATCACATGTTGTTGCCATTATGCAGATTGAGCAGCAGCTTGGTTAGATATTTGTTGCTATGAACCATAGGCAAAAGTTCATTCTTCCTAGCAATACAGTTCAAAATCTAAAAAATGACAGTCATTGCATGGCTGTCACTACTAGGAGTGGAAAGGCGATAGTTGATCCTCCTATGTTGGTTGTGACTAATGAGATAGTTGAGCCCTCAAGGATTGATGATGATAGGTTGGCAGACTCCAAAGAACAAGTTTTGATTGATGATGAAGTTGAGAATACAACTTCTAGTAATGTAGAGGAGCATAGGTATGGAAAAATGAAAAAGAAGGAAGTTGAAAAGGTATGCGGCTATTAATGGCAGATCGCGCGGTGAAAAATCCGATGGGGATTCTTTATGATGTGCTGGTGAAGATGGAGTCCTATACATTTCCAGATGACTTTGTTATTCTAGACTGTGAGGTTGATTTCGAGGTCCCCATTATCCTAGGGCCACCATTCCTCGCCACCGAGTGTGCTCTTGTAGATATGGAGACCGGACAACTGAAATTTCGGTTGAAAATGAAGAGGTAACATTTAATGTGTGCCGGTCCATTAAAAGGACAAACAACATGTGGGTGGTCTTAGTAATTGATGTTGTAGAGGATGAGCTTCCAATCATGCCTATTGATGAGAGGGTGAGTATTGAGGACTTAGCAACAATGTTGATGAATGTTGATGTTGAAGAGATCAATGGGGGTGATGAGATTGTTAATGCACTTGCAGGTATGGGGTCATACACTTATGCTCCGAAGAAGATTGATCTTGATTTGAAAAATCGTGTGACCCCACCGGCCAAACCACCTATTAAGGAGCCTCCAATATTGGAGTTCAAGGAACTCCCATCTCACTTATGATATGTATTTCTAGGGACTGAAAACACGTTACCGGTCATAGTTGCAGCTGACTTGGTGGAATGGCAAGTGGAGCCTTTGGTCTCCATTCTGAAGAGGTATAAAAAGGTTATTGAGTGGACCATAGCAGATATTATTGGGATCCTATCCAGTATTTGGACACATAAGATCTAGCTTGAGCCAGATTCTATTTCGAGCATTGAGCATCTGCGTAGGTTGAATCCGCTTGTGCAAAAGGTGGTCAAGAAGGAATTTATTAAGTGGTTGGATGCAAGTGTGGTTTACCCTATTACTGACCGTAAATGGGTTAGCCTAGTTCAGTGCACACCAAAGAAGGGAGAAATCATTGTGGTCCCGAATGCTAACAATGAGCTCATTTCACTGAGACCAGTCATAGGTTAGAGAGTATGCATGGACTATCGGAAGCTAAACCACTGGATATAGAAAGATCATTTTTCGATGCCATTCATGGATCAGATGCTAGACCGACTTGCAGTCAGAGGGTGATACTTCTTTCTTGATTTTTATTCGAGGTACAATTAGATCTTTATAGCCCCCGAAGACCAAGAGAAAACCACTTTTACCTGCCCCTATGGGACATTTGCTTTCAAGAGGATGTCATTTCAGTTATGTAATGCTCCTGCCACTTTTTAGCGCTGCATGATGTCCATATTCTCTGACATGGTGGAGAACACCATTAAAGTCTTTATGGAAGATTTTTCGATGGTGGGTGACTCATTTGATGATTGTTTGGATCACCTAAGCAAGGTGCTGCAGTGATGCAAAGAGACCAACTTGGTGCTCAATTGGGAAAAGTACCATTTCATGGTCAAAGAGGGTATAGTGCTCGGCCATAGGATTTTTGGTAAGGTCATTGAAGTAAATAGAGCAAAGATTGATGTAATTGCTAGTCTACCACCTCCAATTTCGGTAAAAGGTGTTCGAAGCTTTTTGGGTCATGCAGGATTTTATCGGAGATTCATCAAGGATTTCTCAAAGATTGCACATCCTTTGTGCAATCTACTTGAGAAAGAGGTGATGTTTGTGTTTGATGATGCGTGTTTGAAGGCTTTTGAATGCCTTAAGGAGAGATTAACTATTGCCCCAATCCTAGTAGCACCTGACTGGTCCTTACCATTTGAGGTTATGCGCAATGCTAGCACAGTGGCTCTGGGAGATGTTTTGGGTCAAATGCATGAGAAGATTTTTCATCCCATTTATTAAGCTAGCAAGGCGCTTAATGTAACTCAAAAGAATTACACCATGATAGAATAAGAGTTGTTGGCTATGGTATTTGGTTTCGAGAAGTTCCAGGATTACTTTCTTGGAATTGAGGTGATAGTTCATACAGACCATGCAGCTCTGCGATATTTGATGGCAAAGAGGGATGCCAAGCCATGGTTGATTCAATGGGTTCTGTTGCTGCAAGAGTTTGAGTTTGAGGTTAAGGACCGGAAGGGGATCAAAATTCAGGTGGCAGATCGCTTGTTGAGATTAGAGGCAGATGCAGCACTTTGAGATGAGCTTGATATTGATGACACATTCCTCGATGAGTAGGTTTTGGTTGCTTCCTAGGATCTCATCCCATGGTTTGCAGACTTCGCTAATTATCTGGTGAGTGATGTGGTACAAAAAGATTTATCTTTTCACCAGCGAAAGAAATTCATGTCTGATGTGCGAAAGTTTTTCTAGGATGAGCCTTACTTATTCTGCATATGTGCGGATGGGGTAATTTGGAGATGTGTGCCTGAGGCTGAAATGTTGAGCATATTGGAGGTTTGTCACTCATCCCCTATTGGGGGTCATCACAGCGAGATTCGCACAGCCCACAAAATTCTACAATGTGGTTACTATTGGCCAACCATTTACCAAGATGCACATGATTTTGCAAAGGCATATGATGCATGCCAAAGGAAAGGAGGCATTGAGCTCCTTCTTATTCCCATCCTTATCATTGAGTTGTTTGAAGTTTGGGGCATTAACTTCATAGGCTCGTTTGTGAGCTCAAATGGGATGAAGTACATACTTGTAGCTGTGGACTATATCTCTAAGTGGGTGGAGGCAATTTCACTTCCAAACAATAAAGGTAAGAGTGTCACAACGTTCTTGAAGCGGAATATTTTCACTAGATTCGACACTCATAGAGCAATCGTTAGTGATAGAGGTTCTCACTTCTACAATAAGTTGTTTTAGACTTCTCTTGATAAATATGGGGTGAAACACAGGGTGGCAACACCTTATCATCCACAATCTAGTGGGTAAGTTGAAGTCTACAACGGGGAGATAAAGACCATCTTAGCAAAGACTGTAAATGCTAACTGAATAGATTGGTCTAGGAAGCTGGATGATGCATTATGGGCTTATCGGACCGCATTCAAGACCCCTATATGTATGTCCCTTTATCAACTTATGTATGGGAAAGCATGTCATCTTCCGGTCAAACTTGAGCACAAAGCTATGTGGGCACTCAAGAAGCTGAATCTGAATTGGAGCGATGCTATGAACTTGAGGCTTGATCAGTTGAATGAGCTAGATAAGTTTCGTTTGAAAACCTATGAAAGTTCAGAAATTTACAATGAGGATGAAGATACAGCATGACCAGAAGATTGAGAAATGAGAGTTCAGCCCTGGAGATATGGTATTGCTATTTAATTCTAGGCTCTGCTTTTTTCCTAGAAAGTTGAAGTCCAAATTCCCTAGACCATTTCGAGTAGTCTAAGTATTCTCCTATGGGGCAATTGAACTAGAAAATCATGAAGGCAAATGGTTCAAGGTGAATGGCCAACGGGTGAAAGCATATCTGGGGAAGAGTGAAGAAATTAAACTGGTGGACCTTTGGGCTCTAGGTGTAATCTGAGTAATAGGGTACTTGCGTCATGCCGTGACGTTAAATCAGGAACTGCATAGGAGGCAACCCATAGAGGTATCTTGATGAAGTCTGAGTAATCAAGATATCCGCGTAGTGCCGCAACGTTAAATAAGGCGATTCTTAGGAGGCAACCCAAGCTGTAATTGTAATATTAGTATAGTTTTTATGTGTGTTGATATGTGCGGGTGACTAGGATGAAAAACCTGGATTTGGAACCAAAATTCTAAACCTTAGAATTTGGTGCCAAAAAGCACAGGATGAGTCTTTACCTGGCTGAAAAACTCATCACGACTAGTCGTGGCCACTGAAGCAGAAAAGAGTAAATTCTGAAAGTTATTGACGAGTTCCTTAACTAATCGTGAGGTTAACTCAATGACTCTTCAAGTGGCTCATTCTGACACAACTGAATGTCCACTAGAGTACAGGGCCAACGACTCAAGACATGACTCGTTGGGTAACACCACGAGTCGTTGCCTATGTCGTTAGGTCCCAGGTAAGTTTTCGCTATTTGAATAATGTAATGAATAACTTAATGAGTCATGACCTGAGAAAGGACTCGTTATGTGGGTCGTGGTGCATCTGTATAAATTTAAATCACCCGACCTGAACCACGTGCAAATTGGGTAAATTGCCTGTTAAATCATATAAACCCGTGATTCATTTTCTAATTTATGCACATTTCAAACACCAAACTCTATATAAATGGTTCCTTCTCCCCTCATCACTTCCCATCTCCAATCACACACCCACATACGCACTGCCACTAACATCCGGTCGAGCATCACCATCACTACCACACGTTGTAACTCACCACTGTTCAAATTCCCATCTTCTATCTTTGAAATTGTGAGTATTAAAAATGCTTCATGTATTAATTTTTACCTCCTCATTCTTGTAAATGTGATCCGTAAGTAAATTAGGTCCCAAACATAAAAACCCTAGGTTGCCATAAATTTAATTATCTAAAATGATGAACACTGAAAATTTAGAACTAAAATGGCCTGTGTTGCTTGAATGAGTAATTTCCAATTGCGATTGAGTATCGGTTGGCTTGGGTTTCTTACACCTATTGAGTCGACGGGCATTATGATTTGTAATTGCTTTGGCAATGAAGCTTTGATTGTTTTGCCCGCCCAACTCCTACCGGAATTAAATACAAAAATTTACATGGGTGAAGTCTGAGTACCCCACATACTTGTGATGTCGAACTGAGGCTCAACAGGCTGTTCAGTGATGACGTCTCATGTAACGACTCTTGGGATTGCCTAACGAGTCGTTATGTTACTCGTCACCACAGACACATATCACCGGTAAAAGAACTCTTAAGCACGAGTCACATAACGAGTTGTGGTATCACCTCACGACTCATGATGTGCCTCTCCTGAGTGAATTTTTTTGTGATTTCTGAAGCTATAGCGCATGACTCACTTAACGAATCATTGTCATAAGCAATGACTCATTAGTTCAAGTCATTAACTTTACTAGAAACAAGACGCATTTGAACCTACAGACCACAGAGGACTTCACGAGTCGTTGCTAGTGGTAATGAGTTGTTAGGTCTCTCATCCTGTCTGTAGGCAACCAATGATTTAACATTTTCACATACTTCAATCTTGGATACTAAATGTTATTTCACAGGTACAATGACACCAAAAGGAACTCCCAAGAAGGTTCCAGCCAAGAAACAGGGTCAGTTGAAGGGCCAACCCGCGACTCGCAGACTAAGAACGAGCCATCATCCTCAAAAGAGTCGAGTGGCTCGATTGAGGAGTATCAGATATCTGCGGAAAAACTAGAGAAGTGATCGACCACGGCTAGGACTAAACGCCCTATTAAAATGACAGCGATGGTCACTTCTCTGACCCCACTCGCAAGGGACCTACCCAGCCGGGAGTAAGGAAATGTTGGGGTCTCAGCCCCGAGTGATCAAGAGGGCACTGCAGCTGCGACTAATGATGAGGATGACAATGAATCTCATGCCCAACAGGAGAGAACTGATAATGAGGAGACTGAGATCTCACACACATCTACAGACCAGCCTCAGAGAATGGTGAGAAGGTGGTGTGTTCCGGGTACGAGGGCAATCTACAACAGGGACATCACCCTACTGATAAGGGCCACCGAAGCAGAGCATTTATGAGGAGCCAAGGATGTTCACTACAGGGTTCAAGGACCTTCGAGATATTCAAGCATTGTTCGACAAATACCGATTTGGGTGGTTGAGTGAGCCATCCGGCAGTTACAGCCCACCATTAGTAAGACAATTTTATGCAGCATATGCGGCCACACTACAGCAATAAGCTATGTGTAATACCACATAAGTGCCTATGATTAGACCCGGGAGCTAAAAATTTAAAACTGATAAAACTGGGGGAAATTGTTGCAAAACAAGAGGTCCTAAGGATCGTTGGTTCAACCAATGACCCCTTAGAGTAAGCCGTGGAAGGTGTCTGGTTTTGGGGCAGTGGAGACAATGACCGGCATAAAAACTCGTTGTGAGAAACAACAAGCCATTATTTGTAGACGTGGTAACATGTGGACTTGATATTCAGGGAATTAATGGGCCACCCAACGACCCGTCATGAGGTACCACAAATCATGGTGAGCAGTTGTTGTTAGGATGGTGAGATGGCCAGTATATGTGACAGAACGAGACCACGACTCGTGGGTTCTAGTAACGAGTCGTGGTAAGGCTCATGGTTTGAGGAATTATAAAATAGGCATAAGGAAACTACAGTCAAATGAACGACCCATTGAAGGTAAGAACAAATAGTTGTTTCAGCCATCGTTTGAGCCAAGGCCTAATCCTGGATAGTGCATAGCACGGACGGATACCATGGGTCATGGTACCCTCCAATGACCCATTTGGTCATCTGTTGTTTGGTCTAGTAAGTAGTTTTTCTACGTGATTAGTAAGGGTATTTCCTCATTCTTACGTCCTAAGGCCCTATACTACGTCATTTAAGGCTCTTTTTAGTGGGTTTTATGAGGGAAAAATCTATTCTAAGTTAATTCCTTCCATGCATGCAAGCTTGAGAGGTTGAAGAGGTGATCTAGAGCAATTCTTCAAGGTTTTCATTCAAATTCTTCTTGGGCAATCGAAGAAGTGGTAGAATCAATCCCTATCAGGTACGTAGGGTTATGAGTGGGTGTATTCTTCCACACCCATGCCCAATTTCTATCTAAGTATGAGAATTTCCTATGCAAGTATGGGGTTTCTACCCAAATGCATGAATCTTCAATTTCGTTACATGGGTATGAATTAATTATGATATTATCGAATTGTGAAGCATGGCTGATTTATAAAGATTTCAACAAAATCATATTTCTAGTCTTATGAATGTGGAAGCCCATTGATGATATGGTCATAAAAATTGAGATTTGTGAAGTAAATGTGATAATGATGAGATATTATGATAAAAAGCATGATTTGAAGCTACCCATGTCTATGATTATGTTTTCGATGAGAATTGAGTATTTCTAAGTATAATAAAGCTTTGGGCAGTGCCCATATGTTAAGTTTAAATGATGATTTTCTCAAACTAAGCGTACCACATTGTTTTGGAGTGAAAACTCCAAAATTTTACATTCTAGCTTGTGGTATGTTTTAAGTGAGTCTTACTATGCATAGCTTACCACATGAATTTGGAGCGAGGGCTCCCAAGTATGTTTTCAGCTTGTGGTATGTTTTGAACTAAAGCTTCTCATATGCATGACTTTGTATTTGAGATGTATTGATCATTAAGCTTCGTCAACGGACGATATTGAGCTTCGATATACACGATGTAGAGCATTTCATGTTTTTAAGAGAAGAGTCTAGCACCGAGCAGGCTAAGGGTCAATCACCCTATGCCCTAGAACTACGTGCTAACGTAGGTTGATACTATTATATTATTGGGACCTCCCTTGTGAGATATCCCCGGTTATAATGGCCCAGGAGCTTGATATCGATATCATGGTAGCGTCCTTAGCCCTGGTAAGGTTTTGGACGGCTCTGCCCACTTGAGTGTAATAGTCAAGACCACGTAAGCTCTACCGTGGTATGTCAGTTAAGTGACGAGTCTCCCATTGTGTATATGATTTAGATTTTCATATTCATTACTCATGATTATTATTTTATACACGCATGTTCTAAAAGTAAGTTTTGACTCAACGTTCAGTTTTTCTATAAATGTCATATTTCAGCTTTGAGTCATTCGAGTCAATTTGATGTCATAAAGCCATGTGTCGTATGTTATGAAAGGATCATGATTTCAGAAAGAATGCATGCAATCCCTACTCTCAGTTAATGATGTTTATGTTTTGACTGTTGCATTGTCTTAAAGTGATTTTACTTACTTTAGCGGTTTTACTTACCTTGTATACGCGGTACATTTCACGTACTGAACGCATACTTTCTATGATGTATCATTTCATGATACAGGACCCAGCTCTCAGGTTCAGCCCCATTCTTAGATATTCATCGGAGTTAGTGTCTACCTATTGGTGAGTCCTCATCTTTCGAGGATCAGACTATCTATCTTTTCTCTATGTATTTCAATTTTCATCTTGTTGAGTTAGTTGGGGTCTTGTCCCATCAACTCGTCATGTTTAGAGGCTATTCAGACCTATGTATGTATTCAGCTTTGGACTTATATTAGGATGTTATATTCAAGTTAGACTTCTACAATGAATTTATTAATGGTTATTCAGTTTTTGATTGAGTTGTATGTATGCTTATGCCATGGGTCGACTTGGGGTCTCTCGGGGCTCCTTGTCCAGTGTCGCAATCCGGGCCTCATTTCGGTTCGTGACAAACTTGGTATCAGAGCGATAGGTTTGAAGTGTCCTAGGGTGTCTAAAAGCCACGTTAAGTAGAGTATTTTTCATGGGTGTGAAGCACACCACACTTATGATGAAGCGGCTACGAGACGTTTAGGAAATGTTCCCTTCTTTAATGATCTATGTTGTGCGATGAAAAGTCTTTCTATCCTTCTAAATCGTGATATTCGAGATTGCATAATAATGGCTCCTCGAAGAATGAATGGAAGGAGGAATAGAGGTGGTGAAGGCCATCAGGTTGACAATGGTTATGGGCATCAGTCAGCCCCACCAATTCAGGAGCCTCAGGCACCGGAGCTGGCTGCCCATGCTGAGTTTTGGGCTGCTATTCAAATACTTGCGTAGCCCTTGACTGCTCAGGTCAATCTGCAGGCCGTTGCACATGTTCCGCAAAATGGAAATGCAGTGGTGGCTTGAGTCAGAGACTTCTTGAGGATGAACCCGCCAGAGTTCCTTAGGTCCAAGGTAGATGAGGACCTACATGAGTTTGTCGATGAGATTGTCAAAATCACCCAGGTCATGGGGTGAATGGGGTTGAGTGCGCCGAATTGGATTTTTATCATCTAAAAGGAGTCACGCTTATCTTGTTTCACCAATGGAAGCATAGCAAGGCCACAAGAGCAGGTTTGGTCACTTAGGAAGAGTTCCATATTGCATTTCTAGACCGGTTCTTCCCTCGGGAAATGAGGGAGTTGAAAATCGTTGAGTTCGTGAATTTGAAGCAAGGGAGGATGATCATACAAGAGTATTCGCTTGAGTTCACTCACCTATCGAAATATGCCCCAGAGTTGGTAGCCGATTAGAGGATGCGAGTGAGTAGATTCATCCATGGGATAGCAGGATATTTGGACAAAGATTGCAGGACTGCCATACTTCACCAGGATATGGACTTTCATTGCATAGTGTTGTACGCCCAGCAGATGGAGGCGGCACATTTTAGTGGGAGGGAGGCCAAGAGGGCCAAGACTGAGGACCACAAATTCGCTCAACAGAGGTCCGGCGGGGGCGCCGATAGCAAACTCACCAGAGATCATTCGCCCTGGCTTCATCAGTATTGAGTGTGTCATACCGACCTAGGCATGATCATAGAGGGAGAGCATCAGGCTCGAGGGGTCAGAGCAGCAGACCCGCAGATTCCAGCATGTGTCGATGGTGTGGTTAAGGGCACATAGGCCAGTGTTTAGCAGGTTCAGGTGATTCTTTTGGGTGTGGGAAACCCAAACACATACTTAGAGATTTCCTAGCAGGGAGACAGGATTAGGTTGGGGGCTGAGGCCCAGCTTCTAGTTCAGCAGCCCCTCCCACACGCTCAATATATCAGGGCCATCTACTAGCACAACTGGCGGTCAGTGCCAGAATAGATTCTATGCTTTAGCATCACATTAGGAGCAGGAGGTCTCCTCGGATGTGGCCACTGGTATGTTGCGAGTTTTCCATATTGATGTATATGCTTTGCTAGATCCGGGGGCCACCTTATTTTTTGTGACACCTTTTGTGGCTAGTAGCTTCGGAGTCAATCCCGATGTCTTGTTAGAACCCTTCTCAGTATCTACTCCAGTAGATGACTTAATTATAGCTAGACGAGTATATAGAGGTTGCCCAGTCTCATTCCTTCATAAGGTCACCTCAACAAATTTGATAGAGTTAGCCATGACCGATTTTGATGTTATTATCAGCATGGATTGGCTATTTGCATGCTATGCTTCAGTTAATTGTAGAACTCGGGCAGTAGAGTTCAGATTTTTGGGTGAGCCAGTCTTAGAATGGAAAGGTAGTTCAGCTGTGTCTGTAGATCGATTCATTTCCTACCTTAAGGCCAGGAAGATGATTTCTAAGGGTTGCATGTACCATTTAGTTAGGGTTAAGGATGTCGAGTCTGAAATCCAGACTATCCAGTCAGTTCCAGTAGTACGTGAGTATCCAGAGGTCTTTCCTGATGATTTTTCAGGTGTTTCTCCCTAGCGGGGATTGATTTCGGTATTGCCATTCTCCCCGACATGCAGCCTATATCTATTCCTCCCTACAGGATGGCTCCAACTGAGCTAAAAGTGTTGAAGGATAAGTTGAAGGACCTATTAGATAAGGGCTTTATTTGGCCCAATAAGTCTCCATGTGGTGCACTAGTGTTATTTGTTTGGAAAAGGGATGGTTCACTCCGGATATGCATTGACTTTTGGCAATTAAACAAGGTCACCATTAAGAACAGGTATCCTTTGCCCGAGATAGATGATTTGGTCGATCATCTTCAGGGTGCCAAGTGTTTCTCCAAGATTGATCTTCGGTCCGATTATCATCAGCTTAGAGTTCGGGGGAGTGACATCCTGAAAACCGCTTTCAGAACTCGGTATGGTCACTATGAATTTCTTGTTATGTCTTTTAGACAAACCAACGCCCCTGCATATTTTATGGATCTAATGAACAGGGCATTAAAGGCATATTTGGACATGTTCATGATTATGTTCATTGATGACATCCTTATATACTCTCGGAGCGAGGAGGAGCATGTCGCTCACTTGAGAGTAGTGCTTCAGACCCTCAAGGATCATCAGTTGTATGCAAAGTTCAGCAAGTGTGAGTTTTGGTTGGACTCCATGGCATTTTTGGTCCATGTGGTATCGAGTGAGGGCATAAATGTAGACTCTCAGAAAATTGAGGCGGTGAAAGATTGGCCTAGACCGGTGAATCCTTCGGATATTCAGAGTTTCTTGGGTTTAGCTCGCTACTACCGGAGGTATGTTGAGGGCTTCTCGTCTATTGCGGCACTGTTGACCAAGTTGACTCAGATGAAGATGAAGTTCCAATGGTTGGAGGCTTGTGAGAAAAGCTTCCAAGAGTTGAAGACTCAACTCACTTCAACACTGGTGTTGACCCTACCAGAGGGTACCAATGGATATGTGGTGTACTGTGATTCTTGAAAAATCGGACTTGGCTGTGTGTTGATGCAACATGTGAAAGTGATAGCATATGTCTCAAAACAGTTGAATGTCCATGAGAAGAATTACCCAACCCATGACCTAGAATTGGCAGCGGTATTATTCGCATTGAAGATATGGCAACATTACTTATATGGGGTCCATGTGGATGTTTTTATGGACCACAAGAGCTTACAATATGTGTTCAAGCAGGAGGACCTCAATCTAAGGCAATGAAGGTGGTTGGAGTTACTCAAGGATTATGATATGAGCGTCCTTTACCATCCAGGTAAGGCTAATTAGGTAGTGGATGCACTTAGTAGGCTATTTATGGAGAGTGTGTCCCATGTGGATGAAGGAAAGAAGGAGTTGGTGAAAGATGTACATCGACTCGCAAGGTTGGGAGTGAGGTTGGTTGACTCGAGCGATAGTGGTGTTGTTGTCCAGAATGGGTCAGAATCGTCCTTGGTGACTGAGGTGAAAGCTAGACAAGATGAGGATCCAATTTTGGTGAATCTGAAGGAAGCCGTTCTAAGTTAGAAGGTGGAAGTCTTCTCCCAAGGGGGAGATGGTGTGCTACGATACCAGGGTCACTGATGTGTTCCGGATGTCAATAATTTGAGGAGTCAGATGTTGCATGAGCCTCATGGATCCAGATATTCTATCCAACTAGGTTCAACGAAGATGTATCATGACTTGCGAGAAATATATTGGTGGATTGGCATGAAGAAGGATATTGCCGAATTCGTAGCCAAATGCCCGAACTGTCAGCAAGTAAAGGTTGAGCATCGAAGGTGGGAGGCGTACTTCAGGATATCGGCATTCCTATTTGAAAGTGGGAAAAGATTAACATGGATTTCATTATAGGCCTACCTTGTACTCGCCAACACTATGATTCTATTTGGATGGTGGTAGACAGGTTGACCAAGGCTACACATTTTCTACCAGTCAAAACCATGGACTTAGCAGAAGATTACGCCAAACTATATATCCGGAAGTTGGTTTGACTTCATGGAGTGCCCTTGTCTATTATTTCACACTGAGGCACTCAATTTACCTCCCAGTTCTTGCGGTCTTCTCAGAAGGGGCTTGGGACTCAAGTTAAGCTCAGTACGGCCTTTCATCTGCAACGGATGGCCAAGTGGAACACACAATCTAGACTCTTAAGGATATATTGAGAGCATGTGTGATGGACTTCAAAGGTAGTTGGGATGATCACTTTCCCCTAATCGAGTTTTCTTATAATAACAGCTATCACTCCAGTATCCAGATGGCACCGATAGAGGCTCTTTATGGGCGAAGGTGTAGATCGCCCATCGGTTGGTTTGAGGTAGGTGAGGCAGCAATGATAGGGCCAAATTCGGTTAATGAGGCTATAGTGAAGGTTTAGTTAATAAGGGACAGGCTGAAAACCGCTCAGAGTCGTCAAAAGTCATATGCTGATAGACGATTGGGTATTTCTGAAAGTATCTCCCATGAAGGGAGTCATGCGGTTCAGGAAGAAAGGAAAACTCAGTCCCTGCTACGTTGGTTCCTACTGGATTATGAGGAGAGTTGGTAAGGTGGCGTATGATTTAGACTTACCCTCATAGTTATCTTCCGTGCATCCTGTGTTTCATGTGTCGCTTTTGAAGAAATGTTTGGGAGACCCAGCCTTAGTAGTCTCGGTGTACAATGTTGGAGTTAAAGGATGGTCTTAGCTATGAGGAAGTTCCAGTTGAAATATTGGATCATCAGGTTCAGAGGATGAGGAATAAAGAAGTGGCTTCAGTTAAAGTATTATGGAGAAATCATCATATTGAAGGAGCTACATGGGAAGCCGAAGCGGATATGGTGGCTAAGTACCCACACTTATTCTCTACTGGCTCAATTTCAACTTCAGGTATCATATTTGCTCTAAGACTCCATTTAGTTTCATGTTTAGTTCATTCACACAAGTTTCTTTTATGTATATAAGTGTGTATGTGATTTGCGAATTTAGTTCAGCTATATAATTTGAATCAGAGGTAGTCACTCCATTAGTTTTTGGGTTAAATGATCAGTATCAGAATATGATAATTGTGTGATTTTTTTTCTTGTTCCATACATTCAAGGACGAATTTTCCCAAGGGGGAGATATTGTAATACCCCGGAGTGCCTAATATTAGAACCGGGAGTTAAAAATTTAAAACTACTAAAACTGGGGGAAATTGTTATAGAACGAGAGGTCCTACGGATCATTGGTTCAACCAATGACCCCTTGGAGTGAGCCATGGAAGGTGACTGGTTTTGGGGAAATGGAGATAACAACTGGCATAACGACTCGTTGTGAGAAACAATGAGTCGTTGTGAGAAACAATGAGTCATTGTTTGTAGCCGTGGTAAGTGTGGACTTGAGATTCAGGGAAGTAATGAGCCACCCAATGACCCGTCATGAGGTACCATGGATTTTGGTGAGCAGTCGTTGTCAGGATGGTAATATGGCCAGTGTATGTGATGGAATAAGACCATGACTCGTGCATTCTAGTAACCAGTCGTGGTAAGGGTCGTGGTTTGAGGAAGTATAAAGTTGGCAGAAGGAAACCACGATCGAATGAACGACCAGTTGAAGGTAAGAAACAATAGTTGTTTCAGTCATTGTTTGATACAAGGCCTAAGCCTGGACAGTGCTTAGCACGGACATATACCGCGGGTTGTGGTACCCTCCAACAACCCATTGGGTCATCCGTTCTTTGGTCCAGTGAGTAGTTTTTCTGCGTGATCAGTAAGGGTATTTCTGTCATTCTTATGTCCTAAGTCCCTATACTACACCATTTGAGGCTCGTTTTAGTTGGTTTTAAGAGGGGAAAACCTATTCTAAGTTAATTCTTTCCATCCATGCAAACTTGAGAGGGTGAGGAGGTGATCTAGAGAAATTCTTCAAGGTTTTCATTCAAATTCTTCTTGGGCAATCGGAGAAGTGGTAGAATTAATCCCTTCCAGGTATGTAGGGTTATGAGTGGGTGTATTCTTCCACATCCATTCCCAATTTCTATCTAAGTATGAGAATTTCCTATGATCAAGTATGGGGTTTCTATCCAAATGCATGAATCTTCAATTTCTATACATGCGTATGAATTAATTATGATTTTATTATGGAATTGTGAAACATGGACTGATTCTATAATGATTTCAATTAAAATTATATTTCTAAGCCTTATAAATGTGGAAGGCCATTGATGATATGATCATGAAAAGTGAGATTTGTGAAGTAAATGTGATAATGATGAGATATTATGATAAAAAGCATGATTTGAAGCTATCCATGTTTATAATTATGTTTTCGATGTGAATTGAGTATTTCTAAGTATGATAAAGCTTTGGGCAATGCCCACATGTTAAGTTTAAATGATGATTTTCCTGAACTAAGCTTACCACATTGTTTTGGAGAGAAGACTCCCAAATTTTACATTCTATCTTATGGTATGTTTTGAGTAAGTCTTACTATGCATAGCTTACCACATGGATTTGCAGCGAAGGCTCCCAAGTATGTTTTCAACTTGTGGTATGTTTTAACTAAAGCTTCTCATATGCATGACTTCAATCAACTTGTGGCTAGTATCATGGAGGACTATGCAATCAACTTCCCGAGGTATACAGTGGAGGAGATCCGGGAGAGAGTCATCATGGACAGTACAAGCATTCCCTTCACATGCCTCATATTCAGGATTTATAAGGAGTGATAAGTCCTAGAGTTGCCATCTATAGATAAGAAAGTTGAGGTGCACAAGATTACAGACATTGGGTTTATCAGAGATGATATGAACCCAATTTCAAGGGCCAGGAGTCAGATAGCGATATCCACAGGGGCCACATTACTAGTTAAGGCATTGAGTGGCGGTCCTTAGAGTGATGCTGCAAGGTTTACAGAAATTGAGACAGAGCCGTCAGTGACCCATGAGACTAGTAGCTAGCCTAATGCTACCACTACAACAGAAATACTATTGACCGCCAAGATCCCAGAATCATCCTCCACTGCACCAGAAGCTCTCCCACCTATTACGATATCGCGCTCCTCACTGCCAGCCTAGTCACAATATCCTAGGATTTTCTTACCGATATGGCTAGGAGGCTGGGAAAAGCAGAAAAGCAGCAGGCTCACACAACACTTTAGGTGAAAGTGCTAATGGAGCAGGTTAAGCCCTGGGTGATGAAGGAATTAGAGGGCTTATCTAGGACTTGTCATGATAGGTTGGACACCTTTGAAATGTGAATGGATGAGCGCCTTGCTTAGTTACAGGCACCTGAGCTGACCCGATGGTATGCAGAGGTGGCAACCCTTAGAGTTGAGTTGCAAGAGCTATCGGCATGGCAAATACCTGTTATAACACCATCAGTGCTCCTAGTAGTAGAGGATGAGAGTGAGGAGGAGTTACCTTCGGTATTTGATTTCATCACTGAGGAGCCTGTAGCTCATGAAAAATGAAAGAGATCTCGAGAAGAGGTGAGCGAGGGTGAGAGTGATGATCTGCTATGAGAGCAGAAACGGAAGAAAAGAGACATAAAGGCAGCACTGAAGCTTTCTAGAGATGAGGCTCGAGAGGGGCCGAGATTGATGCTGCTAAAGATCATGGAGAGGTTACAAGCTCTGTTGGTTTAGAAAGTGCACCGGGTATCCCGGGTGCCATAGGAGAGGAGATTGGGGGGGGGTGTTTGCGCCTTCCACCAACCAGGCCACAGGCGTCTTGTTCGCACAGATATGTTCCCTATTCCCATATTTGATTTTTTTTATGCGTCGAGGACGTCGCATGCTTTTTTGATGGGGGTGGGTTGTGATACTTGGGTTTTTTGCTGAATATAGCCCGAGGTTTTTCTTCCCGAATATCTTTTTTCTCAAGTGTTCCTTATCTAGTAGAACCAGCATGTTTAGGTTTTTGTTGTCTCTGTTTTGTTTTATGTCAATTGAAAGGAAAATAAGTGAACACAGGGCAGTTAAATAATTTTTTTTTAAGTTTTTCATGTTGAAGCAAGTGAATGATCTCTCCTAAAATTTTTGTGTGTGCGTGCTAAGTATTCAAGAATGATCTTTGTGAATCTTTGCATTAATACTGCGAATGTGTTTACCATTATGTGACTGTGCATGAACTGGCAGTTGGTAGTGATGATGTTATCCTGTGCATTGTGTGGCGAGGTATTTGATGTTAGTTCCACAGTGGGTACACAATCTAGAACTTGCCCAGTTAGTTGTACCAAGGTTGTAAGATATTTGATGAGGAGATGATCATAGGCCGCTGTTCAGAATAGTCTAGTTAGCCTAAATGACCGACCAAATGAGTATGAATATCCCTTGATCCCAAGTTATAGCCGAAATTGACCCTTTTTGTTGTTTACCCAATTCGCCTTCCTGCTTTAATTATAATGAACTTGTCTTAGCCCTGATCCCCTCTTGGACATTGTGAACCTCAACTAAAGGAAATTGCCTAAGTTGAGAGTGGCTATTTTAGGGGTGAATAAAATGAGTAAGAAAAAAAAGAATTGAATAATGCGAACAAAATGGCGAGTGCAATGTTCTTAGATATAAAAGAGAAATAAATGTGTATACACGATGAAGAATTCACAAAAGAGCATAAAAGAAAATAAAAAAAAGAAAGAAGACAAAGAGAAAAAGAATAGCCTGCACCCGTGGTTTTTTAAATAAAAAAGAAACAAAGAAAACAAAGGAGAAAGGGTGAAGAATCAAAAGAAGGTTAATTGGAGCCAATGTTAGTGTAGTGCCAAGGAGGGGTTGAGTCACTATGTCCATATCTACCATACCCGCTCCCAAGACTACATTACAAGCCTAAGAAAACCCTATCGTGATCCGAATGCAATTCTTTGACCAACTAAGGTATAGAAAATAAGGGCAAGCTTATGGTTTTATATGCGCACTGTGTGAACTTCTTTGAGTGTGAGTGTTCTTGACATAGTCCCTACATTAAATTGTAGTGATTGAGAGCTCTAAATGAGTGGGACTTCTTTACAGTGAGGGCATATGGGCAACATCGTCTGCTAATTATCTGGGTTAGTGTCATAGGATTGTGCGCATGATTGCAGGTTGATAGTGTATTTCCATTTTTTGATTCCTTTGTGTCATGGTGAAAAACTTTGCATAAGCACTTTGATTTGGTTTCTTATTATATAGGAGGGGTTAGAAAGTTTGAGTTGATTATTCTATGAGCTTGTACTGCCGTAGGTTCCCTAGATTTCTTTTGGTTGAAGCATCGGGCTAGTTTGTTTTTATTATTTTTTCCTGAGGACATGCAAAAGTTCTAAGTTGAGGGTGTTGATGTTCTGTGAGTTTACGACACTTTAGATGCTTAAAATTAAGAAAATATGCTAATTCCAGGTATGTTTATATAGATATAATTATTTTTGTTGAGGGTTGTAGGAAAACAGGTTCAGACGGTGAAATAGGCATAATGAGGCTAAAATGGGCTAAGGGTGTACTGCCAGCAAGGTAACGAATTGTCGTGTCAATGGTCGACTCGTTCCTTGAGCTGTTAGGAGAAGAAGAGTTTGAAGGACAACACTCAGGCTAGAAACAGTGGTGACCACGAGTTAACGTCACGACTTGTCCTGTCTGGCAATGAGTTGTTAGGAAGGTCGTAATAACTGGGATTTGAAATTGATCAAAAGACCTAGGAGTCATAATGGAAGGATTAACGAGTAGTCGTATGACTTCACGACTCATTTAGAGCACTCGTCCGAAAAAGTACAGAAGTTGTGCATCATGGGATAAGTGTTAGGATGGAAGGAGCAACGAGTCGTCATGAGACTCAACGACTTATCGTGAGCAGGCAGGAGCAGTCTTCTAGAACACTGGAAGTTTCAAGGATCAGAAACAACGAGGGACCTCATGACTCGTCCAGTCACTTAACGAGTCTTAGGTGACTCGTCGTCTAGAAGAAGCTGTATGTTGAGCATGAGCCATCACTGCTTTCCATGACTCGATAGGATACCTAATGAGTCATTGTCACTGTCGACATGTATTCCTTTTTAAATTAGGAAAGAATTTGTCTAAGTTTTATACATACTTTATGTAGGTTTATTTTTACAGTTTTTATGCATTATTTACGACCTTTTACCATATTGCTTGTAGTTTTTGATTAACATTAAGGTTCAAAAAACAAGTTTCATAATTTTGTTCTTGGCTTCGGTGATTCAAACAACTTTGGAGTATTAATCTTATATTCTTGCTAATTTATTCAAGACGCATGGTTTCTTCTATGAGTTATTGTAAGTTGCAATTATGATTTCTTCTCTAATTTCTAATTGTAATCTTTCAAGCATGAGTAGCTAAACCCATAACTATGGTTGTGGGAACCATGATGAATTAACACATATAGGTAAAAATACTTAGTGAATCTTGAATGGGGTTTATGCATGTATTGTTTTTCCCTTAGTTTTAATTATTTCTTTAATGGTTGCAAATGTTAAAATTTGTCTTCTTCTTACTCATTGGATCAAGGAAAGTAATGAATGGGAAAAGGGATTAACAACGGAGATTTGAGGCTATCAACCCTCATCTAATAGCTTGACCTTGTCTGAGAATAGCTAAGCCGATATCAAGGGTAAGGATAAATCAAGTATATGTTCGCATACTGATCAAGTTGCATGATGATAATCATCTAAGTAGGGGATCAACCATTTAGGTGAAGTTAACTTACCAATATTGCATGTCAGACACCGGAATAGATCACTAGTATAAAACGCCTTGTGGTTATGAAGTCATGGGGAACACAATCCTAGTCAACTCACTCTTTGAATTCAATCAATTTTAAATCAAGGATCTACTCATTACTCTCTATTTTTTTCTATTATTTCTTGTTACAATCCCCCCCATAGGAAATAAGTAAACCAATAGTAGTAGCTAAATGCATTAACTAAGGTCCTCGCCATATTCCTCGTGGGATTCGACCATAACCCTGGTTGGGTTCTATATTTGAACATCGACCGCGTTATATCTCATTATGAGGTGTAACTTGGGAGATATCAAAATTCACACTTTTCAGTAAGTTTTTAAATGCAATTACAATTATTTCATATTGTGAAAAATAAAACATACAAAACTTGACATTGGTATTTAAGTATTCAACAAGAAAGAAGATATTTTTTTGAAAAATGCTAAATAATACTAATAATATTTAGAGAAAAAAAAGTTTCAAATGATCAACTTCCAAGAGAAGAAATATAAAAAAGAAAGGGATCATGAATTTTAAGTGAACAAAAGTTGGAAGCTTAACCCATTAGCTAACCCATTTTTCATGCATAAATATCCATATTTCTATGGGTTAAATATGATCTTAAACTCAAATTTTATTCATCTAAAAAGTCATTCACCTAACCCACTAAAATATGAGAAAATTGGACAGATTATCAAAATATGGGCTCATTTTATGGCACTAACCATAACACATAAAGTGGGTGTGAGAATGATAGTAAAAAGGATATTGACTTCCAGAGCATAAATAGCAAAACCTGATGAGTCCATAGTGGTAAGTGGTCTTTATCTAGACAATCAGCAAACACTGCTATACTCCCTATAAGTATGTGTTAGCTATGGAGTATTCAATATATGGAGTAACCACCTACAACAATCATTTAAAGTATTAGCGTAATGTAAATTTGGGTGATGGAGCATGGTCAGGACTTTTCTAGCATCAATATTTAGTTTAAAGGTATGTGTTCTCATGGCGGTGCCCATTTAAGCAATATAGGAATTTTTAAAGGATTTTGATTAGGAGAGTGGAAGAGGAAAAAGAATTCAGTAGCTCTTGAAAAGCTAATCTTAGGCTCTGGCTGATTGGTATGTTTATTAAATAAAAGGAAAAGGGTCAAAAATGCCTTTAAACTACGTGAAATGAACAAAAATGTCCTATGTTAATAGTTTGATCCAACAATATCTTTGTTGTCAATGTTTTGATCCAAAAACGCCTCTACTGTTAATAGTTTGGTCCAAAAATGTCCTTACTGTTACTTTTGTGTTACACCCTGTAAGTTTCTAATGTTTAGTCGACCTATATGTTGGTTGAGAGTTTTAGAGTGCCATACGTAAGAGAAAAGGGCCCGGGGAAAGGCCGAACGAGTGCAAAGTTGGGATTTCACGGGAGGAGGCCAAACCAAGTTGCCCAGAGGGATAAAGTGGCACGGAGCAGCCCCTCCGCGTTACCCAAAGTGGCACGGAGTAGAATTGGCGCGACCGGCAGAGTGCCACGTTGCCTTGTCTGCTGCCTCAAGTATATAAAGGCCTCACACTTAGATGTTATGTTATTTTCCATATAACCTCGGCCAGCAGAGGTAAGAACGAAGGGAAACTATTGAAAATCATCTGACTACACCGCTAAATGCCGTCCAAATCTAAATTAACTCCGGGTAGTGAAGTATAAGGCTGCAGAGAGTATCACTACGGAGTTATTTTCGTAAAATACGCCCGGAAAATCGTCGTCCCACTGAGCCAGAGTTGGTGGAATTTCTTCAAACTAGTGTCAATACGATCATAGAATTAAAGTAAGCATTTCTCCCTTCTAGACTCCTAAGAAATTACGAATTTTCAATTATCTTTTGATAGGTTGAAATATAGTTACTATATATATGTAAAATTATCGTTTTCTTCGAATTCAGTAACGAAGTTGGCCCTATTCTTCCATTAATATGATTAAAATTGAGAAGGGAAGTTGAATACGAGCTGATAGAAAGCAGTGAACGAGGTATGTAAGGCTTAACTCTCGGCAAGTATCCTAGACGTATGGTGTTACGACTTATGTTCTCGAATAGAAATAACGATCTCAGATGTTGTAGATAGTTGCTACCATTAGATTGTAATTCGATATGTTGTAATTAGTTGTTATTGATATACATATGTAAATATCAGTTATGTTGCGATTAGCTGCTAATAGGGATTACAGTTACATAAATTCTATTTAGCTGCTAGAAAACGTATACAGATCATACTGCATGACCCCTCGCTGAAAGGGAGCAGGTTAAATGTGATTCGCGTTATGAAGGCTATAGAAACTCTTTTAATTCTCAGTTTATTGTGAGGGTAGACTTATATGTTTGTTGCCAGGCCTAGACTTCAGAAGCTCGTAAGAGTTATTGGCCTGAATCAGTTGGTTAAACAGTATGGGCGCAGTTAGGCGGTCTAACGACCAGTTGGCGCCTGTATTGGCAGGAAAGCATCCCTAGAGGTCATTGACGTTATCGCATGTTCCAGAACCATAAATAGAGACAGAATAAGTATATTCTAGGGTTAGCGACACCAGGGTTCTCCAGTGTATTGAGTGATCGTTCGCCATCCCTTTAGCCTTATCAGTGATTGTCAGTCTTAGTCGTCTTAACAATTACCACGTAGGATGCCCAGCAAGCCAGCCCAGTCGTCCGAGTTGGATAAACCTGTGGGTACCCCAAGGAGGGGTCCATGTCAGTAGTCAGTGACCGTGCCAGTACCCTAGCCAGTTCTTGTAAGGTATTCAGGTACAGAATGTCACGAGAGGTCTAGTCTATATAGAATTGCCTATAATATTGGGAATTGCCCAGAACAGTAATATAGATCCGAGTGGATTCATATAAGGCCTAAGGAGTTAGTAGTACTCTGCTAGTATAGTGTTAACCACAAGTTAAGGAGATCGGTAAGCTCCTTATGAAGGACCAGGGTGCCGATCGTGTAGAAGCAAGTTCGACCAAGCCCAGCCCTATAGTTGTTTAATTAGAAGAATAAAGTAGTTAGCTATCCTTAAATCCACAGTTATTTATGAGTTATAGATGTCCGAGTAGGACATTCAGAGTATTGTTAGGCCACTTCAGACCTCGCTCTATTCATCCCAGACTATTAGAGATCATGATCACTATCAGGATCCTCTGGTCAAATACGGGCACATGGCGTGCCTGCAGACAGCCATATAGATTATCCCAGAATTGAGTAGCATTAGCATTAGGTCCAAAAGGCCAGATACACTCTCTTTATACAAATAGATTGATGGGTCAGTATAGCACCTGGGTTGGGGTTTCCCTCAGTTAGAAGCCTAATATGACCGCCCCAGGGTTAATAGCTGTGTGGCCACCCGCCAGGGGCGAGCATATGTTGCTCTACGGAGTGGCATGCCATCCGCAAGGAACGGAGATGGGGATTTAGATCCTCATATGTCGTGGTTGGCCTTATACACACCCCCGTCGGCGTTTACGCCCGGGGTGTAGATATCAGGAGTCCTCCGGACTCAGACATAGCTATAGTTGAGGGGCCAAGCGGGCCCAATTGTAGACCCAAGGGACCGGTAGGTTGGCTACAGTACCAGTAGAGTTGTAGACACCTGAGCAGGGGTATATAGATTGAGATGTGCTCGCCAGGACTTATGGGGGCCTGAACGAGTTATTCTGTGCTGATTGTACCTCCCGGCTTATGGGGGCCAGGTGGAGTTCTTGTATGAATTCTTGTCTACTAGCTGTAGTGTATGAATGTGTAAGTATGCAGTCTTAGCTTATGTACATGTAGTGTCAGTTAGATACAGATTACGAATCAGCAGGCGTATAGGTTAATCTTTCGGCCCTTCTTTCTATTTACTTCCAGTCCTATTCAGCTTATCTATTGTCTTACATATTTGGTACATATTGTACTGACGCCCTCTTCTAGGGCGCTGCATTACTTGCCTGCAGGTACAGATAGACGAGGAACAGGTCCCTCGTAGTTCCAGTCAGTCGTACAGAATCGTTAGCTCCCTTCTTCCGGGGCTTGTGTGATAGAGGTTTATTCCTTTTGTTTGTACAGTATGGGTAGGTCGGGGCCCTGTCCCAACCATCTTATTACTCCTAGAGGCTTACTGATTGTGTTACTCCCCTGTGTTTTAGATGATGTGTGTTGGCCGTGTGGGACCCTGTTTAGCTGTTGATTGGCGGTCTTGTCGGCCCACATAGAACTCCCTATGATTGGTTGTCTCTGGTTAGCGTTTACTTTCACAAGGACTATAGGCCTTGTCGGTCGGGGGTTGTATTTACAGACGCTATATAGCCCCTTGTTTTCTTGATTCTAGAGTTAGAGTCAGCCCTGCACCAGAGGTGCTTAGGCTCAGTCAGCTCAGCAGTTCAGGTCCTAGTAGGCACCAGGTGCCAGTCATGCCTCCCAAGGTGGGGCGTGACATTTTGGGTCAAAAATACCCTTTTTTAATAAATATTTTTTTAAACACATTATTTGTCTAATAAAAATATTGTAACCCATTATTAATTTTTATATATATAAAATCACAATAATTCATTGTTAAATTTTATTTAGATACTGATAAAAAATCTAATAAAATAAAACATATTTTTATTTTTTAATCTTCTCTAAATTGAAGAAAGGTAAACGTTAAGATATAACAATTGTAATTTCATAAAACACGAAAATTTATTACATTTCTTCAAATTACAAAATATCTTTAAAATATCGTTCGATAAAATTTTATTGATTCTTAGTTTCATTTTAACTTTAAAATCATGAAATATATTAGCAAATGTTTATCCTACTTCGATTCGAAAAAGATTAACAAATAAAAATAATTTTTATTTTATTAAAAAAATTTATTAGTATTTAAATAAAAATTAATGATGAGATTACTATGATTTATATATATGACATATGTTATCAGTTTAAAAACTACCCATGATTATTCTATTTTAATTGATAAAACGAGATTAAAAATAAGAAGATTAATTCTTGATAACGCTCAAACCACACTTCTAATTGTAGTATGAAGCGAACATTGTCAATAAAGAACCCAACTAGAGGTTGGGGTCGAACCCACAGGGAATATGGAAGATCTAGATTATAGCCGGTAGATGAACTTGTATGGTAATTACTTCATGATGGGGGGATTCTAATAAAAATTAATATTAGAAATAAGCAGCAGTCAAGATTATATTTGTGAATCAATAAGTAAAGGAATAACTAGGGTTTATGTTCCCCATGGATTCATAACAGCTTTGGGTATACACTCGTGATCTTTACCAATACTTACTTATAGAACTGATAACTTAGGTTCAATCCAAACGATCAACCAATCCCTATTAAATGACTATCCTCAATTACTCGACCAAGTCTCATGAGTTTTGCAAACTAACCGTTATCACTAAGTTCCAGATATAACTATCCTGCGACCACAGCTCAATTTAATACAATGATCGTCAAGATCAAGGCTTTGTTATAATTCTCTTTTCTTAATCTCTACCTATTCGACCAAAGAAAGTAAAGAATTCAGGCACTTCCTAGCGTTGCGCACCGCTAAGAATCATTAAAGATGAACAAAATACAATATAAGTAATTAGTATTGGTTTTAGCATCACTTTGTGCAACCTTAACTTGTTAATCCACCATGGTTCCCACAACCGTAGCTATGGAGGTTTTAGCCTCTCATAGTTGCAAGGTTGTGAATTATATTCATGATTGAAAACATAAAACAATACCTACAAAGATGATTAAGAAAAATGATTCCTTCAATTAAACCACGAAATCTTGAATAACAAGTAGCAAGAACAAGATGAGTTCAAAAAAAGGTTGATCACAAGGTTGAACCAACTCAATTCTCTCTTTCAATGATGTAAAATTGCTTACTACAATGTTTTTCTACTAGAATTAAGTCTATTCGTCGTCCTCTATAAAAAATAAAACATAAGAAGTATTTATATAGACACAAGAATCCTTTTCCTAAACTAACAGGACTGCTTTCCATATCTATAGTCGACCTCGTCACGGGTCCACCTACGACTCGTAGGGGCTTCTCACAGACCATGGAACCAACTCGTGGCTTGACGTGTTGGCTGAATTTTGGCTAAGTATTGGGCCACGGTACAATTCTTACCAACATCCTATGACTCGTACATTGCACCCGTGGCTTGATCCTGATACTTTGAACTTTGTCTAAACTTCACCATGACCAGTATGGTACAGCTCTTACCTTCATCTCACGGGTCGTAGGGTACTCTCATACTGAGAATTAGCCTCCTATGCATTTTTTCTGGATTTCATCACGACTGGCTTACCACAACTCATACCATCATGGTACGATCTATGACAACTCTCATGGGATCAGTCTTCCAGGTTAAACTTTCAGCTTCTCATTAAGGCCCTCAGTACGACTTGTAGGCCCATCCTACGAATCGTACTGTGGACTGCACTTTTTGCCCTTTTTTGCACACTTTTAGCTTCCTTTTGCAATTTATTGTTCCAACACCCATTTATCCTGAAATCAAAATAAAAGTGCCTCATATCCACATAAATACACCTAAGTCTATGCTATTTTCTTAGTTTTGAGCGTCACTAGTGCTGTAAATCCACAATACATCAATTCTCACTTTTTTATTAGTTAAAGAACTTTTAAAAGAAAATGGTCCTTTTAAAATAATATTTTATTTAAAAAATAATGTATTTCAAAAAAACATTTAATAGGAAAAGGATATTTTTAGCTCAAAAGTAACAGTACGGGTATTTTTGGACCAAAACATTGACGGCAGGGGCATTTTGGACCAAACTATTAACGGAGAACATTTTTATTCAATTTCACATAGTTTTTACATACATTTTTTATCCTTTTCCCTTAAATAAATTATCATTAATTTCAAGTTACCCACATACTCCAGAAGCAAAAGGTGATAATAGTTGCCAGAGGGAGTTGACCAAAGTGTGTACCTCAAACGTTGTTAATAATGAGAGAGTGTATAGGATTGTGTTTCTTATATATCAAGGTCATGTATGTATAAAAGAAGTAAATACATGGCCTATATCACTTAGTGGTCGAGCTATGGTTATGATTTTAATTTCTTGCAGTGAGTAGTACAGTGATCGAATATTGAAGAGTCTTGTACTAGTGAGCCTCCAAACTTAGTGGTCTTCTTGCATAGGTAATATAGAGATATGATGTGAAAGATCGACGGGCAAGCCTCATATCCTAGGTCTCATTTATAGTTGTGAGTATGTATTGATTTTTCATTTTCATGTCTTCATTTAAAGGTAATATATGAACCATAAATTAGGTGTTTAAGTGATATATATGTAGGTAGCCATGGATCCTATAAAAATTTAATAGTGGAACCTGTGCCAAGTTTTAGGGATGACAACTAGGCCAGGCTGGGCAGAGCAAAAAATTAATTTTGAGTTTTTTTTTTAATGAATTATGGTTGGGCAAGGCAAGGTGATCCTTCCTCAACATGTTGTCTCTTAGAATTTTGAGAATTGAAACTTCATTTCTAAATTCTAGTTGATTGAATTTGAGTATTGTTTACCCCTAAATTGGTGACTTAGTGTATTAATTAAATTTATTAATGTAGTTCAAGGAAACGCATATTTAGATGGCAAACCAATAAGATTATTAATGCTAAATTTCTTGTTAAACGTGATTAAATTGATGAATGAAAGTAACGAGCAATAAAATCATTGACAAGATGAAAGTAACAAATATTATTAGCCTATCTAATGCGATTGTCTATAAACATCATTGAAAAAGCAAGAATTAAGTAATCTTGAGAGCTTTTGGTTATAAAGCATCAGAGATGTAATAGTTAGTGAGTAATTATAGCGACCGTTCGGTCGTTTTGAGCATTTGAACTTCTTTTCCCTAAATAAACCTTCTCGTAGTCTTAGAATGATATTTTTGACTTGCAGTACGGGTGGCACGGTTTCTGAAGCAGTAGGATGAGTATCTAAGAAGGAAATCTAGTTAGGAAACTTCTTAAGTTAAAATAATGGAAAGGTTTGACCAAAGTCGATATTTGGAGTTAATAAATTTGAATTTGAGTTTAGATCATTTCATGAGATCCAAAATATAATATAACTTAAATGGATGGTTAGAATAGATTTCAGGAGACTTTGGAGTGTTTCAGATTCTTGGTTGAGCTATTAGTTAAGTTTTGAATTTGAGCTGACCACGGTCAGCATCAAGTCAAGATGACTCTGAATCAGTATTTTGAGCATTCCAACAAGGTTTGTGATGATTTTGGACGTGTCCACAGATTTTGGTCTAATTCTGATGAGTTTCATACATGTTTTGAACATGTTGGCTGCTTTGATATTGTTTTAAGCATAAAAACGTAACGACTCAAGGGTTTGTTTTAGTTCTAGAGATAAATATTTTATTCCAAGACTTTTGGATATTTGAGAATAATTTACAAGACTGATCTAGAATTTTTGGTCTAATTTTGATAAGTCGCGCTTGATTTTTATCGAAAAATATGAATTAAACATTTAATGAGTAAAAAGGTATTTGATAGGGAAAACAAGATTGAAATTGAGTCTCGACTAAATGTGTAGGTCTATGGCATTATCTAGGACTCGTA
Organism: Datura wrightii; assembly: GCA_035772735.1. Classification (NCBI taxonomy): domain Eukaryota; kingdom Viridiplantae; phylum Streptophyta; class Magnoliopsida; order Solanales; family Solanaceae; genus Datura; species Datura wrightii. The sequence goes on along the minus strand of JASDFA010000020.1, from coordinate 107,039,639 downwards.
GAAACAATAGTCATTGAATTTCAATGTTGTACTAGAGAGTTATGGTCATTCTAGCGCAATTAATCATGTAGATCTTTCTGGTGAAACAATTCTAAAAGTACCTGATGTGTCTCTGATGTAAGATAAAATTTTGTTTCGAATTATTTCATTTAGGAGCACTTTTGGGACATCAAAGCATGACTTTTGAGAGAGAAATTAACAGGTAGTCATGGGATATCATCAAGGTATGGTTTCTAACTCAAACCTTTGAGTTTTACATGAATCTATGATAGATTAAAGGCCAAAGTTAGTGATTATCAAGAGAGTTTTTGGTATATAAAATAATATTATTTTTGGCAGATTGGTGAGCAATGCTTCTTCAAATTTAAATTGTTAGTATATATTATTGATCTTTGCGATGAGAGCTCTCCATTAAGGTATGATTTGTCTACTTCCGACACTGTTAACATGACATATATTTTAACCCGATATTCATAAATTGGAGAAAATTGTCAACTTTCTATCAGTCTTTCACTAAGATTGAAAATTATTATGTATCTGGTATCCTTATGGAGAGTACTTCCTAAGAATACAAATTTTATCAAAATCTAAGCTCGTGGACCATGGGTGTTATACCCTGTACTGATAAATTAGCAATTGATCTCAGATTTGGGCAATTTTGGTGGCTACTAACTCGCTTTCAAAGAGGGGTAAAATTATAGCCTCCCTAAGGGTATTTCCCCAAGGTTTTTGTTATTTATTAGCATTTTATTCATGTTTTATTTTTATGGAATTAGAGTTTCGAGCCCTATAGACAAGTGAGTATAAATATTTGATATGGAGATTGATTCATGGATGAAATTGGATGATACTCTGGATTCTAGGCTATATACGTTATGGGTAAATTGATTTTGCAATAAAATTTCAGTTTCAACTTCGGAGACTCAAGGATGACTTTTCATTGACATTTTAACCGAAGACCTTATATATAGATATGGGTATCAATAGACTCGTGTACTTATATAGAGTATGCTTTTGATAGATTGGGAGCATTCAGAGACACTCAAGAAAGGAAAGGCTATCATGGAGTCAAGCGGTACTTTAGACTGAGGCAAGTTAAGGCTTACTAGACTCTAATTGGAGGATATTTTCTTAAATAATGCTAATAAAGGTTGGATAATAAAGGGGTACCACATAGGTTTGGTGATGAGCCTCTATCTAAGAATTAAGTGGCATGTACAGGTGATAAATAGTTCTTAGCTTATTTTCATGATCTGGTCTTGTTCGATAAAAATGATAAAAGTGAATATATGAGTTGACTTGATTGATTGTGACTAGTTGATCCTTGACTGAATGGTTTATTGATGACGCTAAAACATATTATGTCGCACAATAAGAAATAATTAATGTTGTTACTATAACACCCCCAAAAATTTTTAAGATTAGATACTAGACATGAAGCAGAAAACCAGCAAGGAGTGAACAAATTCTCCACAAGACGACCTACACCACGACTCGCGGTGAGGAAGGACGACTCATGTTTACAAAAAGCAGCCCAGGACCCAAGTCAAGATCAGACACCACGAGTCAAAGGATGACTCATGATACATTAGGACGATCCATCTTTTCTGGCGATTGTATGAGGTTCAGAAACTATTCAAATTTTCCTCAGTGATGACGAGCAGAGACCACGAACTGTGGTACCTTAGGACAACTCGTCTTGTCTATGCGTGGTTTGAAGATCATAAATGTGTAGGCTCAGTAGCAACGAGTGGACACCATGACTCGTGGGTTGATCCAAGACTCTTGGTATGATCCGTTAGGGGTGGATGGCAATTTTTCAATATAATCTTTTAGGGGTATTTTTGTAACTTTTTAAGATTTTAACTTCTGAAGTAGTTGTTTTGGGTCTTGTTAGGGGGAATTAAAGTGATTTAGTCAATCGTTACCCTTATTCTCTCCTAAACTCTCAGAAACAGAACGTTTAAGGCATCAAACCCTCTCAAGTCAAGAACTAGAGTTCTTCTCTAAAAGCTTCAAGATTCAAGTTCTAGAAATAAATTCTCCTACTCTAGATATGTGGGAAATCAACAAGGGTCATCCTTTCTCCCTTGTGTCCCTAATGCTTTCAGAAAAACCTAGAATTCTCAGTCCTTTAAAAAATCATGTCTTAATGCTTCATTTAGTTCTGATTTCCCCTTATTATCCGGTGATTTCAAGACTCTTATGATTGTTAGTATATGAAATTCATGATTTTATATTTAGCTACATATTGTACTTTCATGTAAGTGATTTTAGCATGATTTTAAGTTCAGTCGGCATATTTAGCATTGACTTGGCAAATAATTGTCTTATTATGAATATATGATCCTATCATAATTTAGTATAAATGTTTTTACAGCATAATTAGTATTATCAGATTCTTTAGACTCTAAAAATATTTTTAGATAAAGCAGTTTCTGACATAGTCTTACAACACCAGTTTTTTTTCGAGCTATCAGTGTATTATCAGTTGGGAGTAGTACTTCGTAATGAGTTGGTAAATCCAACTCATTAGGCTTTTAAACATGAGTTTTTTCTTGATTTTCAAGTTATTTGATAGGATTTTATTCTCTCTCTATAGTTTTTGCAGGTATTTAATTTAAAGAGAGAAAGCAAGAAATTGGACAAAAGCATAGAATTAAAGAAGAGGATTGGAGCTTTACTGGATGGGATCGACGCTCCACCGAATATGACCGCGAAATGCCAGAGCCTACTGGACCGGCATAGAAGGTGAACCACCGGTACTAACACTGTCCAGACCCCGGAGTTACTGGCCCCACCTGCGACAGAGAGGCGTTCCATGGATGGGCACCGGCAGAACACCGGTGACTCGCAAGTGAGGCCACCTTTAGGAGGGAAAAATCATCAAGCACGAAATTTTAGGAGCACCTTTTAACCTATTTCGATACATTCTTTAAAAAAGTACCAATTATCTCATTTCAAATTTGTAGAGTTAGAGAGAGAAATATTGAATATCTTCTCTTCCTTTTCTTCCTCAAGGTATAATCCACCACTGAAGATAATTTTTGAGCTTTCTATTATTTACTCTTAATGATGAACTTTATGAAGTTGTTTATCAATATGTTTTTATATTATTTATCTATGAGTAGCTAGATGTTTTGAAAGGGGTATATGCATGATTGAGGAGAGATTGGATTGGGTATGACTATTTTAATCTTGTGATTACTTACTTTGTATAAATTTGTTGGTTTCTCCCAAATTATAATCAAATTACCCATGGTTGCAAATGTGGGTTATGTCTACTTATTTAATTTTTTCTTGAAAAAGAGAAATTGAATATGGGTGAGAAAGCAATGGTAGGAAATTGGATCTTGAGTGTGTGGTGTTGGGCTAGAGATAGCCAAAACCCATAATCATGCACCCATTAGAGCTTTGAGGCTAGAAATAGCTCAAATCTTTCCTAAGCTATAACGGATTAATTGATTGAGGTTTGAGAAAACTCCAGGGATAGAGCACCCGATTGGTTGAAAAACATCGGGTGTCACTTTATCCACAATTATTTTTACTTATGAGTAATTATTTGATTTTCTAGTTAATCTCAATCCAATCGAACCCCCATCAATAGCATACCCCTAGCCCTTGCTCATAATTGTTAAGTTTTATTTGGTTGCCTTGTTTTCTTGATAGTTGATTTTAAATTTAAATTATCATCCCTCTTTTCCCCAATATTTTATTTTTAATTTCAAATGTATGGATACATTTTTAGTTCAAGTCTTTAGAAAACTTTTGCGTTATTCAATTGATATTCCTTGTGGATTCACTCCGACTCTTAGTTGGGTATTTATATTGTGAACATCATTTACACTTCCTCCTCGTGAGGAGTGGATTTGAGTATCATCAATTTTGGCCTCGCTGCCGGGAAATAGGATAAGATAACCCCTAGTTGATTGTTGATTTGAATTACTTTAGCATCTTGTGTGGTGTCTTTACAAGTGTAGTTGTTTTTGGGTGTTTCTTAGGATGACTGATATTAGCCAACATTTGCAAGAAGGTTCAGCGGATGGTCATATGAACCAAGAGGATGATGACCCAATGATGCCAGACATAGCAGGTGACATTCGCCTAACCCCAAAGGTAGAGAATGCGGTGTTCCATGTGACTAGCACAATGTTACACCTGCTACAAATGAAAGGACTCTTCAGAGGTCAGCCAAGTGAAGATGCAAATCATCATCTTCAAACTTTCCTTGAGATATTCCAACCTTTCAACATCACAAAGATAAGTCAAGAGTCAATTAGATTGAGGCTCTTCCCATTTTCTTTGACTGGGGAAGCAACCATGTGTCTTGAGGAACTCCCTTCAGGATGTATCACTTCATGACAAGAATTGATTGAAGCTTTCTTGGCTAGGTTCTTCCCTCCATCGAGGATGTTACAGCTAATAGATGATATTACCAACATCAGGAAAATCCCAGGGGAACCTTTACATGAAGCATGGATGGAGTTCAAGAAGAAAGTGGCCCTATGTCCAAACCACGGGCTTGTGGATGGAGTGCTCCTTCAAAGTTTTTATCATTCCTTGGATTTCATCAATAAGTTTGTGACTAATAACTTGGCGGGTGGATCTCTCATGGACCAATCTTATGGTATAGCCAGAGCTCTTTTTGATAGAATGACCAAAACAAATCAAGCTTGGCATACAAGGGACACTGAAGTACCCGCAAACGGTGCTAGTCCAAGTGATTTAACTATGGAGATGCAGCGAAGATATGAGGAAAGGGATGAGACCCTAGAAAAAATAATGACCCAGCTCGAGTTGATGACAAAGCATGTTTTGGGAACTGGGTCAAAGAATTTTAATGTTGTGGGACTCAAAGTCCTATGTAATATGAGAATGATGCTTCATCGCTGAGGTACGAAGAAGAATGCCAATTCATCGAAAATCAAATGGGGGGGGTTCTCAACTGGGGTACCAAGGTGCAAATCAAGGCCCTTGTCGCCCACGAGAAGAGAATCAATGTTGGAGAAATCACGACAACCAAGGTTAGGTTGATAGAAATGACAAATGGGAAAAATCGTGATTAAAACCATGATGGGAAATGCTATTACCGAAGCTCAAACCCATATGTTCCCCCTCCAAAGGTTGAAAATCACTAATTGCAACTTGGTGTTAGTGATGTAGGAAGCTCCAAGATTGAAGAGATATAGGATAGAGTACTCAAGAGAGTGGAATCGACTAATACCGAAGTCAAGGAATTGAAAAGGAGGTTCTAACCTCGCCTAAAGAGTGAACTCCCACTCAGCATTGATTAAGCACTTGGAAGCGCAAATGAATTATTTGTCTTCCCAAATGAATCCTTGAATGAAGGGGACACTTCCTAGTGACTCTGTACCCAAATCGAAGAAGGATGGCCATTGTATGGCAATTGTTACTTGAAGTGGCAAAGTGTTAGGTGATTTGGGTGTGAATCCCAAAGATGTTGTTGACCCAAAAGCAAGTGGTGATGAAGTAATAGATATGGTGCCAAAAGCACCAAAGGTTGTTAATGATGAAGAAGGATTGGATGAGGGAGAAGTTGATATGACTCCCGTAAATGATGTTTTTGAATAGGAAACGAGAAAAGAAGCTTTACACGACATGGGATAAGAGCCTAGGATTCCACCTCCTTATCCTCAGAGGTAGCAAAGAAGAAGGAGGACAATCAGTTTCAAAAATTCATTGAGATGTTTAGTAAATTGTCCATTAATATACTTCTGGTGTATGCATTGCTCCAAATGGTGGGTTATGCCAAATTTATGAAAGAATTGCTGAAGAAAAAGAGGGTCGTTGATGCTAGTGTAGGGGAAGTAACACACCACTGCAGCGCTATGATGACAAGCAATCTCTCTCCCAAAAGAGAGAATTCGGGAGCCTTTACTATTTCCTGCACGACTAGGTTGTACGTATTTAAACAGGCCCTACGTGATCTTGACACAAGCATAAATCTGATGCCTCTCATCATTTTCAAGAATTTGGGGTTGGGGAATCCCAAATCCACCTTAATGAGGTTGTTGATGGCAGATCGATCCATAAAGAAATCAGTGGGCGTGTTGGAGGATGTCTTGGTTTGGGTTGACAAGTTCATCCTTCCAGCTGACTTCGTCATGCTAGATTGTGATTTGGATGTTGAAATACCTATCATCTTGGGGAGACCACTGCTTGCAATGGGCAGAGCTTTAGTAGATGTCGAGCTTGGTGAGCTGATATTTTGAGTGGGAGGTGAGGAAGTCACCTTCAAGGTTTGTCAAACCACTGAGCCCCCGGGATGAGTGCAAGGTGATAGGGGTTTTGAATGATGAGGAAGCACAAGATGAAGTTTGTGTTGATGAGGCTGATTCAGAGGATGACCCTCTAGAAAACTGACAATTGAGGAAGTATTCCTCGTGCCACGATGTTAAATAAGGCGCTTCTTGGGAAGCAACCCAAGTGTTTTTATGTTTTGATGCCTTTGTTAATTTTATTTTTGTAGTATGATTGGATGAGAAACAAGGAGAAGGAAAATAGGGCAGCCACTATGCTAGATCGGAAAAACGCCAGTGCTCAAGCGTGAGTCTCCGCCCTGTCGCACAAGAGAAGCAGAAGATGGATAAAAAAGGGAGGAAATTGGTATCTCACCGATGAAATGCCAGAGGAAATCCGCAAAACTCCGGTTTGGAACAGGTGTGAACCAGTACACTTGGAGGAAATTGGAAAATGAGAGGGTGAGCTGTGACTTACCAAGAAAATGCCGATGACGATCCGCAGAACGTCGGTCAGTCACAGTTATAAAGCAATAAACTGGGCGTTCAAGAAGTCACCGGCGCTTGAACCAGCGAAACACTGGTACACACCGGCGGTCGCAGGTCTAGTGCAGGTTGAGGTAAGTAAGTGTATTTTGGAATTTTGACCGACCCATTGACTAAACCGGCCCATGCACTTTAAAAATTGGTCAAAACACCTTTTTACCTTTCCAGTATTCTCTCTCTCCACCTTTTCACCTAACCACAATCCCTTTACCTTTCCAACTTTCCTCCGTTAGACCCATCATTTACACCCACCTTTCCATTATTCAATCCCACTCCTTCTTTTCAACTTATAAAAACCTCCATTCTCATTTTCTTCTTCTCACTCAAACTCTCTCTTAGAAAAAGAAGCTTTCACTCTTTGGAACACCATTGTTGGTCATACACAAAGCTTTAATTTCTTCACTTCTTCTCAATTCTCAAATTTGTATGTGTTCATCAGCTCTTACATTGCTTTAATTTTGCTTGATTGTTGAGGGTGTGTGTTTAAAAAAATTGAGCATGCTAGATTAGAAAGCTTCCAAAATCATGTTCTCCCATTGCCCATTTTGTACTTTTGCATTCTTGAATATTTCTCATTGTGTGGGTATGTTGGGGTTGAATATTAATTTCATATTGTTGTTGTGTGGGCTCATTTTGGTTGTAAATGTGAGGTGAAGTGTGCGTTGGATATAATAGTTAGGGGTTAAGTCTGAGTAACCCCATGTGCTAAAAAGGCATGCTTTGCCTGATGATAGATAGGGTGACGTCGTTCTTAAGGAAAAATCATCATTTTTATTTATGTTTTGTTGCTTAAATGAATAAATCATAATGTGAAGTGAGTAAGTGAGTGAGTCATGAATGTGAAGAAATTCTGCTTAGCTGAGTTTGGGGGTGAAAATCACTGAGCGGCGTTTGCTAGCGAACTGTTGATTAGGCCCGACAAAATGCCGGTTGAAATGCAAGTCTGGGTGCAATGCTTCAGGCCATTGCCCAGACCCGCATTTCACCTGCGCTTCGCGGGTCAAGACCAGTGAAACACCGATATGGCGCCAGATAGATATTTTTTCCCCCAAGCTTCTACCAAGCATCGGTGGCTTAGTGGCGATTCGCAGGTCATCACCAGCGTTTCGCCGGTCTCACGCTAGTCTCACCAATACTTGATTTTGATCCTGCAAATTGTTTGTCATCTAATCTATAGAAGTTTGTTCCTTAGATTAGGATAGTTGTTGCTTTTTCTTTTCTATTATTAAAAGAACAAAAAGAAATATTATTTTGTTGCGCACTAACATCGCTTTGCAGAATTATGACTTCATCCAGGCAGTCAAACAAGGGCAAGGCTCCTTCCACTTTAAAAAGCAAGAGAAAAGGGAAGGCCAAGTCAAAAGCTAGCCCCTCCCCCCCCCCTCCACTACCAGGGAGGCAATCATATTTTGTATGCCCGACATGAAGTCACACTATGCCATTTGTGAGGGTAGATCAATCACAACGAAAAAAAGATTTGATCTGGAGGGGATGAGGAATGACTTCCCCAATATCATTTCCCAATTCAACCACCATCAATGGCATGTATTTGCTGATCCTCTTCCAGAGTACTACGCCAATTTGGTGCCTGAGTTTTATGTATCATACACACTATAATATTTTAGGCTTTTAGCCACCCTCGTAAAGTGTGGCTTAAACTAGCAAAAAGTGGAGCCTTTGTTCTAAGGCAACACTTTTTGACTTTAGGCAACACTTTTCTAGGGGTGGCCTAAAGAGGTATAACCTTTGACTTTAGGCCATGCTTTTCAAGTGTTGCCATAGTGGCTACGCTTGAAAAGCGTGGCCAATGAGGTACAAAGACCACACTTTGTAGCCTCTAATTAGCTACATTTTTATTTGATAAGCTATGGTTTCAAGCGTGGTCTTTTCTTTGTTATTGGCCACGCTTTAAAAGCGTAGCCTTTTATACCTATCATACAACAACACTTATAAAGTGTAACCCTTTCTTATGTACATGCCATAATTTATAATCAATAAGCCACACAATTGACATCCCTATAGCAACACTTTTGAAGTGTGGCAACGTTGTCGAATTTTATAGCCACAATAAATATTTGTGGAATTTTATAACCACAATTTCTAATGGAATAATAATAATTTTTGTTTGCATATATTCACGAATCACACACACACACATATAAATGACATAAGCACCAAATTAATTAGCTAATAAATAATTCAAATGTATATATTTGAAACAAACTTCAAAAAACATGTCATTTACTACTACACATAGTTAGAAAGCAATATTTTAAAGATTTGTACTAGAAATAACTTACACAAAAAAAAAATGTATTCATACATATATCATAATAGTTCAAAAACTCCTTATCGTTCACTTCAATAGATCGAGTTAACTTGTGGCCACCATTCAAATTCAATCACTTGATTTCCCTACACATTCAAAATGAAATTAAAAGTTAGAAAAAAAATCAAAGTTTCTCTTTTAATGTAAGCTCTTTTGCTAAGTTTTCTTGTGAATGTGAAATATAAAATACCTTTTCAAGAACCGAAGCATGAGTTGAGCCAGAAGAATTTGAAAGATTTTTCTCTCTTACAGCTCGTGCACTACTTGCATCAACAGGTGAAGGAAGGTTATATCCGGCACACCCTAATATATCTTGAACATTTAATCCAGGGTTGTTTTGCACCAATTGACTAAAAAGTTTGTCGCAATTCTTCTCTCATTCCACGCACTTCTTTTTTAAGAGAAGTGACTTCATTGACATGTTTTTGTCTAAGCTTGTTGGTTTCCTCATCTCTTTTCAGAGAACTTGTTGTCACTGATCTACCATAGCATCTAAGTCGATCA